>CM071689.1:10000000-10505000 GCA_036553675.1 Solanum okadae | reverse complement strand
GTTAATTAAATAATATTGACATCGGGAGGTAGGTATTTTATATTAAATTATTTTTTAATTTATATAAAACCGTCATTCGGAGGACGATTTATTTAAAGTTAATTGAAAATATTAATTTATTACATACTATTTAATTTTACCGACATTTGGAAGTCGGTATTATAATTTTTTTTGTTTTTTATTTTACACAAAACCATTCTCCGGAAGACGATTTAAATAAAATTAAATCAAAATATTTCTCAATTTTGTTTTTTATATGGAGAAATGGGGAAAATCGCGTCTGCTAGTGCAGATATTTTTAAAAAAGCGACGGACAACGTCTCTATGTCCGTCAGTTTTAAAAAAAAAATGTTTGACCAACATTTTGACCAAAAAGCGACAGACTAAGAGACATTGTCCGTCACTTTCTTAAAATATTTGACCAGATATTTTGACCAAGAAGCGACGGACATAAAAATGTTGTCCGTCGCTAATTTAAAAAATAATTAAACAATTAAAATTAATAAAAAGCGACGGACGGCGTGACTTTTTTAAAATTAATAAATAATTATTTTTAATAAAAAGTGACGGACTGCGTCACTATCTATATAAAATAATTAATTAGCAAAAATACGCGAAAAAAAGAGACGGACTAAGCAATGCCGTCCGTCGCTTTTAAAAAATATATATATATATATATATTTTAATTAAAAAGCGACGGACTAAGAGACGCTGTCCGTCGCTTTTTAAAAATGTTTGACTAGATATTTTGACCAAAAAGCGACGGACTAAGAGATGCAGTCCGTCGCTTTTTTTAAAAACTAATTAATAAAATAAAATAAATTAAAACGACGGACAGCGTGGTTATTTTTTAATTTATAAATAATTATTTTTAATAAAAAGCGACGAACGACGTCTCTATATATATTAAATAAATTATTATTAATTATATATATATTTAGCGCAAAAATCCATAAAAAAGCGACGGACTAAGAGATGCAGTCCGTCGCTTTTTGTAAAATAATTTTAAAAATAATTATTTTAATTAGAAAGCGACCGACGGCATCTCTTAGTCCGTCGCTTTTTTGGAGCGACGCTGTCAGTCGCTTTTTCTTCCGTCGTTTTTTAACAGTTTTTTAGTAGTGATAATGAAACTTAACATACCTAGTTTGCACAATTCAAACAAGATGAAATAATTTTTTTAACATGAGAAGCTACAGAGACCTTAAGAGAAGAGTATCAGTAAAAACTTTCTTCACTCATTGGAATTTTAATCTTATTTATTAATGTATCTTGTTTTACTCTTATTTATTAATTATTTGTATCAAATAAACAACAAAGCCAATGTGCGACTTACGACTTTACTTCATAGTAGAACTTTCTGAAAACAATTTTTGAGTCAACATTCTTTACACAACACATCTAAAAGCATATGAAACACTACTATGAAGAATTTCTAATTCACAATTTAATCTCACATCTACTCTATTATAGTGCAGAATTACAAAAAGGAAAACTCTTGACAATTAATTCAAGAGATTATCACCAAAAGCCTCAAAAGATAAAAAAATAATAGCAACCCAACAAACCTATTTATCATAAAATACAAAGCAAGAAAATAAAGGGCAAATTTATACAAAAGGAAAAAGAAAGGGACTTTCAGCAAGACAATTGTAGGGAATATTAGTAAAAAATGTATAGAACACAATTATTATTACAATCCATCCTAAAAGAAGTATCATATAAACCCAAAAAATAATTAACAATACATAAATTGTGTGATTACAACCGGCATATTTCTAATACCCATATAAAATTTCATACAATTATCAAAACCAAAGAAGCATAATATCGTTTTCCCCAACGTTCTCATACTTGGAACGATTTGCTATGGAAAGGAGTTCGGCATCAAAACGGACACTTATGAAAAAGTTTCCAAATCTAAAAGGATTGCTGAAAAGTGAAGGAGAAGAGCAATTCTCTATGCTTGAAGAAACAAATATATAAAATTGTCTTATGATTGTTTTTCCAACACTGTTTTTTTGAAGAAATTAGATGTTTGAGTGATAATTTTATTGATCAATGTATATATTTTTCTATGCAAATTTATAGAATGTTGTAAAGAATATGAAAAAGTTATTACTACCATGGAAGATGAAAGAAACAAAACATTAAGATTGAAATAATTACTGGTGATAACTAAGCAACTCAAACATTTAATAATTTAATAATTGTAGGAAGATGGAACAATTTTCTACATTCAAATTCAATGTAGAAAATGAACGGTTTTCTGTCTAGAAGTTTTTATTTTTTTTATTTTTAGTGTAGAACAAAATTGTTAATAAAAATTTGTATGGGCATTTTCATAATTCAACTTTAGACTTGGAGGCTTCCTACTTTTAATATAATATAATATATATATATATATTAGATTTTTAATATTTGTGTTTCACACTGGAAATATCTAGGAAATAAATGTTGAGTCATTTATTACTTTTAACCCCTCCAAAGACAATTCTCTATGCATTGTACTATAATGGTCAATTTAACTCATTAGTTATGCAGAGCTTTGGAAGTCTTGTACTCTGATTACTTACTTGCAAGTTTGAATTGACCGTACATGGTCGGATGGTCCTCCTTATTGTTCTCAATAGATACTTCTAAAATTTTGTGTTTTCGTCAAATAAATTGATGTGAAGTATATGCGTGCATATAGATTACTTGATCTTCGTTAAATATTGCATATTATTATTGTAATTTATAACGTAGGTATGCGGAAGATGCTGCTTTACTACTGGAGATTTTGTGTGTGCCTATTTTGTGTTGAATGCCCAACTCAACTGTAACTGAGAAGGCCATATTTTTATTTCTGGCAGTTAGTTGTTGGCAAGGGAAGGGAATAGGGAAAAATGATTTTGTTTTCTATTTCTTTGCAGCTTCGAGTTCATTGTGTTTAAGCCCTTGGAACTCCAATTGTGGGTGACTACAAGTATGGTTGGTTTGTCCATCGCAAATGGAACATACCAAGAGTAGATGTGTGTCTTATCTAAGGTCCCTTTATTACATCTGCATTGTAGGGAGCTTGTTCTCCCAAATATACCCAATTTTATTGAGCTTCACAGTCGAAAAGCGAAAAAACACTCAGATTAAAAAATTACCAATCAACACAACCTCTGGAGATTTCTCTAATTATATCAGCCACCGGCACAACACCATTTCCCAATATTAATTCAACTTGTGCATAAGACGCAAAGGTATGCCATTTTTCCTCTTCTGAAACAAGCCAATTTTTAAAAAACTCAAGTCTCACATATGCACTTTCTAATTAAATTAGGTGAATATTGATCATCCATCTGCAACCACATTACAATATTGGACTTGTCTTTTAAATATTTCACTCCGCATCAAAAGTTGTAAGTTTTCACTCTGTTTAAGTTTCCTGTTATGCTTTTCATTGGACTACTTGCAGCACATAACATTGCTACAACATACTTACTTATTCCTTTGTTTTAACTACTACACACTGCGGCCTTGAATTACTATTGATATTCACTTTCCGCTATGCACCTCTAACCATCCAGATTCATCACAAATGGCGACCGAAACTGAACTATCAAAGCAGAGTGTCCCCATCAACAAGATACCAAAACACTCTGTTGATTGGGTGATGCGAGTATTAGTTATTCGCAAGGGTTCTGTAATTTCGTACAACAATACTCGCCATGAAGGGACTTTCCAAACTGTAATATTAGTGGACGACGAGGTAACACTTTTGCTCAGCTTTTATGTTATCGTTCCCATTTATTCCCGTTTTACTTCTCTAATGACATCACATATCGCTTACATCAATAATAGGGGACAAAGTTGCAAGCACGTGTGTATCATATCATATAGTATACGATGTTGTAAAATAGAATTAATATTACCAAATTAAAGTTTTTTAGTAAATATTTATAACTGAAAGAATATTGGACAAGTGCTTTTAAATGATTAATATAGATTTTCATAGAGTTAATTGTTTTTTGAGACAAAACTAATGAGATATCATTGAAACATTTCAAAATGCATTCAAAAAATTTAAATATAGGGAGAAAGTGATATTTCTTAAGTAGTATTATTCTTTACTTTACTCAATTTGGTAAGCAAACTTAACCAACCAAACAGAAAAATATTATCAAGACAAAAAAATGGTCAACAATAACTTTTCCTCTTGAGGTTATGACTGTAAATGATGGACATCATTTAAGAACAATTATTCTCTTAGATATTAATACTTGAAATTTAATATGTGCATGACACTATGAACAATTGTCATAAATATTTTAATATTTTATCTTTAAACGTGATATGTCTTTTACAAAATATTATTATTCAATTAATAATGCTATGATATAGATGTAAATTTACAAAAACAAAAAGTGTACTTATATAGTGAATGTCAATACTTTTATAAGTAGAATGTGATAGAGAAAAATATATTACGTCAATAATAAGTTCTAAAGAAAATTATCCCATATTTTGCCGCATACATATCATATAGATGTTGTCTTATGGGAGAATCTAGTATCTTATAGATGTTCTGTCGTGAAATAAAACATTAAACTTTTTCAATTAAAAAATTAAAAGATAAATAAAATTTAAAGTATTATTTATAGAATCTTTAATTTGATTTAAGATCATTTTATGATCAATCACTACTTTCTTATCATTTTTATATAGCTAGAAAAGAGTGAACAATCACTATTTTCTTAGATCAAAATGAACACAAAATAACAGAAATTTCATACTCAAAAAAATTCATACTCAACATAGATATAAAAAAGTAAATATATGTGGATCAATTCATAGCCAATGAAGAAGGAAGGTGAAAATATATGTTCATGATATATTCACCCGAGTGTTTCATTTGATTGAAATCTCTTGCCGCCAACACTTTACTTTCTCCGTTCATTTTTGCTTACATATCTATTAAAAAATAATTATTATCATGGTTGTATTAACATATTATAAGTCAAAGTGAAAATCTATTTTTGAAACAGTAGACTTAACATCAAAACTACTAATTCAATGGACTACGTTGATGCCCGATGTTTTAGCAAAATTAGGAAGAATCTCCTTCATTTGATGTTAAAAGAATAAGAAATGGAAATACAAAGAAGAAATATCTTACCCCAATCATGTGCCTTTGTTGTATTTGTTTATTATTATTGTCTATCCCATATCTTTATCAATTTATTTTATTAGAAAAAATAATCAACAATTTGTGTATTTAAATTCTCTCTCAAATGAAAACACAAAATAAATTATTCAAGAAACAAAATAAGAAAAATAAATGAAAATTTCCGCGCACTATATATAGAAGATTTCTGTGTGAAGCAAAGTTCATAGATAATTGCATATTTCATTGTTCTCTTCTTTTCTTCTTTAAAAGAAAGTCAATACCTAAATTCCAATGCTAAGAACTTCGGTGAAATATATCAATGGATTGGGGATGAATCATTTATGAAAATTTTAAATGATCTCAAATTGTCACAGAAAAGAGATCCCCAAGAATTTATAAGGAGTGAATGGTTGTGATTTATGACCGAAGAAACATGAAGGTAGAAATTAAAGAGTATTAATGTTCTAAAATGATATAAATAATATTTATGTATGTATGTGATGAAAATCATCAGAGGAAAATATGAGTGTTAATTGATGAATGATTTGCTACAATTTGTTCACCAACTCTTTCTTATGTGGTACCTCGAATTTCGTTGGGTTTCGAACATAATCAACTATTTCAAATAACAGTTGAGATTTTTTAAGAAGAAGAAGAATATAAAACCTAAAAAAATTGTAGTTTAAAAGTGAAAGGAATCCCCTCTATTTATAGCTAACAAATAGTAGTATGAATATGTTCTGATTGTGCCTTATTAGATAAGTCCCAACCCTTCAAAAAAGTCCCCACTCATCGAAAAAGACATAACCCTTTGAAAAACTCACTATTCATCGGATAAGGCACGACCCTTTGGTAAAGTCACAACCCTTTGAAAAAATCACAATCCTTTGGAAAAGTCACAACTCATCGAAAATGTCACAACCCGTCAAAAAAGGCACAACTATTTGAAAAAGTCACAACTCATCGTAAAAGTCACAATCCATTAATGTGAAAAGGTATAAACTTTTAATATAACATAGTGAAATAAATTGAGTATTTTTAATTGAGGGTATTATACTAATTCAACATTCATGTTTGGGAGTTCATGCTTTTAAGGTAGTATAGATATAATATAAATATATATATGTGTGTGTGTGTGTGTGTGTGTGTGTGTGTGTGATATATATATATATATATAAGATAGACAATATTAATTTTAGGACTTGTATCAAAGGCTGCATTTCTTTTATACGTTTCATTCTGCACTTGTGTGAATAGAACAAACTACGAAGGAACAAATATTGGTCTATCAGCCAGGCATATAAATGAAGTACTAGTTGATTTTTGAGGTTCATTTTGATCAAAAAAATTTATAAAAAAACCTTTATTTCGCTTAAAATTTAGCTTAAATCACGACATTTAATTAGCACAAACTCTTGCCACATGAAATTATGAATGAAATAAAGACAAATAAAGGGTGGATGAATGAAAAAAGACATATATTTCTTTCTATAAATAATGAAATTATATGCTCACAAACTCATAAAAATGCTTATGTTTTTCAATTTATGATCTTTGACAAGTTGTAATTGTTAGAACTTTTATGGGCTTCCATATATATTGTATGAAGAAGAATGGAAACTTACATAAATATACTATATTAAGAAAATTTTTACCATTTGTAGCAATAATATTATTTTCACTTAATCAGTTTTAATACATTTATAATACAGTTTTAATACATATTACAAAGAACAATTTATTATTCACATATAATACAAGTTTTATTGATGGATAATAGATTTATCACACATTTTAATACACTTATAATTCAATGTGTCAATTTCTTACCAAACAAGCATAATATATTTTTTAAAAAAGTTATATACATATATATTGCATACATAATTTACTATATTGCAGATTTAACATAGAATTGCTATATATTGCTATAAATGGTAATAAATAAAAAGTATCGCTAAAATCTATAATTATTTATTAAAAGGTACCAATCCAAGGATTTTTTTTAAGAATAATTGTATGTTGATTTCTATAGTTAAAAGTCTTACCCAAGTTAAAGTGATCTGTTAAGATTTAAAGTTAATGGGTCTAAACGACACCTTACAAAGTATGTGGTCTTACGTATAGATATTCAGATGTAATTTCTAGTTTAATGATGGGTTAAATTAGATTTACCTAAATTTGTGCCTATTATAAATAAAGGTTTGTGATCCCCAAATCATGTAGGGTTTTCTTTCTCACATCCCTTCATTAGAAAGGACAGAACGGCGCACGTCTTGATTTGGAAGACTCATAATCAAAAGATGGAGAAACACTATGGCGTTTATGGATTCAGGTACGCTTTTGTATCTAGTATTACGTCCTCAATAGTTTTACATGATAGATCTTGAGAAAAGACGATGGTCTGCGTCTCTAAAAGTTCAATTCTAAAATTGGTATTAGGAGTCTATATCGCGTTAAATGTTTGAGTTTATTTCAATTATGACATAACAAGAACTTTTGTTATTATTTTGTGATTTTTTTCATGTAATGTATATTTTGATTTAGTGGGGTTGTTAATTCCCCTGAGATCTTGTTCATTAAGGCCATTTCATGGCATAAGTTATTGTCATAAAAATTATATTCATTTTTGGTTAGTATTAAATATTTTTAAAAAGTTGGATTAAGAAATCTTGTGGCAAAAGATTTCTTCCACTTTAAGGTGTAGGTTTAGGTTAAGGCTTCTCTAAGGAAAGTCTTGAAATTTGAAGGCTACAAAATGGAATAAATCAATGTCATATATATATTACTATTGGATCGGGTGCCATGTTGGCACATATACATGTGTAGTTGTGTGTGTTGGTCTCTGAAGGACCGTGTTGTATGTTTAAATGTTGGGGTGGTTTCTTGTGTTGACAGAGAGGACATGTTAAATGTTGTAAGTGATGATTGTAAATTTTGGAAGTTCGGGCTATTTTATAGTGGTGGTTGGAATTGTTTTTATTGGTTTGCTAAGTTGGGGCTATTGTTTCACATGTTGTATAATGAGAGTGTGTAAGGTAAGGAGTGGTAAGATTAGGAGTCTGGTGCTCGGGGAATTATTATGTTATAGGAGATTAGGCTATGATCTGGTGTGAGTGGAGTTAGCAACAGAAGATTTAGTTGTATTTGGACTTCGAGGTAATGACACTTGAGCGAGGCAGTGCGCGGGTGAATTGGGGGGGGGGGGGGGAGGGGGGGGCAGTGATTTTATATTCAAGATGCATGTTTCTTTGGTTATTTTGCATGATATTATATGGTGGGTTCGGGTCGACGATGATGCGTACCACTATGTGTTGTTTATATAAATACTACTTTTGCTATGTCACTAGACATATTCTGGTTGCAGGATTCAATGATCTTTCAAGGTGGAGACGATGATAATCTTCAACAACTTCTACTCCTCCTTCATATAGTGAGAGTTGTTTTGTATTTTTTTTTATACATTGTATCTTTTTAGTCACTCTTGTACCTGTTTACACTAGTTCCTTTAGAGGAAATTTCAAATAATTATAAGAAAGATGATTCTTATTCTCAAGTTTTCATGTTTATTCTAACGTATTAAATAAATTCCTCATCTTTTACTATTTTAGCATTGACCATTTTAAAATTGGGTGGTAAGAGTTCTCTCATCTACCGATTACGGTAGGTGCCCGCACGACCTAGAGGGTTGCATCGTGATAATTAGGTATGAGGGCCCGGGTTATAGGTTTCATAGTGTCCCGAGGATTAGTGTGTTGACATCCATATTTAATCTTTAGGGAGGTATGAAGTATTCTTGAACATAGTCCCACTTACTCACTCCTTTTGTGCGATCTTCACTTATGGTATAGGTTGAGTCCCATTGGCATCTCAGGATTCCAATGGGTATCTCTATGAAGTAAACTGATGACATGGTCACGGTTGAAGGGACACGAGCAATGAAAGATTGGAACCAGTAGGTTCAATTGGTATTTGGCTTGAAGGTCACTTTAATGTATGGATGGTCAGTTAGTGGTCATCCCTGATGCAAATAGATTATAATAAACCTAATTAATTTGCTTGCACTGCGTTGTTTGAATTTCTGTGAGATTGTGGGCAAGGAAAAATTGTAACCTACTTATGTGTGATAACTGAATGATAAGTTGCTATGTGTTTAAATGATCATGCATTGGGTGTAGTTTAGTCCTAAATTTTGTAATTGTATGGGGTGAGTTCCTATTATGTATTCTGGGTATGATCTCTAAGTCATGTTCAATGTCATGATGCAAAGCATGTATCATACAAGTGTGGGAATGATCTTGGGAAATATTTTATTATTAAAAGTTGTGTTAGAAGAGTTGTATGGGAATAGGGAATGTTGCATAATTTCAACTTTTTTGGGTTGAGTTTGCCGAGGCCGCCATAGTGGGACCAGGCCGCTACAACGATCCCCCTATAATGGAAATCTTCTTGCTATAACGGCATGTCAATTGCTATAGCGGGTAGAGGCGAGACAAAACCTAAAGCTCTGTTTTTCCTTATTTTTGCCTAGTTCATGAAATGCCTTAAATCACTAATTTCTTACCATACATTTGTGCAACAAACATTTAAATATATCCAAAAACAACCTTCGCATTGATATCTATGATTAAAAGTTAGTACGAGCACTCATGTGCTAACAAAAAAATTAAACTAGTAAAGATGTCTTTATGCCCAAACGGAAAAAAAATAAAATCTACTTTAAACATAACCTAAGGGAGGGGAGAAAGTGTTCTGCTCGGATGCAAGGTCCTATAGGGCCCATTCCCCCGTCCACACCTAGCTCAGGAAGGAGAACTTCACAAAGTCCTCCGGCTCAAGTGTGGAAAACTCCTGCTGGGGAGCAACGCATGTGAAGATAACATTGATGGTCTTCCACATCCAGCCAATTAGACTGTCTCTCATCTTGTTCTTCCTCTGCTCTCAATTAAGCTGTCAGCGAAGCAACTCATTCTCCTCGGCAATGGCAGGTGGGAATGTGTTACCGATAGACGCAAGGATTTACAAACAAAAACTAAGGCCTCATCCACACGTCTATTGGAGGGTGGGTGCTGGGACTGGGAAGGAGGGAAATTTCCCTCATCATTGATATCACCCTCCTAGCCTGAACCTATTGCAACACGACTGCTCCCAACTCCATCTACCCTATTCATTTTCCTATCGAGGGTGAGAAGCTTCCTTACAAGTAGGGGATTGAATAGGGGGTCCATCTCATCTATCTGGTATGTATCATCCACGGGTACCCCCAACTCATCTGCAAAGCACAAACACTAACTCATAAAAGGCGAGCCCTTCTTGCTGCCTCGGTAAAAATACTTACATTCTCACATATTTTTGCCCTCACATTCAACTGGATCCCTCTAATAGGCACATTCCACCACTAAGGCATGGGATACATTACATCAGCAAGATTTCCTAATGGGTGAATCCTCCGGCCCACCACTATCATCCACCTATGTGTCTCTATAAAGAAGTAGGCACTGGTAGTTCCATTGTTAGTGGGCCAATATACCTTACCCTGGTACTCGTTGTCGACCAACGAGTTATGCAACCACCTCATATCTATTACCTTCAACTTGGCCGCTAACTCATCATTAGGAATGTTTGACATCCTTAGCAGAGGAAACTATAGCAGAAAAATTCTCGATAGTCTCTCTTTCAGAACAAATCTTTTGTTAGGATATTTTATGATTTCTGACTTGATAGTCGTGCATTTGCAAATTCATAACTCAAATGGTTGCCAACCAGGAACAACCTTATCCTTGAGTGAGATTTCCTGACAAAGTTAGTCGGGAACGATTCATGGAATACCGTACTATGGGATTTTGTTACGTGAGGTCCTTCCGTATGTGAGGTGTCGAGGAGAAGGCGCCAACTTTTACCACCAAATTCAGTAGTTTGGTTGTGGTCCCTTGGTTGAGGCTCCCCAGTCCGCCCTCTTATGCTAGGTGAGGGAGTTATTTGCTCTTATCTCGATGGTCCTTTAGGATTCCCCTTAGCCTTTCTTTTGCATTCGAAAAGTGCAGGTTCTGTGGATGTTCAAATGGTTAATGAGGTTCTAAGGGTGTCGAACATTCCTAATGATGAGCTCGAGGCCATGCTAAAGGAAATGGATATGAAGTGGTTGCGGGACTCACTAGTCGATGAGGAGTAATGGGGTAAGGTGTATTGGTCCACTACCAAGGGAACTACTAGTGCCACTTCTCTCTAGAGGCATGGAGGTGGCTGACACTGGTGGGCCTGAGGATTCGATCATTAGGCAACCTTACTGATGTAACTTATCTCCGGGCCTAATGGTCGTCTATGCATATTAGAGGGACTCAATTGAATGTGAGGGGGGGGGGGGGTACAAAAAGTGTCCGAGTGGAAGGATTTCTATCAAGGTAGCAAGAAAGGCTCATTCCTTCCTGAGCTGGTGTCCATTCTTTGCAGATGAGTTGGGGTACCCAAGAATGATAATGACAGATAAACGAGATGGACCACCCGTTCAATCCCCTGCTGGTGAGGAAACTTCTCACCCCGGAGCAAAAAAGTAAGAGGGTAGATAGAGATGGGAGTAGTCGTGTTGCAGTAGGTTCAAGTGCGATTGTAGTGAATAACAAAAAAAGGCGAGCAGTAGGTTCAAGTGCGATTGTAGTAAAATTCACTCATTGGAATTTTAATCTTATTTATTAATGTATCTTGTTTTACTCCTATTTATTAATTATTTGTATCAAATAAACAACAAAGTCAATATGAGACTTACGACTTTACTTCATAGTAGAACTTATGAATACAATTTTTGAGTCGACATCCTTCACACAACATATCTAAAAGCATATGAAACACTACTATGAAGAATTTCTAATTTATAATTTAATCTCGCATCTACTCTATTAAAGTGCAAAATTACAAAAAGGAAAACTCTTGACAATTAATTCAAGAGATTATCACCAAAAGCCTATCAAAAGATTAAAAAATAATAGCAACCCAACAAACCTATTTATCATAAAATACAAAGCGAGAAAATAAAGGGCTAATTTATACAAAAGGAAAAAGTAAGGGATTTTCAGCAAGACAATTGTAGGGAATATTAGTAAAAAAATGTATAGAACACAATTATTATTACAATCCAATATCCATCCTAAAAGAAGTATCATATAAACCCAAAATAACTAACAATACATAAATTGTATGATTACAACCAGCATATTTCTAATACCCAAATAAAATTTCATACAATTATCAAAACCAAAGAAGCATAATATTTTTCCCCCAACGTTCTCATACTTGGTACGACTTGCTATGGAAAGGAGTTCGGCACCAAAAAGGACACTTATGAAAAAGTTTCCAAATCTAAAAGGATTGCTGAAAAGTGAAGGAGAAGAGCAATTCTCCATGCTTGAAGAAACAAATATATAAAATTGTCTTATGATTGTTTTTCTAGCACTGGTTTTTGTGAAGAAATTAGATGTTTGAGTGATAATTTTATTGATCAATGTATATATTTTTCTATGCAAATTTATAGAATGTTGTAAAGAATATGAAAAAGTTATTACTATCATGGAAGATGAAAGAAACAAAATATTAAGATTGAAATAATTACTAGTGATAACTAAGCAACTCAAACATTTAATAATTTAATAATTGTGGGAAGATAGAACAATTTTCTACATTCAAATTCAATGTAGAAAATGAATGGTTTTCTGTCTAGAAATTTTTAAGATATACAGTATTAATTTACTACTTGTATCAAAGGCTGCATTTCTTTTATACATTGCATTCTGCACTTGTGTGAATAGAACAAACTACGAAGGAACAAATATTGGTCTATCAGCCAGGCATATAAATGAAGTACTAGTTGATTTTTGAGGTTCATTTTGATCAAATGTTTTTAAAAAAACATTTATTTAGCTTAAACTTTAGCTTAAATCACGACATTTAATTAGAAAAAACTCTTGCCGCATGAAATTATGAATGAAATAAAGACAACTAAAGGGTGGATTAATGAAAAAAGAAATATATTTCTTTCTATAAATAATGAAATTGTATGCTCACAAACTCATAAAAACTCTTATGTTTTTCAATTTATGATCTTTGACAAGTTGTAATTGTTAGAACTTTTATGGGCTTCCATATATATTGTATGAAGAAGAAAGGGAAATTTACATAAATATACTATATTAAAAAAATATTTGCCATTTGTAGCAATTATATTTTTTTCACTTAATCACTTTTAATACATTTATAATACAGTTTTAATACATATTACAAAGAACAATTTATTATTCACATATAATACAAATTTTATTGATGGATAATAAATTTATCACACATTTTAATACACTTATAATTCAATGTGTCAATTTCTTACCAAATATGCACAATATATTTTTAAAAGCAGCTATAATACATATATATTACATACATAATTCACTTTTAATACATATTGCAGATTTAACATAGTATTGTTATATATTGTTATATATGGTAATAAATAAAAAGTATCGCTAAAATCTATAATTATTTATTAAAAGATACCAATCCAAATAATTTTTCCAAGAATAATTGTATGTTGATTTCTATAGTTAAAATTCTTACCCAAGTTAAAGTGATCTTTTCAGATTTAAAGTTAATGGGTCTAAACGATACCGTACAAAGTATGTGGTCTTACGTATGGATATTCAGATGTAATTTCTAGTTTAATGCTGGGGTTAAATTAGATTTACCTAAACTTGTGCCTATTATAAATAAAGGTTTGTGATCCCCAAATCATGTAGGGTTTTCTTTCTCGCATCCCTTCATTGGAAAGGACAGAACGGCGCACTTCTTGATTTGGAAGACTCATAATCAAAATATGGAGAAACGCTATGGAATATATGGATTCAGGTACGCTTTTGTATCTAGTATTACGTCCTCAATGGTTTCACATGATAGATCTTGAGAAAAGACGATGGTCTGCGTCTCTAAAAGTTCAGTTCTAAAATTGGTATCAGGAGTCTATATCGCGTTAAATGTTTGAGTTTATTTCAGTTATGACATAACAAGAACTTTTGTTATTATTTTGTGACTTTTTTCATGTAGTGTTTATTTTGATTTAGAGGGGATGTTAATTCCCCTAAGATCTTGTTCATTAAGGCCATTTCATGGCATAAGTTGTTGTCATAAAAATTATATTCATTTTTGGTTAGTATTAAATATTTTTAAAAAGTTGGATTAAGAAATTTTGTGGCAAAAGATTTCTTCCACTTTAAGGTGTAGGTTTAGGTTAAGGCTTCTCTAAGGAAAGTCTTGAAATTTGAAGGCTACAAAATGGAATAAATCAATGTCATATATATATATATTACTATTGGATCAAGTGCCATGTTGGCACCTATACATGCGTAGTTGTGTATGTTGGTCTCTAAAGGACCGTGTTGATATGTTTAAATGCTGGGGTGGTTTCTTGTGTTGACAGAGAAGACATGTTAAATGTTGTAAGTGATGATTGTGAATTTTGGAAGTTCGGGCTATTTTATAGTGGTGGTTGGAATTGTTTATATTGGTTTGCTAAGTTGGGGCTATTGTTTCACATGTTGTATAATGAGAGTGTGTATGGTAAGGAGTGGTAAGATTAGGAGTCTAGTGCTCAGGGAATTATTATGTTATAAGAGATTAGGTTATGATCTGGTGTGACTGGAGTTAGCAGCAGAAGATTTAGTTGTATTTGGGCTTCGAGGTAAAGACACTTGAACGAGGCAGTGCGCGGGTGAATTGGGGGAGGGGGGCAATGATTTTATATTCAAGATGCATGTTTCTTTAGTTATTTTGCATGATATTATGTGGTGGGTTCGGGTCGACAATGATTCCTACCACTATGTGTTGTTTGTATAAATACTACTATTTCTATGCCACTAGACATAGTCTGGTTGCAGGATTCAGTGATGTTTCATAGGTGGAGACGATGATGATCTTCAACAACTTTTACTCATTCTTCCTATGGTGAGAGTTGTTTTGTATTTTCTTTATACATTGTATCTTTTTAGTCACTCTTGTACCTGTTTACACTCGTTCCTTTAGAGGAAATTTTGAATAATTATAAGAAAGATGATTCTTATTCTCGAGTTTTCATGTTTATTCCAACGTATTAAATAAATTCCTCGTCTTTTACTATTTTAGCATTGACCATTTAAAAATTGGGTGGTAAGAGTTCTCCTATCTACCTATTACAGTAGGTGCACGCACGACCTGGAGGGTTGCATCGTGACAATTAGGTATGAGAGCCGGGTTATCGGTTTCATAGTGTCCCGAGGATTAGTTTGTTGATATCCATATTTAATCTTTAGTGCGGTATGAAGTATTTTTGGACATAGTCCCTCTTACTCACTCATTTTGTGTGGTCTTCACTTGTGGTATAGGTTGAGTCCCATTGGCATCTTCGAATTCCATTAGGTATCTATATAAAGTAAACTAATGACGTGGTCACGGTTGAAGGGACTCAAGCAATGAATGATTGGAATCGATACGTTCAATTGGTATTTGGCGTTAAGGTCACTTTAATGTATGGATGGTCAGTTAGTGGTCATCCCTGATGCAAATAGATTATAATAAACCTAATTAATTTGTGTGCACTACGTTGTTTGAATTTCTTGAGATTGTGGGAAGGAAAAGTTGTAACCTACTCATGTGTGATAACTGAATGATAAGGTTCTATGTGTTTAAATGATCATACATTGGGTGTAGTTTAGTCCTAAATTTTGTAATCGTATGGGTTGAGTTCCTATTATGTATTTTGGGTATGATTTCTAGGTCATGTTCAATTCCATGATGAAAAGCATGTATCATACAAGTGTGGGAATGATCTTGGGAAATATTTCATTATTAAAAGTTGTGTTAGAGGAGTTGTATGGGAATAGGAATGTTGCTTAATTTCAACTTTTTTGGGTTGAGTTTGCCGAGGCCACCATAGCGGGACCGGGTCGCTACAACGATCCCCCTATAATGGAATCCTCTTGCTATAACGGCGTGTCAATAGTTATAGTGTGTCAATTCTGAATACCTTAAATCACTAGTTTCTTATCATACATTTGTGCAACAAACATATATATATATCCAAAAAAACCTTCGCATTTATATCTGTGATTAAAATTTAATACGAGTATTTATGTGCTAACAAAAAAAATTAAAGTAGTAAAAATGTCTTCATGCCCAAACGGGAAAAAAACCAAATCTACTTTAAACATAACCAAAGGGAGGGGAGGAACTGTCCTACTCGGATGCAAGGTCCTATAGGGCCCACTCGCCCGTCCACACCTAGCTTGGGAAGGAGAACTTCACAAATTCCTCTGGCTCAAGTGTAGGAAACTCATGCTGGGGAGCAACGCATATGAAGATAACATTGATGGTCTTCCACATCCAGCCAATTAGGCTGTCTCACACCTTGCTATTCCTCTACTCTCAATTAAGCTGTCAACGAAGCAACTCGTTCTCATCGGCAATGGCAGGTGGGAATGTGTTACCGATAGAGGCAAGGCTCGACAAACAGCAACTAAGGCCTCATCCACATGGCTATTGAAGGGTGGGTGCTGGGACTGGGAAGGAGGGAAATTTCCCTTATCATCGATATCACCCTCCTAGCCCGAACCAAATGCAACTCGACTGCTCCCAACTCCATCTACCCTATTCATTTTCCTATTGAGGGTGAGAAGCTTCCTTACCAGTGGGGGATTGAATAGGGGGTCCATCTCATCTATCTAGTATGTATCATCCACGGGTACCCCAACTCATCTGCAAAACACAAACACTAACTCATGAAAGGCGAGCCCTTCTTAAAGCCTCCGTAAAAATCCTTACATTCTCACATATTTTTTCCTTCACATTCAACTACATCCCTCCAATAGGCACATTCCACCACTAGGGCATGGGACACATTACATCAGCAAGATTTCCTAATAGGCGAATCCTCCTGCCCACCATTATTATCCACATATGTGTCTCTATAGAGAGGTAGGCACTAGTAGTTCCCTTGATAGTAGGACAATATACCTTACCATGGTACTCGTTGTCGACCAATGAGTTCTGCAACCACCTCATATCCAATACCTTCAACTTGACCTCTAACTCATCGTTAGAAATGTCTGACATCCTTAGAAACTCATTCACTGTCTGAACGTCCACAGAACCTGCACCACCACCACCACCCCAATGCAAAAGAAAGTCTAAGGGAATCCCAAAGGACCGTTAGAAGAGGAGCAAAGATTCCCTCACTCAGTCGGAGAGGGCGGGTCAAGGAACCTCAGTCATGCTCGATTCAAGTTTCTACCTAAGAACAACCCTTCATTTCCCCCCATTATTTTGGACCCATTTTCCGTCTTTCTCTCCATAATCCTTATGCTCAGAACGTTGTAGTAGCATTTTAAATGAAAGACAATCCCCATGATCCAATAATTACAACAAACAAGAGGAAAATTTCAAATTATAATATTTAACCCCAAAAACTCTAATCTACCCTACTGAATTTTAGCATGCAGCAATTAGTATGTATTAATGAAGGCATAAGAGTAGAAGCAGTGATTGTTACCTTCATTTCAACATTTGAAGTGAAGTGATTAGACATAGATTTAGAAGTCAAAGAGGGAAATGGGAATGAAACTCATTCCCCTCCCTTATTTTTACTTCTGATCCTCGACAAGCTGCTATAGTTGTTGGGTGGTTGCTATAGCAACATTCTGACCGCTATAGCGGGGTCCATCTTAGTGGGCTAATAAATATTATTATAACCATCGAGTCCATACATGCCCTCATTTTTTGTTATTCACTGACCCAGTATGGCAACATCGATCGCCTCTTATATTCACAATCTCCTTGTCCTTTTTCTCTATAGACAATGTTGCAGATTTGCACATAGCACAATTATTCTTCATAGCCAGCCACTTTTTTACGCATTCCTCATGGTACTCGTGCCCACAATTAAGAATGCCAATCTTTTCCTTGTCTGTGTAGTCAGTTTGCAATAACGCGTGTAACATATGAAGGTCATCAAAGTTATCTCAAAGAAATAAGTAATATGAAAAGAAATATAACTCTACTGAAAAAAATCAAATTTTTAACAACACATAATTGAATAGGCAAGTAATAGAGATGCAAAAGCAATGAGGGATGCCTAATGCTTATTTACTGCTAGAAGCTAACCTCCTTAAGCTCACCCTACGGGTAAATAAGATACAAACCTCAAAGTAGGAATAAAATCACAACATAGAGGTCGAGGTGAGATTGTGTCAGGTGGACAACCAAAAAGTTTCTCATTTGCATGATAAAGAAACCTTATATAGAAACTTTTTGGTTGTCCACCTGGCATATTCTCTCCACGGCCTCTATGTTATGATTTTCTTACTTCTTTGAAGTTTGCATCTTATTTAACTGAAAGGTGAGCTTAGGAGGTCAGCTTCTAGATCTAAATAGGCATTAGGCATTCTTCGTTCCTTCTATGTGACTGTTACTAGCGTATTCAATTATACAGTGTTAAAATTTTACTTGATTTGATTTTTAGTAGAACCATATTTGTTTTATTGTTGCTTATTTGTTTGAGATAGCTCTAATGACCTTCATATATTACTCGCATTATTGCAGGCTGACTAAAAGGACCAAAAAAAGATTGCATTCTTAACTATCGGCACGAGTATCATGAAGAGTACGTAAAAAAGTGTCTGGTTATGAAGAGTAGTTATGTTATATGCGAATCTGCAGCATTGTCTATAGAGAAAAAGGACAATGAGGTTGTGAATACAGGATGCGATTGATGTTGCCGTATTGGGTCAGTGAATAACAAAAAAGGAGGGAATTTATGGTCTCGATGTTTATAACAAGATTTCTTTTCGCCCATATAAACTGGACCCCGTTATACTAAGATGTTGTTATAGCGGCTTGTCGCGAATCAAAAGTGCAGATAAGGCAGAGGAATGGGTTTCATTCTCATTTCTTTCTTTGAGTTCCCAAACTTTCTCTAATCAATTTTCCCCAAACAATGAAATCAAGGTAAAACGCTCTCTACTTTTATGCCTTTATTACGTATAAGGTGCATACTGATTACTGTGTGGTAAAAGTCTATATTAATCAATTGTAACATCCGGCAATGTGAAATAATTGAAGAGGCTTAGAATTGAAAATTTTCAATTTTTGGAAAGGATTTGAAAATCTGGAAATTTTGGCTAAGTATGGAAAATGTGAGTTTTTGGCCAACTTTGATCAGTCGTAACTTCTAGCTCATGACGAGTTAGAATTATTTCCAGTTATGGTTGCATAGCCCTCGGAACAATCTTTCCAACGCCGCCGAGTTTGCTCAATTCCGAGTTCGTATGAGCGAGTTATGGCCTTTGAAAGTTAGGCAGTTGACAAGGAAATCCGTCCGGGAATCATTAAGGGCATTTTAGTCTTTTCCCTAGCCAATTCTTTTGAAGATATATTGTTGTGTTAGGCTGATATTTGGGTCATTTTTCCATTTTTAAGAGAGTGAAGGCTAGGGTTTGAGAGTGAAGAAGAGAGGAAGAAGAGAAGAAGGAGAAGAAGAAGGGAAGAAAGAGGAAGATCAAGCAAGTTCCGTCAAGATCATCGTGGATTTTCGTCGGGGGTGATCCCTACCAAGGTATGTGAGCTTTTAGTGTTGGGTGATCCTTTCCCCCACACACCTAACCCCTTTTATTCATTAAGAAAGGATTGGCTTTGTTGTTAAAGTTGTGAGTTGTTGTGGTTGAAGTTGTTAAAGTTGTTAGTTGTTGTTGTGGAAATATGGTTGGTGGTGGGACATGATTGGATTGTGTTTTTTTGAGTGGTATTCTATTGAATGTTGAGGGATTTTATGTTCCTAAGTGATTGGGGCTAGAACCTTTGAAGTGAAGAGGGTTTAGAGTTGGAAAAATGAAGGAGAAAAGTCGGGCTTCTTACATGAAACAAGTCCGTGTCGCGGACTTGTTCCCTCTGTGAACAAAAATCTGCTCCGCGTCGCGGACTGGACGCGGACTCCACTGTTTTCAGAATTTATTCTCAAAAATTTTCTTAAGTTTGGTTGTTCCAAATCATTCCTAAATCATTCCTAAACATCATGAGGTCCTTCCAAATACCAATCAAGTCCTTGAATCCATAATTCAAGAAAGTTAGGATCAAGTCAAGTGAAGTTAGAAGTCAAGTGGAGTTAGAGCCAAGCTTAGAAGTTAAGCAAGTCAAGGCAAGTCTTTAAAGCTTTTCAAGAGTCGTTATTGAACGTCTTAACGTCGTTTCAAGTCTCAAGTGAGTTAAGAGTTTCAAGTCAAGTCAAAAGTAAAGAGTTCAAGTAAAGTAAGGAGTAAAGAGTCGTGTCCATTTCTCCAAAGTTATTAGGGAACTATGTACTTCCCAAAGAAGTTTTTAAATGTTTTTACGTTTAAGCAAGAAAGGAACCATGTTTTCCAAAAGAGCCTTTGGGCTAAGCTTGAGTAATTATCTCAAACTAAAGAAAGAAGTTATTTTAAAAGCATGAGCCAAAGTATTTTTGGGAGTAGTATTGAGCACCGAATTGGGGACACGAGTTCATATTAACTCAACTCTCCATAAGAACCATGCGCCAACATGGGACTTGACGTATCATTCTTTTAAGATGATCACGTAAGATTAGGCTAGTGGATCCACTAAGCAAAAGTAAGGTCCTATATCGATGGCAAGGTATAGGATGGTCCTTTGGCAACGTGAGGTAAAACGTTGTATCATCACTAAGGCTCGTAGTGGTGGTTGTCGGTTAAAGAAACTCCCACAAAAGTTGTATTATGTTTATAAAAGAAAAGTGGAGTTTGTTGTCATTTTATCCTTAACGATCTAAGTTGTTTACATTCTTTTACAAGCTTTATATGTATGGCTCGTGTCTTATTGCTTTACTTTGAGTCCAGTTATGTATATGAGTCGAACAGAGTCAAGGTAAGTGATCTCTTGTTCTCCTTTCAA
Organism: Solanum okadae; assembly: GCA_036553675.1. Lineage (NCBI taxonomy): Eukaryota > Viridiplantae > Streptophyta > Magnoliopsida > Solanales > Solanaceae > Solanum > Solanum okadae. The sequence goes on along the minus strand of CM071689.1, from coordinate 10,483,915 downwards.
GCTTAAGTTGTGGTTCAGCTTTTCCAGCTCACATATTCGTACATTCCATGTACTGATGCCAGTTGTCCTGCATCGTCTTATGATGCAGATACAGGTACCCCGGATCAGCACCCTGCACGTCGTTGATCCAGCTGAGCACTCCAGAGTCTGTGGTGAGCCTCCTTGCATTCCGGAGGACTCAATTATTTTGTGTACTTAGTTTTGTTCTATTAGGATGTTGCGGGGTCTGTCCCCACATCCATCTCAGTATATTAGAGGCTTCAATAGACAGTCAGTTAGTTTTGAGTCTCTCATCCATGTATACGTATATATATGTAAATATTCTATTTTGAGACTCGAGTTGCCCTTTGGGCCATACTTTTATTAGTTAAGTTGTTTATGTCTTTGCATGGCATTGAGTTATTCTGTTGAGTTAGGTTTCCGCTGAGTTAAGAAAGCCAGGCCAAGGGTTCGCCTAGGACCAACAATGGTCTCCAGGTGCCGGTCCCGCCCAGGGTGTAGGCTCGGGGTGTGACAAACTTGGTATCAGAGCACAGAGTTCAAGAGTCCTAGGGTGTCTATGAAGCCGTGTCTGTAGAGTCCTAGTTATCGGTGTGAAGCGCGCCACATCTATAATTAGGAGGCTGCAACATTTAGGAAAAATTTCTCATTTTTTTTCATACTCATCTCGTGCGCTAGAGTTGATCTCTAAAGAGTTTCCTTTTAATTCGTGCTTGCGCGTGTTTTCAGATAGTCATGCCTCCACGAAGAGTTGGTAGAGGGCGTCTTCCTAGACGCTATGTTGATGAGCAAGAGTTACCCTATGCACCGGGAGTGCAAGATCAAGGGGAAGTTTCTAATGCCGAGTTCAGAGAGGCAATTAGGATGTTGAGTCAAGCTGTAGCCAATCAGGTGGGTCAGCAAAGGGGAGTTCGACATGAAAGAGCTGACACTTCAAGGATCCGTGAGTTCTTGGGGATGAATCCTCCGAGTTTCATGGGATCAAGCACTACTGAGGACCCAGAGAACTTCATTGAGGAGTTGAAGAGGATTTTTGATGTAATGCATGTAGCAGACACTGAGCGGGTTGAACTAGCTGCGTATCAGCTGAAGGATGTTGCTAGAACATGGTTTGACCAGTGGAAAGGGGGCAGAGCTGAGAATGCACCACCTGCGAGTTGGGCCTATTTCGAGGAAGCTTTCTTGGGGCATTTCTTTCCTCGAGAATTGAGAGAGGCCAAGGTACGTGAGTTCCTCACACTTAAGCAGGAGTCCTTGGGTGTTCATGAGTACAGTCTGAAGTTCACACAACTATCCCGCTATGCCCCGGAGATGGTTGCAGACATGAGGAATAGAATGAGTCTGTTCGTTGCTGGGCTGTCTCGGTTGTCGAGCAAGGAAGGTAGGGCGGCAATGCTTATCGGGGACATGGACATATCCAGATTAATGGTCTATGTACAGCAGGTTGAGGAAGAGAAGCTGAGGGATAGGGAAGAGTTCAGGAGTAAGAGAGCCAAGACCGGTAATGAGCCTGGGCAGCAGAAAGGTAATGTGAATCGTCCGTCCTTCCAAGAAAGGCAAAAGGGACCTGCTCCATCATCTGTTAGCGCACCCGCACCAAGGTACAGAGGTGGTCACAATGGCCAGAATTCGAAGGACTTCAAGGCTAGACCAGTACAGTCCTCAGGTAGTGTGTCACAAAGAAGCAGTTTGTTTCCTGCATGTGCTAGGTGTGGTAGAACCCACCCAGGCAAATGTCGTGATGGCCAGACAGGATGTTTTAAGTGTGGGCAAGAGGGTCACTTCGTGAAGGAGTGCCCTAAGAATAATCAAGGTAGTGGAAGTTTGGGTAGTAGGACCCAATCTTCATCAGTTGCTCCCCCAGACAGGATGGCACCTAGAGGAGCTACTTCTAGTACCGGTGGAGGAGCAAATCGCCTTTATGCTATCACCAGTCGCCATGAGCAAGAGAACTCTCCGAATGTTGTCACTGGTATGATCAAATTCTTTGCTTTTGATGTATATGCTTTGTTAGATCCAGGAGCAAGTTTATATTTTGTAACTCCTTATGTTGCGAATAAGTTTGATGTTCTTCCTGAAAGACTTTGTGAACCCTTTTGTGTCTCTACACCTGTTGGGGAATCTATTCTAGCTGAAAGAGTTTATCGTGATTGTCCTGTTTCTATCAATCACAAGAGCACCATGGTTGATTTGATTGAGTTAGACATGGTAGATTTCGATGTCATTTTAGGTATGGATTGGCTTCATGCTTGTTATGCATCGATAGATTGTAGAACTCGAGTGGTCAAGTTTCAGTTTCCGAATGAGCCAGTCATAGAGTGGAGTAGCAGTTCAGCAGTGCCTAAGGGTCGTTTTATTTCGTACCTTAAGGCAAGAAAGTTAGTTTCGAAGGGTTGTATCTATCACTTAGTCCGAGTTCATGACTCTAGTGTTGAGATACCTTATTTTCAGTCGGTTCATATAGTAAGAGAGTTTCCAGAAGTGTTTCCTGATGATCTACCCGGAATTCCTCCTGAGAGAGAGATAGATTTCGGCAAAGATCTCATTCCAGACACTCGTCCTATCTCTATTCCTCCATATAGAATGGCACCAGCAGAGTTGAAAGAGTTGAAAGAGCAGTTGAAAGATCTCCTAGAAAAGGGTTTCATTCGACCGAGTGTCTCACCTTGGGGTGCTCCGGTTTTGTTTGTGAAGAAGAAAGATGGTTCCCTTAGAATGTGTATAGACTACCGTCAGTTGAATAAGGTTACCATCAAGAACAAGTACCCTCTTCCGAGGATTGATGATCTTTTCGATCAGCTTCAGGGTGCCACCTGTTTTTCAAAGATTGACCTTCGATCAGGCTATCATCAGTTAAGGGTAAGGGATTGTGATATCCCAAAGACAGCTTTCAGGACCAGGTATGGTCATTATGAGTTTTTGGTCATGTCCTTTGGTTTGACTAATGCGCCTGCAGCTTTCATGGACCTGATGAATAGAGTCTTTAAACCTTATTTAGATATGTTTGTTATTGTCTTTATTGATGATATACTAGTCTATTCAAGGAATGAAGAAGATCATGCTAGTCATCTCAGAACAGTTCTTCAGACTTTGAAAGATAAGGAGTTGTATGCCAAGTTCTCTAAGTGTGAGTTTTGGCTTAAGTCTGTGGCGTTCCTAGGCCACATTGTGACCGGTGATGGAATTAAAGTTGATACTCGGAAAATTGAGGCAGTGCAGAATTGGCCTAGACCCACATCTCCAACTGAAATTAGGAGTTTCTTGGGTTTAGCTGGTTATTATAGAAGGTTTGTTGAGGGGTTCTCGTCTATTGCATCTCCTTTGACAAAGTTGACTCAGAAGGCCGCGAAATTCCAATGGTCTGAAGCTTGTGAGAAAAGCTTTCAGGAATTGAAGAAGAGATTGATTACAGCTCCAATTTTGACGCTACCAGAAGGTACTCAAGGTTTTGTGGTGTATTGTGATGCATCTAGAGTTGGTTTGGGTTGTGTCTTAATGCAGAATGGCAAAGTTATAGCTTATGCCTCTAGACAGTTGAAGGTTCATGAGAGGAACTACCCAACCCATGACTTAGAGCTAGCTGCTGTAGTATTTGCTTTGAAGATATGGCATCATTACTTGTATGGTGTGCATGTCGACATATTCACTGATCACAAGAGCCTTCAATACGTGCTTACTCAGAAGGATCTTAATCTCAGGCAGAGGAGGTGGTTAGAGTTACTCAAGGATTATGACCTGAGTATTCTTTACCACCCAGGTAAGGCTAATGTTGTTGCTGATTCTTTGAGCAGGTTGTCTATGGGTAGCACCGCCCATATTGAAGAAGGAAGGAGAGGGTTAGCAAAAGATGTGCACAGACTGTCATGCCTGGGAGTCAACTTTACAGATTCCGCAGAAGGAGGAATAGTGGTGACGAGCAGGGCCGAGTCATCATTAATGTCAGAAGTGAAAAAGAAGCAAGATCAAGATCCCATTTTGCTTGAGTTGAAGGCAAATGTTCAGAAGCAAAAAGTATTAGCTTTTGAACAAGGGGGAGATGGCGTATTGAGGTATCAAGGTAGATTGTGTGTACCTATGGTAGATGGACTCCAAGAGAAGATTATGGAGGAAGCTCACAACTCCAGATATTCTATTCATCCAGGTTCCACCAAGATGTATCGTGATTTGCGAGAAGTTTATTGGTGGAATGGCATGAAGAAGGGCATTGCTGAGTTTGTTGCTAAATGTCCAAATTGCCAACAAGTGAAAGTTGAACACCAAAGGCCCGGTGGTTTGGCTCAGAGGATAGAACTTCCAGAGTGGAAGTGGGAGATGATCAATATGGATTTCATCACAGGGTTGCCAAGGTCTCGTAGACAGCATGATTCCATTTGGGTGGTTGTCGACAGAATGACAAAGTCAGCTCATTGTCTACCGGTAAAGACTACCAATACAGCAGAAGATTATGCCAAGTTGTATATTCAAGAGATAGTGAGGCTTCATGGGGTCCCAATCTCTATTATTTCAGATAGAGGTGCACAGTTTACTGCACAGTTCTGGAAATCTTTTCAGAAGGGTTTGGGTTCAAAGGTGAGCTTAAGTACTGCATTTCATCCTCAGACTGATGGGCAAGCAGAGCGCACTATTCAGACCTTAGAAGATATGTTGAGAGCTTGTGTGATCGATTTCAAAGGCAACTGGGATGATCATCTACCTCTCATTGAGTTTGCATACAACAACAGTTATCATTCTAGCATCCAGATGGCTCCATACGAGGCTCTATATGGGAGAAGATGTAGATCTCCTATTGGATGGTTCGAAGTTGGTGAAGCTCGGTTGATAGGACCAGATTTAGTTCACCAAGCTATGGAGAAGGTGAAAGTGATTCAAGAGAGGTTAAAAACGGCACAGAGTCGCCAGAAATCCTACGCTGATGTTAGGAGAAGGGCGTTAGAGTTTGAAGTAGGTGATTGGGTATATTTGAAGGTTTCACCCATGAAAGGCGTTATGAGGTTTGGTAAGAAGGGGAAACTTAGTCCCCGGTATATTGGACCTTATCGCATAGCCAAGAGGATTGGCAATGTTGCTTATGAGTTGGAGTTACCACAGGAACTAGCAGCGGTTCATCCGGTATTTCACATCTCCATGTTGAAGAAGTGCATAGGTGATCCTTCATTGATCCTACCGACTGAAAGTGTTAAGATCAAGGATAACTTATCTTATGAGGAGGTGCCGGTTCAGATTTTAGATCGCCAAGTTCGTAGGTTGAGAACAAAAGATGTGGCATCAGTCAAGGTCCTTTGGAGGAACCAATTTGTTGAGGAAGCCACTTGGGAAGCCGAAGAGGACATGAAGAAGAAATATCCTCATCTTTTTGAATCCGGAGGGAATGCGGATTAAGGTATTAATTTCCTTCTTAGTGCTCTTTAATATATAGTGGGCATGTCGTCGTTGTTGTTGTTTGCATGATTGCTTGTTGGGTGTTTGAGTTTGATGTTACACCCTTAGTTTTGTAAAAATAACCTCATTCGAGGACGAATGTTCCCAAGGGGGAGATATTGTAACATCCGGCAATGTGAAATAATTGAAGAGGCTTAGAATTGAAAATTTTCAATTTTTGGAAAGGATTTGAAAATCTGGAAATTTTGGCTAAGTATGGAAAATGTGAGTTTTTGGCCAACTTTGATCAGTCGTAACTTCTAGCTCATGACGAGTTAGAATTATTTCCAGTTATGGTTGCATAGCCCTCGGAACGATCTTTCCAACGCCGCCGAGTTTGCTCAATTCCGAGTTCGTATGAGCGAGTTATGGCCTTTGAAAGTTAGGCAGTTGACAAGGAAATCCGTCCGGGAATCATTAAGGGCATTTTAGTCTTTTCCCTAGCCAATTCTTTTGAAGATATATTGTTGTGTTAGGCTGATATTTGGGTCATTTTTCCATTTTTAAGAGAGTGAAGGCTAGGGTTTGAGAGTGAAGAAGAGAGGAAGAAGAGAAGAAGGAGAAGAAGAAGGGAAGAAAGAGGAAGATCAAGCAAGTTCCGTCAAGATCATCGTGGATTTTCGTCGGGGGTGATCCCTACCAAGGTATGTGAGCTTTTAGTGTTGGGTGATCCTTTCCCCCACACACCTAACCCCTTTTATTCATTAAGAAAGGATTGGCTTTGTTGTTAAAGTTGTGAGTTGTTGTGGTTGAAGTTGTTAAAGTTGTTAGTTGTTGTTGTGGAAATATGGTTGGTGGTGGGACATGATTGGATTGTGTTTTTTTGAGTGGTATTCTATTGAATGTTGAGGGATTTTATGTTCCTAAGTGATTGGGGCTAGAACCTTTGAAGTGAAGAGGGTTTAGAGTTGGAAAAATGAAGGAGAAAAGTCGGGCTTCTTACATGAAACAAGTCCGTGTCGCGGACTTGTTCCCTCTGTGAACAAAAATCTGCTCCGCGTCGCGGACTGGACGCGGACTCCACTGTTTTCAGAATTTATTCTCAAAAATTTTCTTAAGTTTGGTTGTTCCAAATCATTCCTAAATCATTCCTAAACATCATGAGGTCCTTCCAAATACCAATCAAGTCCTTGAATCCATAATTCAAGAAAGTTAGGATCAAGTCAAGTGAAGTTAGAAGTCAAGTGGAGTTAGAGCCAAGCTTAGAAGTTAAGCAAGTCAAGGCAAGTCTTTAAAGCTTTTCAAGAGTCGTTATTGAACGTCTTAACGTCGTTTCAAGTCTCAAGTGAGTTAAGAGTTTCAAGTCAAGTCAAAAGTAAAGAGTTCAAGTAAAGTAAGGAGTAAAGAGTCGTGTCCATTTCTCCAAAGTTATTAGGGAACTATGTACTTCCCAAAGAAGTTTTTAAATGTTTTTACGTTTAAGCAAGAAAGGAACCATGTTTTCCAAAAGAGCCTTTGGGCTAAGCTTGAGTAATTATCTCAAACTAAAGAAAGAAGTTATTTTAAAAGCATGAGCCAAAGTATTTTTGGGAGTAGTATTGAGCACCGAATTGGGGACACGAGTTCATATTAACTCAACTCTCCATAAGAACCATGCGCCAACATGGGACTTGACGTATCATTCTTTTAAGATGATCACGTAAGATTAGGCTAGTGGATCCACTAAGCAAAAGTAAGGTCCTATATCGATGGCAAGGTATAGGATGGTCCTTTGGCAACGTGAGGTAAAACGTTGTATCATCACTAAGGCTCGTAGTGGTGGTTGTCGGTTAAAGAAACTCCCACAAAAGTTGTATTATGTTTATAAAAGAAAAGTGGAGTTTGTTGTCATTTTATCCTTAACGATCTAAGTTGTTTACATTCTTTTACAAGCTTTATATGTATGGCTCGTGTCTTATTGCTTTACTTTGAGTCCAGTTATGTATATGAGTCGAACAGAGTCAAGGTAAGTGATCTCTTGTTCTCCTTTCAAGCTTAAGTTGTGGTTCAGCTTTTCCAGCTCACATATTCGTACATTCCATGTACTGATGCCAGTTGTCCTGCATCGTCTTATGATGCAGATACAGGTACCCCGGATCAGCACCCTGCACGTCGTTGATCCAGCTGAGCACTCCAGAGTCTGTGGTGAGCCTCCTTGCATTCCGGAGGACTCAATTATTTTGTGTACTTAGTTTTGTTCTATTAGGATGTTGCGGGGTCTGTCCCCACATCCATCTCAGTATATTAGAGGCTTCAATAGACAGTCAGTTAGTTTTGAGTCTCTCATCCATGTATACGTATATATATGTAAATATTCTATTTTGAGACTCGAGTTGCCCTTTGGGCCATACTTTTATTAGTTAAGTTGTTTATGTCTTTGCATGGCATTGAGTTATTCTGTTGAGTTAGGTTTCCGCTGAGTTAAGAAAGCCAGGCCAAGGGTTCGCCTAGGACCAACAATGGTCTCCAGGTGCCGGTCCCGCCCAGGGTGTAGGCTCGGGGTGTGACAAACTTGGTATCAGAGCACAGAGTTCAAGAGTCCTAGGGTGTCTATGAAGCCGTGTCTGTAGAGTCCTAGTTATCGGTGTGAAGCGCGCCACATCTATAATTAGGAGGCTGCAACATTTAGGAAAAATTTCTCATTTTTTTTCATACTCATCTCGTGCGCTAGAGTTGATCTCTAAAGAGTTTCCTTTTAATTCGTGCTTGCGCGTGTTTTCAGATAGTCATGCCTCCACGAAGAGTTGGTAGAGGGCGTCTTCCTAGACGCTATGTTGATGAGCAAGAGTTACCCTATGCACCGGGAGTGCAAGATCAAGGGGAAGTTTCTAATGCCGAGTTCAGAGAGGCAATTAGGATGTTGAGTCAAGCTGTAGCCAATCAGGTGGGTCAGCAAAGGGGAGTTCGACATGAAAGAGCTGACACTTCAAGGATCCGTGAGTTCTTGGGGATGAATCCTCCGAGTTTCATGGGATCAAGCACTACTGAGGACCCAGAGAACTTCATTGAGGAGTTGAAGAGGATTTTTGATGTAATGCATGTAGCAGACACTGAGCGGGTTGAACTAGCTGCGTATCAGCTGAAGGATGTTGCTAGAACATGGTTTGACCAGTGGAAAGGGGGCAGAGCTGAGAATGCACCACCTGCGAGTTGGGCCTATTTCGAGGAAGCTTTCTTGGGGCATTTCTTTCCTCGAGAATTGAGAGAGGCCAAGGTACGTGAGTTCCTCACACTTAAGCAGGAGTCCTTGGGTGTTCATGAGTACAGTCTGAAGTTCACACAACTATCCCGCTATGCCCCGGAGATGGTTGCAGACATGAGGAATAGAATGAGTCTGTTCGTTGCTGGGCTGTCTCGGTTGTCGAGCAAGGAAGGTAGGGCGGCAATGCTTATCGGGGACATGGACATATCCAGATTAATGGTCTATGTACAGCAGGTTGAGGAAGAGAAGCTGAGGGATAGGGAAGAGTTCAGGAGTAAGAGAGCCAAGACCGGTAATGAGCCTGGGCAGCAGAAAGGTAATGTGAATCGTCCGTCCTTCCAAGAAAGGCAAAAGGGACCTGCTCCATCATCTGTTAGCGCACCCGCACCAAGGTACAGAGGTGGTCACAATGGCCAGAATTCGAAGGACTTCAAGGCTAGACCAGTACAGTCCTCAGGTAGTGTGTCACAAAGAAGCAGTTTGTTTCCTGCATGTGCTAGGTGTGGTAGAACCCACCCAGGCAAATGTCGTGATGGCCAGACAGGATGTTTTAAGTGTGGGCAAGAGGGTCACTTCGTGAAGGAGTGCCCTAAGAATAATCAAGGTAGTGGAAGTTTGGGTAGTAGGACCCAATCTTCATCAGTTGCTCCCCCAGACAGGATGGCACCTAGAGGAGCTACTTCTAGTACCGGTGGAGGAGCAAATCGCCTTTATGCTATCACCAGTCGCCATGAGCAAGAGAACTCTCCGAATGTTGTCACTGGTATGATCAAATTCTTTGCTTTTGATGTATATGCTTTGTTAGATCCAGGAGCAAGTTTATATTTTGTAACTCCTTATGTTGCGAATAAGTTTGATGTTCTTCCTGAAAGACTTTGTGAACCCTTTTGTGTCTCTACACCTGTTGGGGAATCTATTCTAGCTGAAAGAGTTTATCGTGATTGTCCTGTTTCTATCAATCACAAGAGCACCATGGTTGATTTGATTGAGTTAGACATGGTAGATTTCGATGTCATTTTAGGTATGGATTGGCTTCATGCTTGTTATGCATCGATAGATTGTAGAACTCGAGTGGTCAAGTTTCAGTTTCCGAATGAGCCAGTCATAGAGTGGAGTAGCAGTTCAGCAGTGCCTAAGGGTCGTTTTATTTCGTACCTTAAGGCAAGAAAGTTAGTTTCGAAGGGTTGTATCTATCACTTAGTCCGAGTTCATGACTCTAGTGTTGAGATACCTTATTTTCAGTCGGTTCATATAGTAAGAGAGTTTCCAGAAGTGTTTCCTGATGATCTACCCGGAATTCCTCCTGAGAGAGAGATAGATTTCGGCAAAGATCTCATTCCAGACACTCGTCCTATCTCTATTCCTCCATATAGAATGGCACCAGCAGAGTTGAAAGAGTTGAAAGAGCAGTTGAAAGATCTCCTAGAAAAGGGTTTCATTCGACCGAGTGTCTCACCTTGGGGTGCTCCGGTTTTGTTTGTGAAGAAGAAAGATGGTTCCCTTAGAATGTGTATAGACTACCGTCAGTTGAATAAGGTTACCATCAAGAACAAGTACCCTCTTCCGAGGATTGATGATCTTTTCGATCAGCTTCAGGGTGCCACCTGTTTTTCAAAGATTGACCTTCGATCAGGCTATCATCAGTTAAGGGTAAGGGATTGTGATATCCCAAAGACAGCTTTCAGGACCAGGTATGGTCATTATGAGTTTTTGGTCATGTCCTTTGGTTTGACTAATGCGCCTGCAGCTTTCATGGACCTGATGAATAGAGTCTTTAAACCTTATTTAGATATGTTTGTTATTGTCTTTATTGATGATATACTAGTCTATTCAAGGAATGAAGAAGATCATGCTAGTCATCTCAGAACAGTTCTTCAGACTTTGAAAGATAAGGAGTTGTATGCCAAGTTCTCTAAGTGTGAGTTTTGGCTTAAGTCTGTGGCGTTCCTAGGCCACATTGTGACCGGTGATGGAATTAAAGTTGATACTCGGAAAATTGAGGCAGTGCAGAATTGGCCTAGACCCACATCTCCAACTGAAATTAGGAGTTTCTTGGGTTTAGCTGGTTATTATAGAAGGTTTGTTGAGGGGTTCTCGTCTATTGCATCTCCTTTGACAAAGTTGACTCAGAAGGCCGCGAAATTCCAATGGTCTGAAGCTTGTGAGAAAAGCTTTCAGGAATTGAAGAAGAGATTGATTACAGCTCCAATTTTGACGCTACCAGAAGGTACTCAAGGTTTTGTGGTGTATTGTGATGCATCTAGAGTTGGTTTGGGTTGTGTCTTAATGCAGAATGGCAAAGTTATAGCTTATGCCTCTAGACAGTTGAAGGTTCATGAGAGGAACTACCCAACCCATGACTTAGAGCTAGCTGCTGTAGTATTTGCTTTGAAGATATGGCATCATTACTTGTATGGTGTGCATGTCGACATATTCACTGATCACAAGAGCCTTCAATACGTGCTTACTCAGAAGGATCTTAATCTCAGGCAGAGGAGGTGGTTAGAGTTACTCAAGGATTATGACCTGAGTATTCTTTACCACCCAGGTAAGGCTAATGTTGTTGCTGATTCTTTGAGCAGGTTGTCTATGGGTAGCACCGCCCATATTGAAGAAGGAAGGAGAGGGTTAGCAAAAGATGTGCACAGACTGTCATGCCTGGGAGTCAACTTTACAGATTCCGCAGAAGGAGGAATAGTGGTGACGAGCAGGGCCGAGTCATCATTAATGTCAGAAGTGAAAAAGAAGCAAGATCAAGATCCCATTTTGCTTGAGTTGAAGGCAAATGTTCAGAAGCAAAAAGTATTAGCTTTTGAACAAGGGGGAGATGGCGTATTGAGGTATCAAGGTAGATTGTGTGTACCTATGGTAGATGGACTCCAAGAGAAGATTATGGAGGAAGCTCACAACTCCAGATATTCTATTCATCCAGGTTCCACCAAGATGTATCGTGATTTGCGAGAAGTTTATTGGTGGAATGGCATGAAGAAGGGCATTGCTGAGTTTGTTGCTAAATGTCCAAATTGCCAACAAGTGAAAGTTGAACACCAAAGGCCCGGTGGTTTGGCTCAGAGGATAGAACTTCCAGAGTGGAAGTGGGAGATGATCAATATGGATTTCATCACAGGGTTGCCAAGGTCTCGTAGACAGCATGATTCCATTTGGGTGGTTGTCGACAGAATGACAAAGTCAGCTCATTGTCTACCGGTAAAGACTACCAATACAGCAGAAGATTATGCCAAGTTGTATATTCAAGAGATAGTGAGGCTTCATGGGGTCCCAATCTCTATTATTTCAGATAGAGGTGCACAGTTTACTGCACAGTTCTGGAAATCTTTTCAGAAGGGTTTGGGTTCAAAGGTGAGCTTAAGTACTGCATTTCATCCTCAGACTGATGGGCAAGCAGAGCGCACTATTCAGACCTTAGAAGATATGTTGAGAGCTTGTGTGATCGATTTCAAAGGCAACTGGGATGATCATCTACCTCTCATTGAGTTTGCATACAACAACAGTTATCATTCTAGCATCCAGATGGCTCCATACGAGGCTCTATATGGGAGAAGATGTAGATCTCCTATTGGATGGTTCGAAGTTGGTGAAGCTCGGTTGATAGGACCAGATTTAGTTCACCAAGCTATGGAGAAGGTGAAAGTGATTCAAGAGAGGTTGAAAACGGCACAGAGTCGCCAGAAATCCTACGCTGATGTTAGGAGAAGGGCGTTAGAGTTTGAAGTAGGTGATTGGGTATATTTGAAGGTTTCACCCATGAAAGGCGTTATGAGGTTTGGTAAGAAGGGGAAACTTAGTCCCCGGTATATTGGACCTTATCGCATAGCCAAGAGGATTGGCAATGTTGCTTATGAGTTGGAGTTACCACAGGAACTAGCAGCGGTTCATCCGGTATTTCACATCTCCATGTTGAAGAAGTGCATAGGTGATCCTTCATTGATCCTACCGACTGAAAGTGTTAAGATCAAGGATAACTTATCTTATGAGGAGGTGCCGGTTCAGATTTTAGATCGCCAAGTTCGTAGGTTGAGAACGAAAGATGTGGCATCAGTCAAGGTCCTTTGGAGGAACCAATTTGTTGAGGAAGCCACTTGGGAAGCCGAAGAGGACATGAAGAAGAAATATCCTCATCTTTTTGAATCCGGAGGGAATGCGGATTAAGGTATTAATTTCCTTCTTAGTGCTCTTTAATATATAGTGGGCATGTCGTCGTTGTTGTTGTTTGCATGATTGCTTGTTGGGTGTTTGAGTTTGATGTTACACCCTTAGTTTTGTAAAAATAACCTCATTCGAGGACGAATGTTCCCAAGGGGGAGATATTGTAACATCCGGCAATGTGAAATAATTGAAGAGGCTTAGAATTGAAAATTTTCAATTTTTGGAAAGGATTTGAAAATCTGGAAATTTTGGCTAAGTATGGAAAATGTGAGTTTTTGGCCAACTTTGATCAGTCGTAACTTCTAGCTCATGACGAGTTAGAATTATTTCCAGTTATGGTTGCATAGCCCTCGGAACGATCTTTCCAACGCCGCCGAGTTTGCTCAATTCCGAGTTCGTATGAGCGAGTTATGGCCTTTGAAAGTTAGGCAGTTGACAAGGAAATCCGTCCGGGAATCATTAAGGGCATTTTAGTCTTTTCCCTAGCCAATTCTTTTGAAGATATATTGTTGTGTTAGGCTGATATTTGGGTCATTTTTCCATTTTTAAGAGAGTGAAGGCTAGGGTTTGAGAGTGAAGAAGAGAGGAAGAAGAGAAGAAGGAGAAGAAGAAGGGAAGAAAGAGGAAGATCAAGCAAGTTCCGTCAAGATCATCGTGGATTTTCGTCGGGGGTGATCCCTACCAAGGTATGTGAGCTTTTAGTGTTGGGTGATCCTTTCCCCCACACACCTAACCCCTTTTATTCATTAAGAAAGGATTGGCTTTGTTGTTAAAGTTGTGAGTTGTTGTGGTTGAAGTTGTTAAAGTTGTTAGTTGTTGTTGTGGAAATATGGTTGGTGGTGGGACATGATTGGATTGTGTTTTTTTGAGTGGTATTCTATTGAATGTTGAGGGATTTTATGTTCCTAAGTGATTGGGGCTAGAACCTTTGAAGTGAAGAGGGTTTAGAGTTGGAAAAATGAAGGAGAAAAGTCGGGCTTCTTACATGAAACAAGTCCGTGTCGCGGACTTGTTCCCTCTGTGAACAAAAATCTGCTCCGCGTCGCGGACTGGACGCGGACTCCACTGTTTTCAGAATTTATTCTCAAAAATTTTCTTAAGTTTGGTTGTTCCAAATCATTCCTAAATCATTCCTAAACATCATGAGGTCCTTCCAAATACCAATCAAGTCCTTGAATCCATAATTCAAGAAAGTTAGGATCAAGTCAAGTGAAGTTAGAAGTCAAGTGGAGTTAGAGCCAAGCTTAGAAGTTAAGCAAGTCAAGGCAAGTCTTTAAAGCTTTTCAAGAGTCGTTATTGAACGTCTTAACGTCGTTTCAAGTCTCAAGTGAGTTAAGAGTTTCAAGTCAAGTCAAAAGTAAAGAGTTCAAGTAAAGTAAGGAGTAAAGAGTCGTGTCCATTTCTCCAAAGTTATTAGGGAACTATGTACTTCCCAAAGAAGTTTTTAAATGTTTTTACGTTTAAGCAAGAAAGGAACCATGTTTTCCAAAAGAGCCTTTGGGCTAAGCTTGAGTAATTATCTCAAACTAAAGAAAGAAGTTATTTTAAAAGCATGAGCCAAAGTATTTTTGGGAGTAGTATTGAGCACCGAATTGGGGACACGAGTTCATATTAACTCAACTCTCCATAAGAACCATGCGCCAACATGGGACTTGACGTATCATTCTTTTAAGATGATCACGTAAGATTAGGCTAGTGGATCCACTAAGCAAAAGTAAGGTCCTATATCGATGGCAAGGTATAGGATGGTCCTTTGACAACGTGAGGTAAAACGTTGTATCATCACTAAGGCTCGTAGTGGTGGTTGTCGGTTAAAGAAACTCCCACAAAAGTTGTATTATGTTTATAAAAGAAAAGTGGAGTTTGTTGTCATTTTATCCTTAACGATCTAAGTTGTTTACATTCTTTTACAAGCTTTATATGTATGGCTCGTGTCTTATTGCTTTACTTTGAGTCCAGTTATGTATATGAGTCGAACAGAGTCAAGGTAAGTGATCTCTTGTTCTCCTTTCAAGCTTAAGTTGTGGTTCAGCTTTTCCAGCTCACATATTCGTACATTCCATGTACTGATGCCAGTTGTCCTGCATCGTCTTATGATGCAGATACAGGTACCCCGGATCAGCACCCTGCACGTCGTTGATCCAGCTGAGCACTCCAGAGTCTGTGGTGAGCCTCCTTGCATTCCGGAGGACTCAATTATTTTGTGTACTTAGTTTTGTTCTATTAGGATGTTGCGGGGTCTGTCCCCACATCCATCTCAGTATATTAGAGGCTTCAATAGACAGTCAGTTAGTTTTGAGTCTCTCATCCATGTATACGTATATATATGTAAATATTCTATTTTGAGACTCGAGTTGCCCTTTGGGCCATACTTTTATTAGTTAAGTTGTTTATGTCTTTGCATGGCATTGAGTTATTCTGTTGAGTTAGGTTTCCGCTGAGTTAAGAAAGCCAGGCCAAGGGTTCGCCTAGGACCAACAATGGTCTCCAGGTGCCGGTCCCGCCCAGGGTGTAGGCTCGGGGCATGACATCAATGAAGGTTAGTATAGTGGGAAATGGATGCATTGCTTAGGTTCAGTAAGTAATAGGCGTATTAATTAGTGTTGAGATTAAGAGTTTATTCTCATTAATAGTTGTAATCTGTGTTTCAGTTTTTCTTGAGAAGATTAGTGTAAACATTTGAAAATCATGTGTGACAGGTCGTGGTTTTACTCCCTTGAGCAAAGAGGTTTCCACGTAAAACTCGTGTGCCTATTTTACGTTGTGCTATTTATTTTCTGCACTTTTATTCTGTCAGGGACCTGGTCCTGTGATCACTGGTGGACACGTATATTCCAACAATTGGAATCAGATCTTAGGATCTCTATCTGTTTAACACCAAAAGCGAGGTTTCTGCAAGGAATGATGACACCACTGGTGGACGCGTATATTCCAATATTTTATATCAGAGCTTGGGCTCTTTTTTTGTTTAACACCAAGAGAGAGGTTCCTGCAAGGAATGGCGACACCACTGAACCTACAAAGAAGTCAGTCCCCTATAAGGCCACCTCTTTTTGATGGTCAGTTCTATAGATGGTGGAAGATTTGAATGAGTGACTATCCCATGGCAGAGGACATTGAGGTATGGATTGTCATATGTGAAGGTCCTTATGTTCCAACTATGGAGGTTAAAGATGGAAAGGTCACAAGAGTCATTCCCAAAACTCGACAATAATACAATGACTCTAACAAAAGATTAGTCCAAAAAATCACAAATCCAGCAAACTACTGATGTGTGGCATTGGAGGAAATGAATACGATCTAATCTCATTTTGTGAATCAGCCAAGGAAATCTGGGATCTGTTGAGAACAACGTATGAGGGTACTGAGGAAACAAGGAAATCTAAGCTAGATCTCTTTACTACTCAGTTTGAAAGTTTCACCATAAAAGAAGTTCAATCCATTTATGAAATGCGTACCAGATTCTCCACCATTACAGATGAGCTTATGTTCCTTGAAAGGCCAGTCCTTTGAGTAAGCAATTCTCTAAGATACTAGAAATTTTTCCCAGATCTTGGACAAATGATTTTGTGACTGGCGATGAGACAAGGGAACCTGAAGTAGTGACGATGTATGCACTATTTGAGCATCTTCAAGTTCATGAGATGCACAGAAAAAGGGAGGGTTGCATTCTCAAGGGTGAAAACAAGAGGACAGATTTGATTGATGATGCTGATCAGAAGAGAAATACAAAAAGGGATGAATCACTAGCTTCCAAGGTGTCACAAAGTGAAACCCCTGAAATAGATGAGAACATAGGTTATTTCACTCAAAGATTTCAAAAAATCGTGAGAGAAAGTGGGGGTTTCATAAAGAAAGAAAATCGTGATAGTGCAACAAGCTCTAGTGACGTGTGTTACAAGTGTGATCAACCAGGTCACTCCACTAGAGATTATCCTATGCATAAAGTTGACCCCGGGGAATATGTCAAGACTGGAGAAGGTAAAGACAAAGAGGGGGACCAGGTTCGTGACAAGTCAAGCAGAAGAGAAGCTATTTATTGGGCGGTGAAGAAGTATCTGACTTCATGGGAAAATTCCTCAAGTGATTCAGATGATTAAGAACACTCTAATGATGCTTTTATGGCAAACTATGATGAGAAAGATGATGATGAAAAGGTAACCCTATAATATTTCAAGCAAAACTTAAATACCTTTTCTACTAGTAAATTGAGAAAGCTAGTTGTTGTACTACTTGATTTGATAAGTGAGCTAACAACGGAGAATGATCTCATGAACAATAGCCTAGACATCTCTCAAGATGGAAAAATTGCTTTAGTTGCCCAAATATCTGATATTGAAAATCAAATGGTTGTTCTAGAAGCTGAAAATCTAGAACTGAAGAAAAAGATAAAAAGGGGTGACTACTACAGTTTTTAAGGAAAAGAACGAGGCCAGCAACTTGCAGTTGGATCTTGAAAATAAGCTGCACACTGCTGAAATGAAGATGAAATTAGCTCTAGAAAAAATCTTCTGCTGGAGAGACCTGGTCCGTGTAAAAGAGGAACTAAATAATCCCTCAAATAGACCAATTCCTCTAATATTCTTACAAATATAATTGGTCAAGGAAATAATAGTAGAAGAGGGCTAGGTTGTGAGAAGATAGATCCCCCATACAATCCTCACAGCAAAACGGTTACTGATGCTGATAATTTGCTATGTGTGCATTGTGGTCAAGATGGACATCTTAAGAAAGATTGTCCTGTTTTGAAAAAATATGGAAGAAGTTCCTCTAACTATTCCAAACAGAGGAACAAACAGAAGAAGGGACCTTGTATTGCTTTTGGTCCTAAGTTGAAGAAAATTAGTCTGCCGCACTGGACAAAGAATTCTCTTATCACTCCTTTATCTGCTTGTTAGGAACTCCTTCTCAAATGGGTTCCCAAGGCTAACAAGTGATATGGTATTCAAGTGAGAGGAACTAGCAGCAGTCAGTGTTGGTTCATGAATAGCGGATTCTCAAATCACTTGACTGGGAAACTGAAAATTTTCTCTCTCAAGGCACTTCAAGGTGGAGGTGTCTCATTTAGCGATGGCAAGAAAGGGTATATTCTTGGTATAGGCATGTCTGGGAAGTCTATCGAACACACCATTGAGGATGTGTACTATGTCAATGGTTGAAGTACAATCTTTTAAGTGTTTCACAGATTTGTGATGAATGAAATGAAGTTAAGTTCTTATCAGAAAATGTGTCTTGCTCTCTCGGGTGATGATCTTAACAAAAAGGAGATGCAAGAACATGTGTATTGCAGATCTTAATACTGCTCCTAGTGACAGTCTCACTTATCTTAGTGTACAAAGTGAGAATGCTGAGGTATGACATGAACGTGCTCATGTGAGTGTTTCTCTACTGCACAAACTTGTGTTAAGGGACCTGGTCTGTGGTCTGCCCAAAATAAAATTTACAGATGACAAAGTTTGTGACGCTTGTGTAAAAGAGAAGCAGATCAGACTATCCTTCAAGTGGAATAAGCAGGTTGTTAATCTTCCAAAGAATTTTCGGGCAGAAATAGTGAATAGTACATATTTTGTGACCAGAATGATGATATTCAGAATTGTAATCTCAATGACGTTAAAAGAGTATTTGTGGGATATTCTTCCTCCAGCAAGGTTTATCCGGTCTATAAAAAATGTGTGCATTGAAAAAAATGTTCAAGTGATTTTTGATGAGTCTAGAAGAATTGAGAAGTAAGTTGCAAAACAAAAAAGATTCTGACATGGAAGAGATGCTTCAGATTCAGAGAGATGGTCTAAATAGTCAGTTTGCTGAAGAATATCCTCTTCATGAATCCAGCAATCCCAAGGAAGCTGATACAGATGATGAACCTGATGAGGGATCCGGTCCGATAGACAATGCTGGACAAAGATGATGCAGTTCAAACAGATAATGAGAATTTTGAAGGTGAGAATGAAGAAGCTCATCAAGCTCAGTTTGTAAGAAGCCAAGTATGACACTCGGTTCTCCGTCCAACTGACAGGTTTTCCAAGTTCCTCTTCAATGTTCGTTTCAAAAGAGGTAAAATTGACAAACTCCTCTTTTTTAAATCACAAGGAAGGGGGGTTGCTTATTATTCAAGTATATATTGATGATATCATCTTTGAAGCAACCTTTGAGGTGTTGTGTGAAGAGTCTGTTGCACTCATGAATTTTGAGTTTTGAAGTGAGCATGATGGAAGAATTGAATTCTTCATAGAACTACATATCAAGAAAGTCTCTAAAGGTACCCTTGTTTTTCAAGAAAAGTTCAACAAGGAGCTGCACAAGAGGATTGATATACTTGAAGTCAAGACATTGTTAAAAAGGGGTAATGTCATCATGAAGCCTTGCACAATAGAAGATCAAGTGGCTGACATCTTCACCAAAGCTCTAAGTAAGGACCAGCTTCTCAAGAAGAAAGACCTGGTTCCAGCTCAGAGAATCTACTGAAGAAGTTTTCATATTATGGATGCTAAGACAATTGATACTCCCATGGGGACCAACTCGAAGCTGGATGCTGATGGATCTGATCCAGATGTAAATGATGCAAGTGTCAGGATTTATGCAAAATTCCAAGATTATCCAACGAAATCACATTTGAAGGCTGCTAAGAGAATCCTAAGACGTTTGAAAAAGACAAGAGACATGGTTCTATTCTGTCTATCTAGAGACTTTTTGATTTGGAGGAATATGGTGATGCTGATCATGCTGCTTATCCAGTTGGTAGAAAGAGTACCTCATGAATGACTTATGTTCTAGGTTGATCTCTTACTCATGGGGACTAAAAGGCAAGACTCGATTGCTCTTTCAACAACTGAGATAGAGAATGTAGCAAGTGTAGCTTGATATGCTCAACTCTTGTGGATCAAGTAGCATCTTGAAGCTCTTAGAAGACCCGGCTGAGACAATCAAACTGATGTTGGGAATGCTGAAACCTTCTTGAATGGATCCTGCCTAAAGCAATCAACTCTCTCATGACTATGCAAAAGGAGCAGGTATCCTTGCTTTTCAGTTATGTATATTTTAGCAAATTCAGTCTCATACCTTTTGTGGGTATACACATATGACAAAAAGGCTGAAGGAAAAGGGAGGTCAGGACATATCTAGGCAATCACATTCAAACTACAAAGAGGAACGTGGTCCGTTCTCGAAGGTTAGCACTATTAACATTGCAGTTTGAATTGTGCATAAGAACCGTTGCAATTGCCACATGTCTGTCATTCGGGTATCTGACCGTTGTCCCATCTTTTGAATACCAAAAATGACACTTTCTTTCACATAATACACCATTTCACTTCCTTTATACTCCATATTTCTTTTCAAATCCCCTTCCAAAATTAGAAATTTTTAAAACCCTCTTTTCTCCTCTCTCAAAAAAAACACTTCAAATTGTTAAACCCTTTGTTCTTACTGAAGAATTTTCTGATGAAGATGTTTTGAAGTATGAAGAGAGAACCAGGTCGAACAAGCAAAAAGAAGAAGGTGAAAAAGATTATGCTCCAAAGGGAAGAGGATTATATTCTAAAAACTCAAAGTTATCTAAATAGGAGGGTGTCTGACCTTGAGATAAAAAAAATAAAAAAAAAATGAAAATATGATGAAATGGCTCCTCAGTTATTGATCTATACATCTTGGAGGCCTTAAGTAAGTTTGATTCTACTAATCTTTCTGTCATGAGAAACTCATGCTAGCGTTGGAAGCTATGACAGTTGCTCTTGCTAACAGGGATACTAAAATGGTTTTCCTGAAGGCTCAGCGTCTGAAACAGCACAATCAAAAGGACCAGGTTATAAAAAAAATGGCAGCCCTGAAGGTTCAACATGAAGCCTGAGCAGCAAAAAATGTGAACTTCACGAGAGGCTAAGGGATATGCTCTACTAATTCTATTCTCTAAACTCCCGTGTCAGTCCTCCTCGTTTTCTATCAAAACTCAGTGAGCATTGTCTTGGTTCTCATTCGTAATTATAGGTGCAATGCTTTGATTGCTGATCTTTCATTTTTTAATGAAAAAATGTCTTGTTTCTACTGACTTGTCTCATTACTTTATGCATTTTTACTCATGCTCAGTGTTGCCCAAGTGGCCATGAATTTGCTTGAACTGCATTTATGTCAACTTGGTTTACTGCTTTAACCCTTTTATATGATGTCAAAAGGCGGAAAATTGTTGAGGTATGAGATCAATGATGTTAGCTATTTGAAGAAGACATGGTCATGCCGAAAGGGGTAATAAATACTAGCTACTTGCAGAGGACATAGTCATGCCGATAGGGGGAAGAAGTTGAACAAGTTTGTCATCATCAAAAAGGGAGAAAATGTTATTTTAATGTTTTGATGATTTGATAAACTTCGGGGATGATGAAAATAAGGGGACCAATCCAGTTACATGAAGAGTCATGTTGATAGGGGGAACTGGTGAAAGGGGGAAAAAGGTAAATAAGTCTGTTATCATCAACAAAAAAAAAGGGAAAATGCTATTTTGGAGCTGAAGTTAAGTTTTGATGATTTAACAAACTTAGATATCTAATAAGGGACCATATCCTTGTTATTGAGACTAACGACAGGGGAAATGAATGAATAAACTCTATGTGAGGAATATTTGTGTGTCATCATCAAAAAGGGGGGAAATTTTATATTCTAGGTGTTTTGATGATCCTCACAAATACAGAGATCCGGTCCCTTGCAGAGTGCTATCGTCCAGATTCAAATGGGGTACAACTGTAAAGTTGTCATGTCAGGTGGTAGGTGAAAAATACGGTGTACTGCACCAATAGGAACAATGGACGAGACTATCTGTTTCAGTGGCTCACAATTTCAAGGACCCGGTCCTTGGCAGAGTTCTCCCGTCCAGATTTATAATGGTGTACAGCTGTAAAGATGTCCTGCCAGTGGGTTGGTGAATTCGTCAGCGTACTTCACCAATAGAAACGGACGAGGTTGTTTGTCCAATGGACAATAATTCTTTTTGGTTGATATAATCAAAATGACAAATAACAAGAAGATTCATTCATTCAAAAGAGGAAGAGAGTTAGCAAGTCTTCTCAAGAAATCAAAAAGAACATTGCAAGGGACCTGGTCCCTGCAAGACTGCGTATGTGAAAAGGACGACAAGACAGCTGTCAGAAAAGCTACCACCTCT
Source organism: Solanum okadae (assembly GCA_036553675.1). NCBI lineage: Eukaryota > Viridiplantae > Streptophyta > Magnoliopsida > Solanales > Solanaceae > Solanum > Solanum okadae. Next base: position 10,461,998 of record CM071689.1, on the reverse strand, counting down.
GATGTGGTTGGTGCATGTTCTTTTAGAGAAGCAAACTCTCAGCCAATGGGGTCGTCTTAAAGAGTTTGTGTTCGTTTTATATAGTCTCTTCTCAAAAAGTACAAACTCAAGATTTGGCAAACAAAACTTTGAATTTCTAAAAATTCATAAGCCTAAGAAGAGAAGGTCATCTTCAACAAGAACACATACAGTAAGAGACCTGACCAAATGAAGATTTGCTTTCTATACCTGTAGTTATTCTTGAATGTTTGCATTGAGCTAAACTTGTAGGATTCGTTTCATTCTTGAAAGAAACATTTCAAACTCTTGTGTGTAGTGAGGGTAAGAACATTGTTAGAGTTAACTTTGTGTCTTACGGTAAAAGTCTATATTAATCAATGAGGGTTAGTATAGTGGACAATGGATGCATTGCTTAGGCTGGGTAAGTAATAGGCGTATTACTTAGTGTTGAGATTAAGAGTTTAATCTCATTGTTGGTTGTAATCTTTGTTTCACTTTTGCTAGAGAAGATTAGTGAAAACAGTTGAAAATCATGTATGACAAGTTGTGGTTTTACTCCCTTGAGCAAGGAGGTTTCCCTGTAAAACTCTTGTGCCTATTTTACATTGTGCTATTTATTTTCTGCACTTTTATTCTGTTGGGGGACCTGATCCTGTGATCACTAGTTTACGCGTATATTCCAACATTTAAAAATACTGATATGTAGTAAAATCGTTTCAAGCGGGATTTTTGGGCCAAGGGGTGTGATTGACGCATCCCTTACAAGTTGAAGATGATAAAGGTCGGTATAAAGGCTTTGCTTTCCGCTATAGCAGAGGAAACTATAGCGGAAAAATTCTCGATAGTCTCCCTTTCTGGACAAATCTTTTGTTAGGAAATTTTATTATTTCTAACTTGATAGTCGTGCATTTGCAAATTCATAACTCAAATGGTTGCCAATAAGGAACAACATTATCCTTACGTGAGATTTCCTGACAAAGTTAGTCGGGAACAATTCATGGAATACCGTACTATGGGATTTTGTTACGTGAGGTCCTTCCGTATGTGAGGTGTCGAGGAGAAGGAGCCAACTTTTTACCACCAAATTCAGTAGTTTGGCTAGGGTCCCTTTGTTGAGGCTCCCCAGTCCGCCCTCTTACGCTAGGTGAGGAAGTTCTTTACTCTTATCTCGATGGTCCTTTGGGATTCCCCTCAACCTTTCTTTTGTTTTTGAAGGGTGCAGGTTCTGTGGTTGTTCAAATGGTTAACGAGGTTCTAAGGGTGTCGAACGTTCCTAATGATGGGCTCGAGGCCAAGCTAAAGGAAATGGATATGAAGTGGTTGCGGGACTCACTAGTCGACGAGGAGTAACGGGGTAAGGTATATTGGCCCACTACTAAGGGAACTACTAGTGCCACTTCTCTCTAGAGGCATGGAGGTGGCTGACACTGGTGGGTCTAAGGATTCGGCCATTAGGCAACCTTACTGATGTAACTTATCTCTGGGCCTAATGGTCATCTATGCATATTAGAGGGACTCAATTGAATGTGGGGGGGGGGGGGGGGGGGGGGGGTACAAAAAGTGTCCGAGTGGAAGAATTTCTATCAAGGCAGCAAGAAGGGTTTTTTCCTTCCTGAGTTGGTGTCCATTCTTTGCAGATGAGTTAGGGTACCCAAGGATGATACTAACAGATAGATGAGATGGACCCCCCATTCAATCCCCTGTTGGTGAGGAAGCTGCTCACCCTGGAGCAGAAAAGTAAGAGGGTAGACAGAGATGGTTGTAGTCGTGTTGCAGTAGGTTCAGGTGAGATTGTAGTGAATAACAAAACAAGGCGGGCATTCCTTAAATTCTTTTCATGGACGAACTGACTTATGGTCTGGATGCAAGGGCAACAACTATTATTGTGAGAATTGTTACAAAAACAGTGGATACTCGAGAACTGTTGTGTGCACAATTCACAAACAAAGTATTGATATTTTTGAAGAATTTGATGAGGTGAAACCCTGTGAACGAAAATGTCTCTTAGAATTACAACCCCTCTCTATCTTATATATTCTTTTATGTTGTGGATCAGCTACTTCTTATAAAAAGAGGAGGACAACTAATTCTCAGAAAATTATTGAATATTTTGAGGTACTCTATGAAACCACTAAAGAACCACCTCCTTTTGTCCCTTGAACAAGTGAAAGACAAAATACCAATTCCAATAGTTCCTAAAATTAAAGAGAAATGCAATCCAACCACATGGAACTAAGTTTGCTTAATACAATTCATCAGCTTCATAACAGTAAGTCAAAATGAGCACACTGCTAAACGTATTTGCCACATTTTCAGAAATGCAATATCTAACACGATATATGTGGTTGTACGCAGACGAACACAGTACTCTCAGTCTGCATGGGGACAGTTCAAATACTACTTATGGAAAGAATGGTGGACTTCTGTCACTTGGTTTCAGCACTCATGGTTGGAACAATTTTCCGGAGAGTTGGCAGTAAAAGGTTTGTTTCTACTTTATAGCTAACAGATAGAAACTTTCAGAAACAAGAACAACAACAACAACATAATCCCACAAGTGAGGTCTAGAGAGGGTAGAGTGTACGCAGACCTTACCCCTACCTCATGAAATTAGAGAGGCTGCTAGAAAGGCAACTGATTTACATCTTTATATTGTTTCTGCGGTACAGAGAAACTAGTAGTGATTTAATGATAATTATTGGAGCAATGTACACAGTTGTTCTGTTTGTTGGAATCAACAATTGTTCAATTGTACAGGCAATGTTTGTAGTCGTTGGAAGAACCATCTTTTATCAAGAAAGAGTTGATGGGATGTACTCAACATTACCATATGCTATGGCACAAGTAACCTTTATTTATAAATTATCTTCTACTACCTTATTGAATTTCACAAATTGATTTCACTTATTTGGATTGCGGGTCATTTCTGAAATACCTTACATTATTATCCAAACTACATACTACACTCTTATAGTGTACACAATAGTTGGCTTTGAGTTGACATCAGATAAATTTTTCTGGTTCTACCTTGTGACCTTCTTCTCCTTTCTATATTTTACGTACTACGGAATGACGACTATTGCTATCGCACCAAACCACAATGTAGCTTCAATCTTCGCTGCAACTTTCTTCTCGCTTTTCAATCTCTTATCATGTTTCTTCATCCCCAGACCAGTAAGTTTACTCTTTCACACAATTAGTTCAAAATATCATGAACCTTACCACAATACTAATTCTTCTTGTTAACATTTGAGAGAATTCCAAAGTGGTGGATTTGGTATTACTATTAGCACACCACGAGTTAGCTCAGAGCCTCAGATATCAGTTAGTAGTTTAGTCTTATTAGGATACTGCATTAGTTAGTTCAGCAGTTTCATTTATTTAGATTACTTTAGTTCAGTTCGTTTAGGAGTCTTATTTTCTCTGTAACTCTATTTAATACCTTGAGATAAGACACAGGTACCCCTAGACTATGACCGAAATCCCAGAGACACGATTATACTTAACTAGAGTCCTAGTACCCCTAAACTAATTTAAAATGGAACAAATACACCATAAATATTGGCGTGGCATAGAGAGTATGCACAATCTATTGAAGGCAAGTGATGAGTGAACAAATTGGACACATGTCATTTTTTAATCGGTAACTTTCCAATAAGTTAATACACATATTTATTGATATTAAAACTTATATATATTTAATTATTTTCATTTCTTTCTTTGTAAATTTTTGTTTTAATTTCTTTCTCACTTTAAACTTTTTATTTTTTTCTTTCATTAATTTTTTATCTTTTCACTTTTAATTTTTTTTAAAAAAATTATGTGTATTTTTTATAAAAAAAATTAAAAGTGTCTTTTAACTTTAACGTTTTTTTTTATGTTTTATTTGATTTTCTTCACTTATTTTAAAATTCATTCGAAATTAAATTATTCAAATAAGAGATATTTGGAATTAAATTTGAAATCAAATCAAAGGGAAAGACAAATAAAATAAAAAGAGTAAATAAAATCAATAGAAAAATAATGAATGAAGGTAAAAAAAAAGAAAAAGTTTAGATACAAGGCAAAAGAAAATGTTTATTAATTAATTTAAATAAAAGATAAAGAAAATAAGAATATTTTTAAAACCAATATTAAAAATAAAAATAAAACAAAAAAAAACTAAAAATAATATTACACACTTGGTAGGCGTGTGTGTACAAACACAACCAACTTGGGTGGTTGAAGGTGTCACGTTAGCATAAAAGGTGCACAAAAATACAAAAAAAATGACTTGGGGGGGGGGGGGGGGGGGGGGGGGGGGGGTTCTAATAGGACCCTAGTTAAGTTTAGGTGTGTCACTAAAATTTCGGTCATAGTCTAGTGGGTACTTGTGCCTTATCCCTAATACCTTATTGCCTTCAATAACAAAATATATTCTTTCGGCATATATTCAATCTTTATATAGTATCAGGGCTCTTCATGCTCTAACAAGTACGATCCAATTTTTTTCTCCTCCTCACGCAGATCAGCAACAATGACCAATCAGAATGGCAACAATTCCAGAGTTGTCAATGCTAATAACATGACGGGGTACCAACATTATCATTCAATTCAATCACGCGTCCCAATTACCTATCAAACTAAGCGGTGGTCACAACTTTGCCACTTGGAAAGCCCAATTTTCCATGTTTATGTTTGGCTACAACCTCATTGGCCATCTCTATGGAACCACTCCGTCCCCAATTACACGATTACCATCGGCACAAATATATCTCCGAATTATGCTTTCTTACTTGGTTCCAACAGGACCAACTCATCAAAAGTGCCCTCATATCTTCTGTCGAACCCATTATTATCTCTATTGTTGTTGCCGCTGACTCGGCTAAATCATCTTGGGACGCTTTGCATACCACTTATGCAAAAAGATCTCAAACCCGAGTCTTGAGTTTACATGATCAGCTTGCCCGTGTCACTAAAGGATCTTGCTCCATCACTGAATATTTTCACACTATTCGGTTCTTTTCGCATAAGTTAGCCATTGTTGGTGCTCCTGTGTCCAATCCTGAACACATCATCAAAATACTCAGTGGTCTAGGTTCTAAATTTCATGTGATCTCTATTTCAATTCATGCACGTGATACGACTATCTGTTATGAGGAACTGTTTGAAAAGCTACTAGACTATAAACTTTTCCTTCGCCACAAGGATGCTAAGAAACTGCCTAGTACCATCACTGTTGCACTTGCTGCTCCCACCAAATTCAAATCCAATAATCTCAACAATCGCATATAGACCAACAACTCTCTATAATGGCGCCAAAATTTTCTTCGAAGCACTCCGCAGTCCAATTAAAATCCAAACGGTGTTACTCGATGTCAACTATGTAACAGGATTTGCCACAGCGCCAATGTTTGCCGCTCAAAGTCTCATAATCACTTTGAAGCCAAAGTCAACTAACCCATGGATAGTTGACTCAAGATTCACCCAGCACATCACAACAAAGCCGCACAACCTACAGCCATACTACGGTAACAAGAATTTTTCCATGGGTGATCGTAACAAAATTCCCATTTTTCACATTGGTTCTACTAAATTAAATGCATCAAATAATGTTTTTAGGCTAACCCACACAATATGTGCCCCTTCCATTAAACGCAAGCTTCTCTCTGTTTCTAAATTATGTCAAGACAATCTTAAGCCTATTGAATTTTTTCCTTTTGACTTTGTTGTGAAGGATTTGAAAACACGAAAACCACTAGTGCACTATCGGACCAACAATAGACTATATGAGTGGCTTGTTTCACATCCCCAAGCTCACATGATTTCCACATCCAGTCCTCTCACTACTTCGCACCAATGTCTTGGTCATCCTAACTCTAGAGTTTTTAGGTTTATTTTAAATAAATTCTTGCTACCGTTTCATGGGTGAGACAAAAAATTTCATTGTAATTCGTGTTCGTCTAATAAAGCCCATCGACATCCGTTTACCCAATTATCATTGTGTAGCTCTAAACCACTTCAAAGTATTTTTAGTGATTTATAGAGGCTATCAACGGTTTTATCTCTATAAAAGAAGTTGTATTTTTGTTGACCAATATACGAAATACACTTGGCTCTACACACTAACAAAGAAAAGAGACGTTAAAGAGATCTTTCAAAAATTTCACCCTATAATGGAAAAATATTTTGACACAAAATTTTTATCATTGTACATTGATGGCGGAGGTGAGTATAAGAGTCTTGACTTCTATCTTTCTCTTCACGACATTCAATACCTCCCCACCCCACCTTATACACCTCAACGAGTTACACTTGCAGAACGACGACATCGTTATATCGTAGAAACTGCAAGAACACCCTTACAGGCATCCCTCTCACCCCAATTTTGGTCTTTTGCATGACATTCTCATCAATCGTCTTCCAACCTCTCACCTAGATAACCAATCCCTATTCCAAAGATTACTTAGAAAATCATATGATTATAACTCCCTATGGGTTTTTGGTTGTTTATGTTATCCTTGTCTTAAACCATACACCAAAAATAAACTTGAATCAAAATGTACCCCATGTGTCTATCTCAGATTCTCATTATCTCATCGTTGTCACCAATGTTTTAACCCAGTTTCTGCAAAGGTATAGTATCCCGAGATGTGCAATTTGTTAAGGATCTTCTTCCATTTAAAACATTGTTCTCCAATACTGCCATTAAATCAACTCACCTGGGATGGGCAAAAACCACAACGTCAAATTCTTTGGACCACACACCCAAACTTCTCCTAGTTACAGATATGCCAACTCAATTAGAAATAGCAGTAATCATAATAACAAATTCCCCATCACCGTTTATTTCCTCTCCATCCAAGCCCCAAGACAACTCAAACTCACAATCCTTATTTGGCAATGCATCAACAGCGGACACATCAGCTTCACCTCTTGCAACTTCTCCCTCTCCAAGTAAATTTCTTTCTTTTCCTAATTTTAAGGTGTTACACCTTCATCGTCTCCGGCCTCCAAGGTATGCGTCACCCCTTTACCCAAAGTCATGCTTGCATCAACTACAAATCAGTGTTTCTAAAGTACCTTACTATCAAAACATGCAAGAATACGGGCATTCCAACTCCTAAATCATGCCCGAATCTAAGTTTCAATCCATGAACAACCCTTCAACTCCCCCCATTATTTTGAACCCATTTTCAGTCCTTTCTCCATAATCCTTACACTCAGAACTTTGTGATATAGTTGTAAATGCAAAGGAAGTCCCATGCTCCAACAATTTCAACAAACAAGAGTAAAATTTTAAAGTCCAGTATTTAACCCAAGAACTCTAATCTACTCTATCAAATTTTAGCATGCAATAATCAGTATGTACTTAATGAAGGCATAAGAGTAGAGAGTGATATTGTTACCTTGATTTTAATGTTTGGGGAGATGTGATTAGAGAGAGTTTGGGAAATCAACGAGGTAAATGGGAATGAAAAACATTCTTCTCCCATATATTCCCTTCTGATCCATGACAAGCTACTATAATGGCTTGATGACCGCTAGCTGACCGCTATAGCAGGGTCCAGCTTAGTGGGCGAAAATAAATCTTGTAATAACCATCTAGATCAGAAATGCCCACCTTTTTATCTTTTTCACTGACCCAATATGGCAACATCAGTTGCCTCTTATATTCACAACCTAGCTCCTTGTCCTTTTTCTCTGTAGACCATGTTGCATATTTGCATATGGCACAACTATTCTTCACAATTAACCACTTCTTTATGCACTCTTCATGATACTCGTACCCACAGTTAAGAATGGCCATCTTTTCCTCATCCTTGTAGTTAGTCTGTAATAACGTATGTGACATATGAATGTCATCAAAGCTATCTCAAAGAAATAAGCAACAAGAAAAGGAATATATCTCTACTAAAAAGGAAATCAAGGAAAAATTTAACACCACACAATTGTATACGAGAGTAATAGTCATGCAGAAGCATAAAGGATGCCCAATGCCTATTTAGTGCGAGAAGCTAACCTCCATAAGCTCACCCTACGGGTAAAGAAAATTGTTTGTGTCATATGCCAGGTATTACCCCTATAGAAAATCATAATATTCTTATATCGATTATAAGTCAATGAAAAGGTAATACCTGGCATATGACAAAAAACGTTTTCTTTACCAGAGGATGAGATTATAAATGGAGGTTAGCTTCTAGCACTAAATAGGCATTAGGCATCCTTCATTACTTCTGCATGACTATTACTCCTGTATACAATTATGTGGTGTTAACATTTTCCTTTATATGCTTTTCAGTAGAGCTATATTCATTTTCTTGTTGCTTATTTCTTTGAGATAGATCTGATGACATTCATATGTTACATGCGTTATTGCAGACTGACTAAAAGGATGAGGAAAATATTGGTATTCTTTACTGTAGGCATGAGTATCATGAAGAGTGTGTAAAGAAGTGGCTAGCTGTGAAGAATAGTTGTGCTATATGCAACTCTACAACATTTTCTATAGAGAAAAAGGACAAGGAAGTTGTGAATACATGAGGCGATTGATGTTGCCATATTCGGTTGGTGAATAACAAAAAAAGGCGGGCATTTCTGGTTTCAAAGGTTATAACGGGATTTCTTTCCGTCCACTAAGCTAGACCCCACTATAGCGGTCAGGATGGTGCTATAGCGGCCACCCAGCCGCTATAGCAATTTGTCGCAGATCAGAAGTGAATATAAGGGATGGGAATGGGTTTCAATCCCATTTCTTTCTTTGACTTCCAAAACTCTCTTTAATCACTTCACCCCGAATGTCAAAATCAAGGTAACAATCACGCTCTCTACTCTTATGTCTTCATTACGTACATATTGATTACTACTTGCTAAAATACGATAGGGTAGATTAGAGTTTTTGGGTTAAATATTGGAATAATTTTGCTCTTGATTGTTGAAATTGTTGGAGCATGGGGCTTTCCTTGCATCTACAATGCTACTACAATGTTGTCTTCTCGTGGTTCAAATAGAAGGTAAAGTTTAGATTTACGTTTTCTTCCGCTATTGCTCTATCATGCACCTTTGTTTATGCTTGCCTTTCCCAACACATACTACACTCTTATACTATACACAATGGTTGGCTTTGAGTTGACAACAGCTAAATTTTTCTAGATCTACTTTGTGAACTTCTTCTCCTTCCTATATTTTACGTACTATGAAATGATGATTGTTGCTATCACACCAAAACACCATGTAGCTTCAATCTTCGCTGCAGCTTTCTTCTCACTTTTCAATATCTTCTCAGGTTTCTTCATCCCTAGACCAGAAGTTTACTCTTTTACACAAGTCCAAAATAACATGTTAAATATTGAACCTAACAACAATGCTAATTCTTCTTGCTATCATTTCAGAGAATTCCAAAGTGGGATTTGGTATTACTGGATTTGCCTGGTGGCATGGACTGTCTATGTGCATTGTCTCACAATATGGTGATGTAGAGGGTACCATAAAAGTTTCAGGAATGTCTACTGACCCTAATATTAAGGACTACCTCATAGATCATTTTGGATATAATCCAAACTGCATGGGACTAGTTTCCGTCTTATTGGTCAGTTTTGCAGTCTTTTTAGCATTCATGTATTCCTACAGCATTAAGACACTGAACTTCCTGAGAAGGTAGAAATATCTTAATAGTCTCATAGTAGAGTATGGTAATTGTTACATATTATGCGAAACTCATAGGATGTAAAGAGCGACCAACAAGGTATCTATCTCTATAAAGATGTATTGCATTAGAAAGTTCTATAAATAACTACTTATGTTGCATCTATAAAAGATTGCAATATTAATTTCAGGCCTTGTCTTATCATCAACAACAACATATCCAGTGTAATGCTACAAGTGAGGTCTGGGAGGGTAGCGTGCACACCATACTCCTACCTCATACTAAAAATTGAACGTCAGTTTGTTCCTTGAGAACTCCACTTATGTGAGTTTCATAAAGTATAGATGATCGCATATCCGGATAAAGAGGGTTGTGGTAGTTCTTTTTTATAACCGACTTATTGACGGGATACCTTCCACCTCGAGTACAAGAAAAATATAGTACAACAATTAGTTTTACAAACACATTGAGGTGTAAGATGTTATTTTACACCATGTTAGCTAGCATTTTCACATTTCAGGTCAAACCAGACTTGGTATGGCACTCAGAGCAAAGAATTGTTTGCACCTTCAACCAACTTTTATCTTGGCATTAAGAAATAAAAGGCATCATCCCATCGAGAAGGCTACTTAGGAGGTCGAGCTTAACATGCATATCAGATATCCTTGAACTAAAACTTGAAGCTATGAAACCCTACTTCTTGCTTGAGAGGAGTTTGATCATACTGATTTGTTTCTTGAGCTTTATGCATGAATGGGGAGGGTTATGTCGACTAAATTCACATTAATCCCACTTAGAATAGGCTAAAACGTCATAGTGTAGGGATTAAAAAAGTGGGAAAAGACCAAAACAATCCTGAAAGAAAATGACATTGGCAGGTTCCATGATCCCATCTACGGTCCATGGATTGATCTACGGACTGTAGACCCCGTCCGTAGAATTCAAGCTAAATGCTTAACTTTTTGAAGTTCCATCTATGAGATCAATCTGACGAGAATATATTTCACAGTAAATTAGTTAGTTAGAATTAGCTACAGTAGAGTTAGTTGTCATAGCAGAGTTAGTTACAGTCGAGAAGTTAGTTAGAGATTCTTTCTTATTATTTTTCCTCTCTTATTTTGTATATATACTTCATCTTGTAAATGATTTAGTGATTCATTCAGTTCAATACAAAAAGTGCAATGCACACAATTCTTCTCCCCACAAACAGTTGATTGTTGATTTCTTCTTTGCTGCATTCAATCCTCCATTAATGGACGAAAACAGTCTTGAGCAGAGCTTATGCTCTTAGTTTTGTCATGGTATTAGAGCAAGGAGGTTGTTCCTGATTGATTTCCGAACTGGAATTGTCTTCGTGAGTATTAAGCTTCTTCATTCTATCCCAGTCGAGTTCATCCCTGTGGATTTGTGTTTTCGACTATTTTTCTGATTGAAATCCCAATTGTTCGATCTCTGCTTTTTCGATTTTTAGTTGCGTAATCATTTTACTCTTCCTACTAAACCTAATTTTCCGCATTCATGGTTGATATTCAAGTTGATCCAACATTACAAAATTATAGTTCTACACTGCCTGCTAGAATGGACACCACAAGTCCTTTCTATTTACATCCATCAGAAAGTGCAGGTTCCACTCTATTACCTACAATTTTCGATGGATCTGGTTACAGATCCTGGAGACGTGTTGTTCTTCGAGCATTATCAGTTAAAAGTAAAACTGGATTCATTAATGGCAAAGTTGTGCGACCTGATTCAGACGATTCAACATTTGAACAGTGGGAGAGGTGTGATGATATGGTGACTAGCTGGATCCTCAATTCTCTTTCCCCAAATCTACGTGATAGCTTACAATACGTCAACAATGCTAAGGAGCTTTGGGATGAATTGGAAGATAGGTATGATCAAACGAATGGCTGCAAATTGTATCAACTTCAAAAGGAGATCAATGATCTTGTGCAGGGGAATTTAGACATCACTGGCTATTACACAAAAATGAAAAAGCTATGGGAAGAAATGAGTACTATTGATGTTGCTTCACAATGCACATGTGTGTGCAACTGTGGTGGAAAAACCAGAATGCATAAAGTTGAACAAGATAGGCATCTCATACATTTCCTAATGGGGTTGAATGAGCTCTATACTGCTATAAGGGGCAATATATTAATGATGAGTGTTTTGCCCAGCATGGCCCAGGCTTTTGCCATATTGTCACAGGAAGAGAGACAGAGGGAGTGAAACCTCACAACAATACAGCATTAGAATCGACCTCACTTAGTGCCTCAGCTACTCACAACAATACCGGTCCCAAAGGTTTCAAAGCCAACTACAATTCCTACAGAGGAAGTGCAAGTAACTCCAACACATCCAACAACATGTTCAGAGGTAGCTCTAGCACTGGCAATAGGTCCAACTTGTTCTGTGATTTTTGCAAGCGATTTGGACACACCAAAGAGAGATGTTACAAGCTTTATGGATATCCATCAGGGCAAAGGTTTCCCAAGGGAAGAGGATCAGGTTCTGCTGCAAATGTGTACACTTCTGAGGAAGAGAAGAACCACTGTGAGGATACTTCTGATATGAACAGGCAAATGCCAGTGAATCTGTCCAAAGACCAATATGAACAACTACTTAATATCCTGGGAACATTGCAAGCTGGACATGGAATTGATAATCCAAGTAGCATGCTGAATGGTGCTGTAAATCTGGCAGGTATAATTGCTTGTTACTCTTCAATTAATAAAATAGGTGATCTATCATGTAGGTGTGCTAAACTAACTGCTGGCTCTTGGATCATAGACTCAGGAGCATCACATCACATGACTTATAATAAGACCACCCTCAAAAACATCAAAACACTACCTTATCTTTTCCTAATCACACTACCTAATGGTTACAAGGTTAAAGCAACTGAGATTGGAGATGTGTGTTTGAATTCAGTGTTAACTCTATACAAAGTGTTGTTTGTACCTAGTTTCAAGTTCAATTTAATATCAGTTCATTGCTTGGCTTCACAACTTAAAGGCATGGTCAGTTTTAACAATTCCTCTTGTTTGTTGCAGGGCCCTTCTCTGAAGAGCCCTCTGGAACTTGGTAAAGCTAATAATGGCTTATATTTTCTATCTCTCAAATGCCATAATTGTTGCCCACCTTCTGATGGCAACACAATATCTGATGTCACTACATGTTCCTCTAACAGTCAGTCTATTTCATCTCTTGTCAATTGTGAACATTTTGTTGGTGCAATAAAGTGTCAAGTTTCACCATCATGTACTGTAAAATACCTTCCTAGTATTAATAAAGAAGCTTGTACTATTGTTGATTCTGTTGTTAATTCATCTTCTTTTGCTGTCAATTCTATTCACAATCATGATACTGAATTACTATGGCATGCTAGGTTAGGACATGTACCTTTTGTGAAAATGAGGAATATTTCCACCATCCCTATAAAATTTTCTACCAAACAGCCATTCACTTGTACTATATGTCCCATGGCTAGACAAACTAGGATGCCTTTCCCTGAAAGCACAACCTCAACCACCAAAAACTTTGAATTACTGCATATTGATCTATGGGGACCATACCATATACTCATTCATGATGGCTATTATTACTTCTTAACTATGGTAGATGACCACAGTAGAGCAACCTGGACACAATTACTCAGATGCAAAAGTAATGCATTACAAACTGTCAAGGCATTTGTTTCCCTCATAGAAAATCAATTTCAAACCAAACTAAAGACCATTAGATCTGACAATGGTCTAGAGTTCAAAAACAATTAGGCAACCTATTTTTTCCAAGAAAAAGGAATCATACACCAAAGATCATGTCCCTATACACCCTAACAAAATGGAGTAGTTGAGAGAAAACACAAGTATCTCCTTGAAACAGCAAGAGCACTCTAATTTCAATCCAAATTACCTATGAGATATTAGGGTGAATGTGTCCTAACTGCTACCTACCTCACTAATAGATTGCCTACAAAATTACTGCAAAATAAATCTCCTTATGAACTGTTGTATCAAACAATGCCTACATATTCCACCTTAGGAGTTTTGGATGCCTTTGTTTCCCAACAACCTTGAAAACCCATAAAGATAAATTTGAACCAAGAACCACACCACACATCTTTGTTGGATATCCCTTTAATACAAAAGGTTACAAGGTCCTAGATCTAGCTACCAAAAGAGTTAATGTATCTAGAGATGTACATTTTCATGAGTCTGTATTTCCTTTGCAAATTCTCCTGTTGGTTCCAGTTTTGCATCAGTTTTAAAGTCACTTGTTCATAATACTAACAATATGACTTGTATGCCTGGCACAACTAATACATTTGTTGATGAGGACATGCTAAATTCAAACACATCCCATGGAGTTGTTAATAACCAAGTAACTAACAATGCCTCTGAACTCATTTTGGATTCTAACATCCAATCTACACCTACACCATCTAATGATTCAACTGCTCTTGCCCATAACGATGCTCCACCACCACCACTTAGAAGAACAACTAAGTCTGTCCCCACCCCAACCTATTTGAAGGAATATACCTACACATTGCCCAACCTACATTCTTCCACACTTATACCTAACAATCCTCACAATTCTACCCCTTCACACTCTCTCACTTCCCTCATTTCCAACCATGATCATGTCTGTTTCACCACTCTATGTTCTAATAGTCAGCAGTTGGTAAAGCATATCTCACATGAATGTGAACCTTCTTCTTATGAAGAGGCAATTTTGAATCCTGCCTGGCAGTTGGCAATGACACAGGAATTTGAAGCATTATATGCAAATGACACTTGGGAGTTGGTCCTTTTGCCTGAAAGCAAGAATGCCATTGGATGCAAATGGGTATACAAGATTAAACACAAGGCAGATGGAAGTGTGGAGAGATTTAAAGCCAGATTGGTAGTGAAAAGGTACACTCAACAGGCTGGGATAGATTATAATGAGACATTCTCACATGTGGTTAAGATGACAACGGTTAGAATTTTGATTTCATTGGATGTTAAGAAGGGGTGGAATTTATACCAACTAGATGTCAACAATGCCTTCCTTCATGGTGATTTAAATGAGGAGGTGTATATGACACTGCCACAAGGACTTGCTGTGGATAGTGGCAAGCTGGTTTGTAGGTTGAAGAAATCATTATATGGACTAAAACAGGCTAGCAGGCAGTGGTATGATAAACTAGCCATTAGCCTTTATTCCAAAGGTTACACACATTCTGATAGTGATTACTCACTCTTTCATAGACAGAAGGGAGACTCTTTGGTGTTTGTTGCCATCTATGTTGATGATGTAATATTAACTGGGACTGATTTGGATGAAATTGCTTCTCTGAAGACATTTTTACATGATCAGTTCAAGATTAAAGATCTAGGGAAATTACACTACTTTCTAGGATTGGAGATACTATATAGACATGATGGTGCCCTCATTTCACAAAGGAAATTCACTATTGATCTTTTAAAGGAGTTTGATTTAATGGATTACAAATCCACCACATCCCCATTGGATTCTTCTGAAAAACTTAAAGCCACAGATGGGAAGTTATTGACAGATCCTACTCACTATAGAAAATTGGTAGGGAAACTTAATTTTCTCACAAATACAAGGATGGACATAGCATACAGTGTTCAACACCTCAGCCAGTTCATGCAGTCCCCTAGGGAACCACATTTGAAGGCAGCTTATCATGTCCTTAGATACCTAAAGCAAGATCCTACACTGGGAATATTCATCTCAAACAAACCTGATCTCACAGTGACTGCTTATTGTGACTCAGACTGGGCTGCTTGTCCAGATTCTAGAAAGTCAGTCAGTGGATACTTGGTCCTTATGGGTGATAGTCCTGTTAGCTGGAAATCCAAGAAACAAGCCACGGTGTCTCTATCTTCTGCAGAGGCAGAGTACAGAGCTGTGAGGCAAGTGGTGGGGGAACTAGTGTGGCTTGAAAGATTACTTGATGAACTCACAATGAAATGTTTTCTACCTATACATGTATTTTGTGATAGTCAGGCTGCCGTTCACATAGCCAAGAATCCAGTCATCCATGAAAGGACAAAGCACATAGAGGTCGATTGTCACTTTGTTAGGACAAGCTTCAACAGGGACTGGTCACACTCCATCACATCTCCACAACCTCTCAACTAGCAGACATATTCACCAAAGCCTTAACTGGGATCAAACATACAACACTCATGAGCAAGTTGTCTGTGATCACATCACTTCCAACTTGATGGGGGCTGATGAGAATATATTTCACAGTAAATTAGTTAGTTAGAATTAGCTACAATAGAGTTAGTTGCCACAGCAGAGTTAGTTACAGTCGAGGAGTTTGTTAGAGATTCTTTCTTATTATTTTTCCTCTCTTATTTTGTATATATACTTCATCTTGTAAATAATTTAGTGATTCATTCAGTTCAATACAAAAAGTGCAATGCACACAATTCTTCTCCCCACAAACAGTTGATTGTTGATTTCTTCTTTGTTGCATTCAATCCTCCATTAATGGAGGAAAACAGTCTTGAGCAGAGCTTATGCTCTTAGTTTTGTCACTATGGTCTGTAATTGAATTTACGGGCCATAGACTTAGTTCGTAAAAGTTAGACAAAATGTGAGTTTCAGAACATTGATCCACGGGACCATCTACGACCCATAATAGTATTTACAGCTCGTGGTCCTTGTTTGTGAAACTCAGACTGAATCTCTAATCTCTGAAGTTGATCTAGGGATCATATCTATGGTCTGTGGTTTCATTTATGTCTTGTCCTGTAGATGGCATCCGTAAGTCCCAAATTTTTCTGCAGACTTAATTTTCTCAGCTTCTTATGATTTGATCTGGACTTAGAACTTGTGAAATGTTACACTTGTCAAGGCACCTTATTTTTGGCAATTAACTAACATTTTTATTAATCACCAGTAAATATATACAAAGACAGAGTCAATCAAACCTGATTGCTCATTGCAAATATCCAACACAACTACAATGCCTTCTGGATGTCTACTTTGATCATACATCTAGGCAACACATCCTTATATGTAACCTTTTACTAGTTCATGACTGAGAATTATATGAATAGAAATATTAATCATGCAGTTGGCTCTAGTTTTCATACAGGTAAAGAAATACTTGTTGTTGTTGTCTTCTACTTCAAGCCAGTGAGCCTTAGATTTCTGTTTCAACACCTTCTCATGGAGATCAGACCACTTTTGAATTTCAACTAAAGCTTCTTTTTCTATGTCAAAGAGAGTGTTAGATTTTTGTTTCATTGTTTTGCCCAATCCACTTTTGCACTTGAATCTTGATCCCTCATATTTGGAGGTTGAATGTTTCTACCCTCAAGGCACCTTATTTCATGTACTTTTTAGATGAGGAAAATGATCAAATATGTCATCAAACTTTGAGAAAAGTCACATCTATGTCATCCGTTTAAAGTTTGGTTCATCTATGCTATTTTCGTTTGAGAAAACGCTCATTCATATCACTATTTGTTAACTAGAAAAAAATGGATTTTTCAAAACCATTTTTACACGTGGTCAATTATGATTCGGCCACATCATTAATTAAATTATTTTTAAAAAGGAAAAGGCTCAAATATGCTATCGAACTTTGCGAAAATATTCATCTATGTCATCCATTTAAAGTTTGGCTCATCTATGTCATTTCAGTTACCAAATAATGATATGGATGAGCATTTTCTCAAATGGAAATAGCATAGATGAACAAAACGTTTAACGGATTGCATAAATGAGTCTTTTCTTAAAGTTCGATGGCCTATTTGAGCCTTTTCCCTTTTATATATTATCAAAACCTACTCTTTTATGAGTTAATTAAAAAAGTGGTTGATAGAAATATTAAAAATTAGATAAGATCTTTCATACAATATTGTGGTTGTGGAGAACTTTCTTCCGTTGCATGAACAATTTATAATTGTTTTTCTTCTTTCTTGGTATTTGTATTGAATACTTTTGTTTTTCTTATGAAAAAGGATTGTACAAATATTTTGGGATGAAGAAGAGGAAAAAGACAAGGGGCTAAAATTGTTCAAAAATTTAGTGATTGTATGAGGGTATATTTTATTCTGTTCAACTATAGTTCTCATGTAATTCATTTTTTAATTTATATTTTATGAATTTAATTGAACTTTTTTTGTGGACAATTTAATTCATTGCTTTTGAAATATTAACGACACATTTCATATACTGAAAATTGAAATTATTGATACGGTTAAAAATAAAATTTAAAATTTGAAATCAGTCGGGATCAAATTATTTTAAGATCTTTTTTTTAGTTAATTGAGAATTAATATTATCAAGCATAAACTATATATGAAAAACTAATTGATTCTTGAGGTTCATTTTGATCAATTCAATTTTTCGCTTTAAATTAAGCTTAAATCACCATAACTAATTAGCATAAAATCTTGCCACGTGAAATTACGAGTGAAATCAAGACTAAATAAATAACAAAAGACGTAAATTTCTTTATATAGATAATGAAATTACTCCATTCATCCAATAATAGTTGTCCACTATATTAAAAATAGTAGTCCAACAATATTTGTCTAGTTTAGAAAATCAAGAGATAATTTACATTTTGTGTGTATTTTCCCCTTGCTATTAAATACTGTTCTTTCCATTTCAAATTAATTGAATTGTTGAGGTGTTTCACACCCTTTAAGAAAAGAATATTAAAACATAAATTAGGCATAGTTTTCCATTTTCACTCTTATTAATTATTGTCAAATTTATGCTTAAATAACTAAACATTAATTATAATAACTAATTCTAATACTCCATCTATCCCTAATTACTTGTCCACTTTTGAATTGACACACCTATTAAGAAAACAATAATTGACATAGTGAGTTACCTTTTTACCCATATTAATTATGAAGTAGATGAATTAAAAGCTTAAGATTTTCAAGAAGTTCTACCTTTTTCAAAGTAATTAATTGAGGATATAATAGATAAAAAGATTTTGTCATTTCTTGATTTGTCAAAATGGACAAGAAATTAGGGACAACTAAAAAAGGAAATGTGGACAAGTAATTAGGGACACAGGGAGTACTAACTAATGAAAGGTAAAATTGGAAGAATATTCTAAAAATAGTCTTGAAGATTGAACAATTAAGTTAATTTGAAAAATGAAAAATGTCTCAACAATTCAATTAATTTGAAATGGAGAGAGTATTTATCATCTAACACATTTCTCAAAGCATTAAATTTAATAAAGTCAAAGGATAAAACAATAATATTACCCTATATTATTTATTGTTTCTTAAGGAAAGTGATAAGTCAATAGTGGACAATTATTCTTGGACATAGGAAGTATATGCTTACAAACTCATAAAATTGCGTATGTTTTTCAATTTATAATCTTTGACAAGTTGTAATTGTTAGAATTACTTTTATGGGCTTTCATGGATATTGTGTGAACTGTGAAGCATAATTGTATGTTAATTTCTTTCATTGGAAGGCTAACCCAGATTAAAGTGATCAGCTAAGGTTTAAATTAAGGAAAAAATAATTAAATACACAACTTATTTTATCATATTCTTTAAAAATTTCTATCATTTGAAAAATAACAAAAATTCCTACTCTTTCCTATTCTCGGATACATCACTTTACGCGATGTATCAATCGGATACATCACTTTATCGGAACACAAATTCGTCAGATTGAGAATCAAAAAAACTTATGTCATCAATTTCAATTTGTTTGTCTTACTTTATTTTTTAGCTTGTTTAAAAAAATGTCTATTTTGTTATAAAATGTTATAGTGTGGATGTCCTCAACTCCAAAAAGTTACTCTCACTAATTATCTCCACTATGAAAATACCCCTCGATCCACATTTATGACTATTACTCTTGTAACATTACACCTTCATAATCTCTTCCATTATCTTCATGATTAATGTCATGTTTTTGACTAATTTTTTGTAGGCTTCTATGTAACACCGTAAATATAGGCATAAGGGATATTGTATACACTTGAATATTTGGAAGAATAAGAAAAGCTACCATCTCTGGTCTCCCTATTTCTAGTACTCTCATTTTATATATTTCTTGTCTACTTTTTTTGCCTATATTATTACTTTTTAACTTAGATTTGTAACATATTTCCTTTTTTGACATTTCCTTAATTTTATTTTTTCACGTGATATGTTTAATACTATGATTAATAGTTATTTTATATAGTGTACATATCTTTAGTCTTAGACCACATTAAAAAATTCTTTACTTTTTTTAATTTTGAAATAAATTAAAACGAAGAAAGTGTTTTTAGACAAAACAGTCACAGGGTTGTTTGTCCATAGCAAGAAATACGATGACACACTGCTCTTCAAGACAATATATAATCTACTCCCTCCGTTTCTATTTATATGTCACCATTTTGAATTTCATGTGCATTAAGAAACTAAGCAAGTTTACTATTCTACCCTTATTTAATTTTTTGAAACTCAAGTTTTCAATCAATGAATATGAATTAATTTATTTTGATTAATTAATTTAACCAATGAATATGAATCATTTACTTAGTTTTTCTAAGTTGGTCAAATGTATATTTTCAAGACTAATAACTCACAGGGTAAAAAGAGAACAATATGATGATTTATGCATTGATTTTATAAAATGACAAGTATTATGGACTAACTATTTATAAAGGGAAAAAGGATAAATATACCCCCGAACTATCGTAAATGGTATGCAGATACCCTCCGTCATACTTTTGGGACATTGGTGTCCCTGCCGTCCAAAAACTAGAGCATATATACCCTTTATACTAACGGGCATACACGTGTCATAATCTTATCCACCGATCCGACATTTATCGACAGATAAGATTGTGCCACGTGTCCCTATTTAGTCTTCCGTTAGAGTGAAGGGCATATATGCTATAGTTTTTAGACGGCAGGGGCACCAATGTCCCAAAAGTATGACGGAGGGTATCTGCATACCATTTACGATAGTTCGGGGATATATCTATCTTCTTTCCCATTTATAAAAAGGGATGACATATAAAAAGGAACGAGTGAATAGTAAATAAAAGATGTTTCTTTTGATAGAAACAAGAAAACAAGTGGAAATATAAAACAAGAGGTCCTAGATTTCCACATCTATAATTAGACTTTTATACCTAAAATGTAAACTGGAATGAATTGTTCTAGCTTCTTAGGATATATTATATATTATATATATATTCAGCAGATAGGAATTTTGTATTTGTTAATGATAGATAATGATTTTAATTTGGATGTTACACGTCTATCTTGTTTGTGCTACACACAAAGACAAGAAAATCATTAATTAGGGATCTTGCAATCCTCTTGCTATTCCAAAAATAATTTATAGTCATATAAATGTTTATGACTTGTTTTAATGTAAAGATTTTTTTCAAAAAAAAATTATTCTTAAAATTTTATGTCCAATCAAATACCATCTCATAAATGAGACAGATAAAGTTAGAGTAATGAAAAAAATACAGTTGAATGTCTTTGGCCTATCTAATTTATAAAATAGGTATATATTATATAAGTATTGTATATTTTATACTAAATGTATATACAACCAAGTTGTGTAGATAATGTATATTGCGGCTACGGGCTATGTCGCCAAACTAGATGGTTGAAGGGTATATTTACGTAAATAATTAGTGGAGGCTGACCATGAATAATGAGGAGGAAAAAATAGAAGTGATGAGAATTTTTGGTAGGAATTAAATCATATAAGAAGGACATTATATTCACCTTAAACAAAGATAACTACGTACTCGGGAGGACTCGAATTCAAGACCTCTGATTAAGGATAAATGACTACTTACAACTCCACCATTATCCTTGTTGGTGATCACCTCTGCTCACTATTCTACAAATGTATGTAGGATTATGGGTAGATAGAGTGATATAGTAGCATCCAATGTACATGAAATAATTTTCTTATTTTTTAGGGAAAAAATAAATAAATAATTGTCAATTGTGGGGTTATTGCCTTGGAGAGAAGGGGATCCCTATCCCAAATCATTGGTGTTGAAATTGCACATCACAAGTAATCAAGTAGAAGTCTTTGTGGTCCTTTTATGGATGAGGATGGTGAGTGTACATGCCATGTATTCAAAAAATTAAATTAATTTAGACCATTTCATGCACATAATCCAGTTTATTATCGTATTAATTTGTTATTCAATTTCTATTTTTATATATTTCAGTATCATAAAAGAAAGTAATATGACTAATGTAGCATAACACTATGTGTGAAATGTCTTTGAGCCTTGGATTTTGGACTCCAAAGATAACTATGATTCCATATATTATCTAAAAGAAAATGATATTTAAATTTCACTTACTATAAAATTGTAAATCTAACTTCAAATTAAAGAATACAAGCAGAGAAGAAAGGATTGTCCATAAGAAGCTAATCTAGCGATCAAGGAAATAAAAATTCATATTCCAATAGAAATGTACTAGGTTTGAGTTTTTCACTCCTATTTAAATTTTAATAGAAAAAATTATTTTACTTTGTGTTGCTACAAACTAATACTAACATTATCATCAAAAGATCTAGTGTGGTGGATGAGACTGTTTATTTTTCAACTAGAGGTCTTGATTTTTAATCCTAACTATTTAAAAAGTTTTGGTAGGAAGCATTACCCGAAATGAACCATATTTGTCGGATGCAAATCTGAATTAATTGAACTATAATATGAGTAATGAACATTGAATGAGAGACAAAAAAAAAAAAAACTACCACTAAACTAGCCACAAATAGAAGTTCTTCATTCATTATGTTTTACTTGTCTACTTTGACTTTGTGAGTCTATTAAAAAAAAGGAAAAAGGTAAAAGGTTCAAATATGACGTCAAACTTTGAAATCAAATTCATCTATGTGATTCATTTAAAATTTGGCTCATTTATGCCATTTTCATATAGAAATGGTTCAACATCCATGCCATTATTTGTTAATTGAAAATAATTTTCATTTGGCAAAACTATTTTTTACACATGGTCAATTATGATTCGGTCATGTCATCAATTAAATAATCTTTAAAAGGAAAAAAGCTCAAATATGTCATCAAACTTTAAGAAAAGGTTTATCTATGTCATTCGTTAAAAATTTGGCTCATCTATATTATTTCAGTTAACAAATAATGATATGAATGAGCTTTTTCCGAAAGAAAAATAATATAAAGGATGACATAGATCAATTTTTTTCTCAAATGACACATGTGAATCTTTTCGCTTTAAAAAAATAACGGTTGATATATTCAGTGGCGTAGCCAAAAATTTCACAAAGGGTGTCCAAGAATCGCATAGGTAAAAAAAATAATTTAACTATGGGTGCACTAAAATTTTGAAATCAAACTACGTAACATTAACAATTAATTTTTTTAAATTAAAAAATATACTAAATTTTTTAAAATCAAACCACATAAAATTTAGCTTGAATTTTCATGTTTATTTAATAGGAAGTGAACAAAAAAGAAAAAAGAGAAAGAGAAAATTCAGTTTATAATGAAATCACTTTTATACTTCAAGATTTCACCAACCTTTGGTGAATTAACAACAAGATATGAAAAATAAAGAGTAAAATCAAACGAGTTTTTCTAAAAAGAAATTCTATATAGAGCCTTTTTCACCTTTAGTAGCTTTATAGAAAAAAATAAAATTTGCTTATTAAATTTAAATTAAATAATTACTTTAAATTTTATTTAAAATTTTAGTGAAAAGAAAAAGTGATTAAAATTTAATGTTTACTAGTTTTTTTTTTTGTTATATTTTTAAGTTGTAGGTCTCTAATTTGAGATTATTCTAATAGATAATATGAGTTTTGAATTGTTGAAAAAATAACATATTTATTAAATATGATTAGGTCTCTAATTAAGATTTTTAATAGATAATATTAATTTTGAATTATTAAAAACATAACTGATTTATTAACTATAATTAGAAATTAATTAGGAGCTTTTTGAAAATGTAAAAACAAAATGTAGTAACTGGGATTCGAACCCGTGCGTGCGCGCGCGCATTAATAATCCTTCACGTTGGGCAAAGATACCGCTGGGCTAAGAAACTTTACTGTGCTTAAGGATGTCCAAAACATCTTACTTAACCATTTAAAGTATAATTTTACTTATATATACAATGTAATTTTCTGATGAAGGGTGTCCAATCTGAGCATAGTGTACCTCCGCCCCTAGATATATTTATGTGTGGGCCCACTGCATAATATTACTCCATATGTCTCAATTTATGTGGCACTTTTCGTTTTTTGAAAGTCAAAAGTTTAAGTTTGACCGAAAATTTACGCATGAAATCTTTAATTTTTTTGAAATGAAATTTATATATTTGTAAACTATATAGATAATACTATAAGTCACAATAATTGATAATTCAAAATGTTTAAAAGAAATATAAAAAATTTACAATTAAAAATAGACTTATTTGAATCTCAAAATTTAAAAAATGTCACATAAAATAAGACGACGAAAGTATTATTTTTCTTGTAAATGAATTGAATGAGCGAGTCGACGCGGGTTCTCTTGGACCAAGGAAGTTGCCAGTCGGTATCCAAAAAAAGTGGAATGCCAATTTATTTACTTAAAAAGCTCAAGTAGGCTGTGGGAATGACAAAATTGACAATTCAACTCAACATTATTACAACTAGTAGTTTGTAATAGATGGATATGCTGTGGTGAATGAAATTATTTTTTTAATTAGTGATTACGAATTTAAATTTTTAAGTGTAACAGAATTTTTGGTCCTCTTGAATGGGGTCTTCTACAGTGTAAATTTAAAACAGTTTGATTTTAATGTGAATATTAAATGTCAAATAAAAAAAATAAGTAGTGTATATTTTGGAAATAGTTGAACTATGATATAATTATGAGAAAATTACGTAACTATACCACTTCAGATAATATAATTTCTAAAAATCTGTATCATTTGAATTAATTACAAAAACTCCTTTTTCCTTCTCTCTTAACATCCGGATACATCACTCCACATCTATTAGATACATTACAATTTTATTTGTGTATAATATATTTGGTAAAAATGTCATTGTTGATACACAATCACAATGATTTCAAACATATATCAATAGGAATCGAGTTTATAGTTATGTATCTAATACATATTTATATATTTAATAATACATAACTTAGTATCGTTTGCTATGTATCGGGCTAAGAAACAATATATACACGAGTTATGAAAAATCCAAAATTATTGTAATTTGAGAAAATTTTGGCAAGATGTAATTAGCGCAAAAATTAGAGTTTATGTATTTTATACTATAAAGGGAAAATGGTCTGAAAAATACTCCAACTTTGACCGAAATTGTTGTTACGATACCAAACTTTGAAAAGGACCTTTTACCCTCTGTACTATTTAATAGTGTATTTTAATGGTATATATATGCCTACGTGGACATCATAAATATTGCATCATTTTAAATAGTAATGTGTCCACGTGGACACATATATACCTTTAAAATACACTATTAAATAGTGCAGGGGGGTAAAAGGTCCTCCATAAAGTTTAGTATCGTAACAACAATTTCGGTCAAAGTTAGAGTATTTTTCAGACCCTTTTCCCTACTATAAATATTGAACTTCAAGTGAAATACTATTCAATTTATTTCTCTTACTTTCCCTTTTTATTCGTTTTGGTCTGAACAAATGGTCTATCCAAACAATTTCTCTACCTCCAAAATAATGGTAAGATCTCCGTAAATTTTTACCCTCTTCGAACCTTATTTTTGTGGAATTACACTAGGTATGCTATTGTTGTACTTTTCTGTTAGGTTCGTTTAAAATAAATATATTTTTCAGTTTTAATTTTTTCATATGACATGTTTAAATATAAAATAAAAGGATATTTTAATACATTTTACATATTTTTAATTTAAGACCACAAATTCCATATTGATTTTACTTTTTAAACTCTATATCATATCAAAATAAATAAAAATAATAATAATTTAAAAACAGGAAGTATTGAGACAGTATTTTGAAGGTGCATTTTAATTGAGATACTTCACCAAAAAAAATTTCTAAGTTAAATTCATATCCAAACACAAGAGCTTTTATTAACTTTTTAGCAATTTGAACTTCAAATTAATATTTAATTGTAAAACTTTAATACAAATATTGTCCAAACGCCTTAGATTTAGTAGTAAGCTCTTCTGTGATTTAATTCCTTTTAATTGGAATATGTCCAAATTTGAATATAATTTTAGTATTTGCAAATACTATAGTTTGTATTTTGGAATTACGACTTGATTATGAATATGATTATTGAACTTCAGTACATGAACTTCACGTGAAATATTGAGATAGTTATTTGAAAGTCTAATTGAACTTTCCAATTAAATAATACTTAGCTTTAGGATATAATGAATAGACTTCACATGCGTGTTTAATATTTTTTTAAAAAATATTTAAACATATGTATTTATCAAAAAAATATTTATCGTGGTTTAAAATTATGTTAGGGGTTAAGGGGCCAAACGTGAATTTCTCTTAACGAGAATATTAATTAGAAGTTCGAACAGGGGCAAAATTGCTCAAATTCAAATAGTATTATGATTTGTGACATAATTGACTCTTAATTAAAGTAAACACCCTATATCAAGAAAATGGAAGGAAAGAGGATAAAAAGAGGAAGTATGAAATGAATGAAACGTATTACTATGTATCTTTCTTGGTAGAAATTAATGACAATGAAAAGGCGTTGATAGCAACATAAGTCATACTTCCTCTGTCTCAAAATAGTTATCACATTTTCTTATTTATTCGACTCTTAAAAAAATATTAATATAAAAAATATTTACCTTTCAAAATTATTTTACCTTAATATCTCTCCTTAATAATTATTTATTATATATATCTATATCAACCACATCAATAATATACTAATAAAAAGAGTAAACTAAAAAATCATTTAAACTTATTTTGATTTTTTTAACAATGACACGACCTTTCTTAATTTGCATACTATTTTATAATTAGTGGTCAATAAAACCATAAATTCAATTGCCTTTCCCACCTAACTTTTCTCCACCATTCACCCTTCTCTTCTCTCCTATCAACTCATAAACACCGGAATAGTAGTTTTTAGTTGAATATTTAATAGGGGTTTCGATATGAATTGAGTAACATTTAAAAGTTAATAAAAAAAGTAATTGAAATTTTAATGTGTGTGCCAAAAAAATATTTTAATGTATATGAAAAAATGTTTTGAATTATTTTAAAAGATTAAATTGATGTTCAAATGGACCTTAATTAATTAGTGGTTATTGTTATTAATACTATTTTAATAGGGAACTTGAATTTGTTAGGTAATAGCAAGATTCAAAATATTTGATACTTTTAACAATTAATTAATACTACCAAAAATTATCTTAATTTCTTAAATAGATTATACTACTTCCTCAGTTCATTTTTATTTGTCCATTATACTAAAAGTAAATATCCAATAATACGTGTTCAGTTTGAAAAATTAAGAGATAATTTATCCTTTTGTGTCTATTTTACTTTTGCCATTAAATACTTTTATTCAATATCTAATATATTTTTCAAAACATATATTCAAATGGTAATGTAGTAATATTACCTATATTATTGATTGTTTCTTAAGGTGTGTCAAAATAATAGTTGTCTTAATAGTGAACAACTATTGTTAGACGGAGCAAGTACCAAAAATTGATTTGTTAGATGAACCTATCATATTAACTTTAACATTTATAATATGAGATTTTAATAGCTCAATTAATTGACTACTTAAATTTCTATTTTATTAATGAAAAGTTTGATTTTTTTTATTTTTACCCCCCTAATGTAATTTAAAAGGAAAACGTTTATAACATTTGATGTTGCAAAAGATAGATGGATATTTGGTGGCCACATAAAATAGAGCAATCAAAAAAGAGCATTAACATTAACGTCAGGCGGATTCAACGATGTGGGAATTCCTAGATTGTCTGGTTCAACTTTATTAACCACACACACCAAATTGCATCACATATGTTTATTTATTTATTTCATTAAATTTTTGATAATGAATTATTGATTTAGCGACATTGATAATAATTTTGAGTTCCTTTTATATCGAGTTATTGATTATTAACGATTTGAGATTTTCCTTAACAGTTAACTTATAACTCGATAGTAGAATTAATAAATTATATTTATATCATTCGGTATATAAAATCTTTGATTATACTACAAGATATCAGTGTTTGGTTTTGAGCATGATGCAATATGTCAACTCATGTTCATGGTTTATTAGGTTTGTCATTTTAAAGTGATTTTCAATGATTTTTTTTGTGAATCGTAATAATTAAATCGATAACCAAATCGATAACGATCAATAACTGATAGCTTAATAATTATATAATGATTTAGTGTGTCTTCAAATGGAAAGTCAATACTTAAAATTAATAAACTTCAAAATCGAACAACCTAAATCCCTATGAACCAACATTTTTCAACTTGAAACATTATGATGGTCCTCTCTTAATTAGCCTTAATTTTTTGTCCACCTTAGCAACTTGAATTTCACATGATCCATAAAATTAGCTTGAATCTCGTTAAATTTTTATTATTATTTAATTTCTTTTTCAATATATATATATATATATATATATATATATATATATATATATATATTGCATGACTGAAAATTTTAGATTGGTTGTAGTCTTGTTGAAGAAGATAATTAACAAAAACAACAGACATGACTTAAGGTTGATGACAATTGAGTAGAAGCATAACTCAAGGAAAATGACCACTTCTCTTTGGGGAATTTCTTATTTTTATTTTTTTTGCAGTAGACACAACTTTAATCTATTCAAAACTATGACATTTTTGTTTCCTCCAAGGATATTTTCTCAACAACTTTTAACATATTGTCTTGCCAAAATTTCTCACATTGTAAAATTCCAAAGTGGTTAGCAACAAATTAGAATTTTTTTGTTTGCACCATCCAAAGTTGCAGTGGAGTGAGAAATACTCCTCCATTTTCTGTTAGAAGTTTTACATTTGAGTTTTGAATATAGAGTTGCCTTGTGTATATAACGCTTTACCTAAAAAAAATGGAATTTTCATACAATTTTAGTCAAACTCTAAAATGAATATCAAATAACGAACGAAAAATCAAAAAAGAAAGAAATGTAGGAATAATGATATGTCAATTTCCGGGAGAATTAGTTTTATAGGCCATTTACAATTAATTTTTTTTAGTTTTATGATATTTTTATAAAAGATTCATTTTCTTCTATTCAAGTGGTCAAGAGAACTCATTTGCTAAAACTAATAATTCCTTTAGCTTCATTGCCTTCGCTATATCGAAGCCTTCCTTCACTATAGAGAAATTTTAATTTGATTGGCCAAATAAATGGTTTGTCATCATCATTAATGTCCAAATTATACGAATTATACGATGTGAAAAATCATGGTTTTATATGTGGATGCAGTTTCAAACGTATACAGTAGTTTGTATTATTTTGGTCATGAAGATAATATTTGTGATTAGTGGCAGAGCCATCTTATATAGTTAGGGGTTCATTCGAACCTTTTTTGGCGGAAAATTATATTATTTATGCATGGTTAAAATATTTTTTTAGGTATATATAGTAGATGTAGAACCCCCTTCGATTATTTGGTATGTCTATTTTTTCAGATTTTAAATCTTTTATTGAAAATTCCGACTCCGCCACTATTTGTGATTAATTGCATGGACTCCAATTATACAACATTACATCTTCCACCCAACCTAGGCAGTCTACCCTACCCACCAAAAATGTATGGCTTGTGTTATTCACATACCAATATGTTACTTTTTATAATTAATATTGTTTTATTACTTGTTAATTATTTATTAAAGAACAATATTTTAATTAATTATAGGGAAAATGGTAAAAGATGTTCTTAAATTATATGATATGAACAAAAAAGGTCCCTCGTTTATGGTTTGATCCAAAAATGTCTTTGTCGTTAATATTTTGGTCCAAAAATGCCTATTTTTCAAATAAATATATTATTTATTTTCTTTTTAACATATTATTTTTCTAATACTATTTTTTTTTTAAATCAGCAAATGTTTATCCTACTTCAATTCAGAAAAAAATAAAAATAAAAATATTTTTTAATTATTATAATTATTTTTTATCTTTATATAAATAAAACTTAATGATGGATATACTATGATCTTATATATATTATCCTTCAAAAGGTACATGAATTTATTCTATTTTAATTGATAAAATGAGATTAAGAAGAAAAAACATTTATTTCCTACATTTTTATTTGTTAAAGTGATTTTAAAAGGAAGAAAAAAAGAATAGGAGTCTTTAATAATATTTTAATTAGGAAGAAAATGTGCTTTAAAAGAAAAGAAATATAATATTTATTCGGAAAAAAGACATTTTTAACCCATTTAGTAACTATAGGGGCATTTCTTGATCAAAGTATTAACTAGGGGTGTGCAAAAATCAAACTGATCAATAAACTTAACCGAAAAAGTGTTATTGATTTATTGTTATTGGGTTATTGAATTAAGGGGTTTTTAATGGTTTTATAAAAAAAAAATTGGGTTATCATTTCGGTAATGGTTTTTAATACTAGGTTATTGGATAAATCGATAACTCATTAAGACTAGTAATCCACTATATTTACTTGTACATAAGTATTATATATTAATCTTAATACCTTACTAGTTACAATCTTTATCCTTTAGCCTTTATAATTCACACTTTAAAGTGACTTTTAGTTCACAACTTCACATTATACAAAACATCAAAATCTAAAGTAAGAATCTTATTCCTCTTAATTTCTCTTTGTTTTACACTTGTATAGTTTTTTCATTACATTATTGTGTTGTCGCGTCAAATTTATTAGAGAAGTCATATATTTATTTTATAAGTATTTTCTTATTGGTTAAATCGAAAACCAAATCGTTATGGACCAAAACCGATAAAAAATCTCTTATTGGTTTAATATATTTAAAAATCAAAAACCGATAATACATAAAATCGAACTAACCGGTGCACACCCCTAATATTAACTACAAAGGTATTTTTGAATCAAAGTATTGACAATAAGATATTTTTAAGCCAAATTATAAACAAAAGACATTTTTATTCATTTCACATAGTTTAGGGACATTTTTATTTTTTTATTTTTCCTTAATTATATAATATAACAAGTACTAGGAAGTTTAAAAAGAAAAATTCCTTGTTGTGTTGTTGAAGGAATGAGAACAAAATCCTTAAGGCAGAAATAGACATGACTTGCATCCATGTTAGGGCAAGTGGTCTCTAACGGGTAGCTAAAACACTTTCGTCCTAATCTATGTGGCATCGTGCTTTCTTCATACATTTCTAATCGTTATGTTGCATTTTTCAAAAATTAATTTGACTAATTTTTAAAATTAAATTAGATTACATTAATTCGATATTTTAAACAAAAAATTTAGATATTCAAAAATTATAAAAAAAAAATATAAATTATAATTTTTTGTATTTCAATATGATGAAATAATACATCATAAAATATTAATCAAAATTCTTGTAGCTTGATTCTAAAAAAGAAAAATATGATAATTAAAAATAGATAGAAAAAATATAATTTAGCATAAATTGGTACGAAAAAAGTATTTTTCCTAGCTAGTTTATTAGATGCAAATCACAAAATCTTTTGCAAAACATTGACAATTCATATGTCAGATTTCCACAGGGATGCACAAACAGATCCTTGTCAGCATCACTTTCTTATTTTTTCCAACCCATGGTTCTCATGATGTTTTTAAAATTAATTAATTCAAAATAATGACACTTTTTAAAAAAATATTATTGTAATGAAATCTTTTTATAGTAAGACAATAAAATAAATAAAAATTATAATTGTACAAAATTATGATATATTTTTATTTTTTTATATTAAATTATGTCAAATCAAACTAGATAAATATGTAGTAAAGGGAATAGTATTCTCTTGGATTGTCAGTCAACGTAGAAGAAATTCATAGGTATATACTATATACGGAAAAGGGTCAAAATTGCCCCCGAACTATATGAAATAGATCATTTATACCCTTTGTTACATTTTGGGATAAAAAATGCCCTTGCTGTTATCCTAAGAGACCACAAATACCCTCAAGAGTTAACACCCCAAATTTTTGTTGACGTGGCAAGTCACGTGGGACTAATCCTTCCACCTACGCGTTGCCAACTAGGATTCACTACAAAAGAACTAGACCTTTAGCGGCAACAACAGTCGCCACAAAAGCCCAGAAAATCGTCACTAAAAGTTTTTAACATTAAATTCTAATTTTGTGTTTTTTTCTTCATTGTTTTAAAAAAACCAAATATGATATCGATTAAGTAGGAGTTTGAAGACACTATATGTTTTATTTTTATGTCATATGTAAATGTATAAAATGTACAATGATGCATTATATATATATAGTAGGAGGTTTGAATCGAGAAGTAATTTTGATTATTTTTCGTAATAATATTGGATGTTTTTAATATGGATATTGCAAGTTATTTATTTTAGAAAATTAGGTCGCAATCGAAAATTAATTATCATATTTTTTTGTTGAAAAAATAGGTTTTACTAGCGAATGGTTGTTGGAGCCTTAGTCGCCACTAAAAATCACTCATAACCTTTAATGGCAATATTTTGGGATTTTGTGGCGACAAAGTCGCCACTAAAAGTCAAGTTCTTTTGTAGTGAATCTTAGTTGGCAATGCTTAGGTGGAGGGATTAGTCCCATGTGGCTTGCCACGTCACTAAAAAATTGGGGTGTTAACTCTTGAGGGTATTTGTGGTCTCCTGGGATAACTGCGGGGGTATTTTTTATCCCAAAATGTAATGGAGGGTATAAGTGGTCTATTTCGCATAGTTCAGGGGCAATTTTGACCCTTTTCCGTACTATATATCGTGCCCTCATGAGTTTGATTAAAAATTAATTTAAATGTCTAA
Source organism: Solanum okadae (assembly GCA_036553675.1). Classification (NCBI taxonomy): domain Eukaryota; kingdom Viridiplantae; phylum Streptophyta; class Magnoliopsida; order Solanales; family Solanaceae; genus Solanum; species Solanum okadae. The sequence continues at coordinate 10,429,377 of CM071689.1, read as the reverse complement.
CCAACAAAACATGTCTAAGTATTTTATTACGCTTAAGACAACAGGAAGGAAGAAGCAAACATAATTCAACAAACTAAAATTATAACTAAATTTTTCATAAAATAATAAATATTTTCTAGTTGGAAAATTACAATCATTAACTTTAATTAAAATCTATGTTAAGGACTTAAGGTAATATGTTAAAAGATGATTAGTATTTGGATTGCCTAAGTGTTAAAAGAGCAAAATCTTAAGTAATATTTGGATTGAATAGGGAACTTAAATAATACTTCCTCTCCTTCTTTTTTTTTTTTTTTGATTTAACATGAAGTTTAAAAAAAAATAATTTTGTTAATATTATAAATTCTAAATTAAAATTATATCAAATATATTAAAAATATCCTTTAATTTTATGACCTAAAACATGTCACATGAAAAACTGAAATTAACATGTTGCCAAAAAAAAAAGTCATTCTTTTCAAATAGACTAAAAAGGAAAATAAATCATTCCTTTTTAAATAGTCTCACATATTATATAATTTTTAACAAAAAAAGAAAATTAATAATCTAAATATCGAATTTTAATAAAACACCTCAACTCATTTTTATATAACACACCAAAAAAGTGCTTTATAAATAGAAAAGTAATTTCTTTTACATTTCATCCATCTCAATTAATATGAATTAGTTTAACTTTACACTAAATTTATTTTTATTTTTTTAAAATTATAATTTAAAATAAGTTATAAATACATAAGCAGCTAAAAATCTTTTTTTATTGACATGAACTAAATAAATAATATAAATTGAAATAAAATAAATATTCTAGTTGGGTTCATTTGGAGGCGTGAAAGTGTTTCCTAGAGATCTCGAGTCCAAATTGTGATAAAAGAAAATCTTGTTGGGAGCCTGTCCGAAAAAGGGGTAAATTGTGTAATAGGAAAAAGTTAACAGTGAAAAAAGAAAAGTGGTAATTTGGTTGCTACAAAATGCCCTGATCAATTGCAGAGTTGTGAGGACAAGTAGGAGAGAAGAAGATAAAGAGTAGAACTTCAGCAGATCTATCACAAACAATCTCTTCTCTCTCACTCTGCTCAAAACTCAGCCATGTTCTCCTTGAATGGCACCAGTTTTACGGTAATACCAGTACCCCATTTCTTAAATCTCTGTTTTGATTGTTCACAGTCAGATGAAATGAAGAAGAAGAAGAAGAAGGAGAAATTGTCTTGATTGATTGTTAATTCTTTGATTCGGATTGAGTTTTTGACGACACCCATTTTCATAGATTGAGCTGAAAGTTGTTAATTTTGAGTGATAGAGATAGGATAAGGAAAAAGGAACAACACCCATATTCCTTTTTCCACTGAAAATGAAAAAAAAACGAAACTTGCTGTGATTCATGAACATTCAGATTGATTTAGACATACCCATATTTAGAATTGAGTTGAAAGTTGTTGATTACTGTTTTTGTTCACTTGTGGACAATTTTTCATTTTCTATACTTTATTAATTGTGATTGTTTTGTTGTAATTTGCAGAACAATTCGTTATCTGGGGTTTCAAGATGTTTGACTCAGTCAAGCAGAAGAGTTTCAGCTCCTATGGTGGTGGTAGCCGCCGTGAGTTCAAACGGAAAACCTGGAGATGGAAGTGTTAGTGTATTGGTGGAGAATGCTTTGACAGAAAGTGCTGCACCGGTTGAGATGGAGGTTAAATCTACTGTCACTGGTGGAGTTCAAGACGTTTATGGTGAGGATAGTGCCACAGAAGATCAATCCATCACACCTTGGACCTTATCTGTTGCTAGGTGAAAAGTTACTTCTTTTTGAATTTGAATCGATAATTCCTATGTTTTCTGTTCCCAGATGGGGGTTAAGTTTAAGATTTAGATGGGTTTTGATTAATTTAATTAAGGACCGGGAAGGCCGAACCACAAGAGTCTATTGTATGCGAAGGCTGTTTTCATGGCTTGAACCTGTGACCTCCAAGATGGATGTTCATGTCATTCCAACTAAATGGGGTTATCTAGTTTTAGAGGCTCTTGTATTCTGGCTTTTTTTGTATAATTAAAAAAAGAAAGAAATTGAGCTTTCATCACAGCTAGACTAGTAACCTTTTGTCTACATATGCATGATCTGATTATATAGATGTTTTGTTAATATCAAATAAAGGCACTTGCTTTTCTTCTATTTGTTTTACAATTAAATTATAATCTTTTGTCCCCACTTAAGAGCTATTGGGATTTGTCTTTTTGTAAACCAAGGGTGGACATATTTTGTGTTAGTCACTGTTATCTTTACTCACCTATAATTTACATTATAGATACTGTTTCCCAAGTATGATGCCTCTATGCTCCAACAGTCACCAAGGGTACAACAACAACATACTCAGTGAGGTCGCACAAGTGGGGTCCGGGGAGGGTAGAGTGGACCACAAGACACTGTTTCCGAAGAGCGATCCCAGGAATTTGGGGCTAGTTCTATAAGCCTTGTTGTGGATTGAGTTTTCCATTTTAAGTTAGAGTATTTATTGTTTGATGAAGTAAGTGATTTCAATAAAAAGCATCAAGAATTTAAGATGATGCAACAATTATAAGATATGAGCATTTAGTTCGAGTATATTATATGTTTATATCTTAATCTATTGAAGTTGTTAGTTGCTGATTGAGCCTTCTTGAGATATCATAAACACAGTTTGCTCTTGATATACGTTCCGCATTAAGTTCGAATTAATACGTACTGCTCTTGAGCCTTCTTGAGATATCATAAATGCAGTTGCTCTATGTACTTTTTTTAGAAGGGCTGAACTTCCATGTCGTTGTTTTTCTTACAAAGATTATCTCTTTTCAGCATTCATTTAACAATTCCTTCTTCCATGTTAATGAAATAGGCTCAAGCATTAGTCTGACACTTGACTATCTCAGAAGTTGTCTTTACTTACGCGCACTGAAACACACTGTGTTCTTTTGCTTGCAGTGGTTTCTCATTGTTGCGTAACCCACACTACAATAAAGGCCTTGCTTTCTCTGAGAGAGAGAGAGACACCCACTATTTGCGTGGTCTTCTTCCTCCTGTCGTAATTAGTCATGACCTTCAGGTTGTATATTCTGCATTTTACAGATCCTACAGTTTCCGTGTCTCTCTTTATCTGATTAGATGAAAGCTCAATAACAACATTGTTGTGCTACTCGTTGTCACAGGTCAAGAAAATGATGAACAGCATCCGTAAGTATGATGTACCACTTCAAAGATACATGGCCATGATGGATCTTCAGGTAGTAAACAAAATGATTTTAAGGTTCTAAATACTTTCTGCAATTAAGGTTTTTTTTTTGCGTCAAGCTCCTTTATGTTATACTAAATTGAGCAGAACACAGATGATTAGTGTATAATAATCTTTCAAGTGTGGTGACACTGGGAAATGTAAAACCATTTGTTTGTTCAGCTCAAGTCGAGAAGTCCTGCACGTGTATGCCTGCCTTTAGTTGCTTCATAATACTCTTGTTTATTGTTGTATGAATCGTGGTGCAGGAAATGAATGAGCGGCTATTCTACAAGCTTCTTATTGACAATGTTGAGGAGCTTCTTCCAATAGTTTACACTCCAACTGTTGGTGAAGCATGCCAGAAATATGGTAGCATCTTCAGGCGTCCTCAAGGTCTTTTTATCAGCTTGAAAGAAAAGTAAGCATTTGAATGCACTATATAGCTTCTCAAATTAAAGGCTTGACATTTCTTATTTCTTGTTAAAACTAATATGTGCTAGCTTTTTGCAGAGGCAAAATTCATGAGGTACTAAAAAATTGGCCCGAGAAGAAAATTCAAGTTATTGTTGTTACTGATGGAGAACGAATTCTGGGCCTTGGGGACCTTGGTTGCCAGGTATATTGTGTATTGATTTGGTTGAAGTTCCTTAATTCTATTTTCAGGACAAATAAATCCTCCGTCAGTTTAACTATTGGTTCCAGTTCATTTTTGGACCTATATGTATCTTTTTCCATAATGTATTTCTTTGTCATTGTTAACATATTATAACAGTCATTACGTTTTACCAGGGAATGGGGATACCAGTGGGCAAGCTCTCTTTATACACTGCTCTGGGAGGCATTCGCCCTTCAGCTGTAAGTTTCTCTTTATAACAGTAGTTGGAATTTAGATGATACTACTGTATCCACAAATGCTTTATTCCACAACACTACTGTATCTATGTGGAGTTCTGGGATTTCACTTTATCACTCTATCCAGTAACACCTTGTCATAGACTCATATTATGTGGTTCGTTGTGTAAGTTTGTGAATTCCTTCTGATTGATGTTTGCCAAATGAAGCTGTAATTTGAGCATAAATGTTTTTAACTTGACAGTCTGAGCAGTATCTGACAGTTTCCCGGTCGTCACCTTTCGTAGTCTCCTGTTATAGTTTACTCTGTTGTATATGCTATGAGCACACAGAGCTAAAATATCATATATTTCCTATCTTCCAATTTGTGTGGCACTATTAATACTTGAAGAGTGAACATCTGTTTCCTTGTCTAAATGTTTGGCGAGTTTCTAAAAATGTACATTTTCAAAACTTTAAGGACTCTCGTACTCCAACTCTACCATTCACTGGGATGGTGGGAGTACTAGGTTTATCAGTCATATAACCTTATCTGTTTGGTCTTTGCTTTTTCTGTCTATCAGTTGAAAGCCTGATTATCCTCTCTTTCTTTTCAGTGTTTGCCCGTTACCATTGATGTGGGTACAAACAATGAAAATTTGTTGAACGATGAATTCTACATTGGACTCAGGCAAAGAAGAGCTACCGGACAGGTTCACAAACTTGATATCTGATCATGCTTACTTTACCTTGTATTTATAGAAGATGTAATATTTCCTTAATGTTCTTTGTTTGATCCTCTTTTCCATTCTCAGGAATATGCCGAACTTTTAGATGAATTTATGTATGCCGTCAAGCAGAATTATGGGGAGAAAGTGCTCATTCAGGTAGATATTTTCTGGAAAAATTGCAGATTAGTGCACTTAAACATTATACTTGATAATCTGACTTTGTTTATTGACATCTTTAGTTTGAAGACTTTGCAAATCATAATGCATTTGACCTCCTTGCAAAGTATGGAACTAGCCACCTTGTTTTCAATGATGACATACAGGTAAGTCAAGGACTCCTTAATTTGTTATTGTTTTCTTTTCACGGGTGCTTGGAGTAGGAAGTGGATGTTTTCTGTTTGTTACACAAATTCTTTAGCAAACTGCAAACATATTATCTTGTTTTTGTTCCAGGGGACAGCATCAGTGGTCCTTGCTGGGCTGATGGCCGCATTAAATTTGGTTGGAGGAAGCTTGTCTGAACATACATTCTTATTCCTTGGAGCAGGAGAGGTACATCTATCACTTATACTGCTGACTTGAACTTTGAACTGTGACCTTTCTTTTGCCATTATTTCCTAGAAATAACATGTCTTACTGGAATACTGAAAATTTGATCGTCACAAAGTATCGTGTACTGTAAGACCAAAATGGGATTCTGTTTAAAGTTGCTCTGTGTGTTCCTTGCTCTTAATATTTTAGCTATTATTCAACAGCTGCTTGTATTTCTTCTGATTTGATCACCCTTTCTGCCTCAATCAATTGATCATTTTGTATCCCATTCACCTTGTTGTCAATGCAGGCTGGCACAGGTATAGCTGAACTCATAGCTCTTGAGATGTCAAAGCAGGTTTGGACTTAAATAGAACAATTGTCTTTTTTTAAGTTAGCTCTTTCCATTCTAGTTTCAGCTACGTCTAATATGAAGATATTTTACAAGCCTTTATACTTTACGCTTTCTTGTGCAGACTGGAATCCCTCTAGAAGAGACTCGCAAGAAAATTTGGATGGTGGATTCTAAGGTATTAAATTTCCTTCATCAGACTTGTTATTTATTTTCATCATTTTCCTTACTTTGTATGCAATTGAAGCATCCATATGTCCTTCTCTCTCCAGGGGCTGATTGTTAAGTCTCGCATGGAGATGCTTCAACATTTTAAGAGGCCCTGGGCACATGACCACGAACCAGTACAAGAACTAGTGAATGCTGTGAAGGTGGTACCTCTATTTTTTCCTCCTCTACCCCAAAACTCCCCTCCCGCCTCTCACCCTCCCTCTCACAATTCTCGTATTGTGTCAGTCAATTAAGCCTACGGTCTTGATTGGATCTTCTGGAGCTGGGAGAACGTTTACTAAAGAAGTTGTACAAGCTATGGCAACCTTCAATGAGGTAAGATAATGAAGCCCTACTTGGATAGGAAAAGCTACTTTCTGTAGTTCAACCAGTTTGTGTAGTTAACATGTAACACAATAAACTGATGGTTTCTTTTTCCTTCAATTTTATGTCATGCAGAAACCAATTATTTTTGCCCTCTCCAATCCAACATCACAGTCTGAATGTACTGCTGAGGAGGCCTATAGCTGGAGTGAGGTGAGATACTGCTTACTTTTCATGTTTGAAGTCAGTCTCTTACACAGTCAATATTTCTCTCTCCGTGTAATTTTCTTATCATGTCTCCTTCAGGGGCGAGCCATTTTTGCTAGTGGGAGTCCATTTGCTCCAGTTGAGTACAACGGGAAGGTCTATGCGTCTGGCCAGGTCAGAGATTTCAAACCTTTAGCTATTTTCCATTATCATCATTTTTTCTTTTGGTAAATCTCTTTACATTATCAGTACTTATGCAAGATCCATACTAAACTTCTCTCTTTTCCTTGTCTAGGCAAATAATGCATATATTTTCCCTGGGTTTGGTCTAGGACTGATAATTTCTGGTGCAATTCGCGTCCACGATGACATGCTCCTCGTAGCTTGTAAGTTGTGGAATTTGTTGTAGTTCAATATTACCCCCTCCCTTTTTTCCATAAATACGTAAATGAGGGAAGAGAGCAACAGGAAAAGGGAAAATACTGACAAGCTTACGTACAATCGTTGTTTTCTTTTTAGAGGGGTGGAATGGTGAGTTGTCCTTATTTCTGGATGAAAACTCTATGCCATATGTCACTGATATAATTTGCCATAAACAACATCTTTCCAGCCTTTCTCCTTAGGTGTGGTAAAAGATTTGACAGCCATTACTTATTAAAAGAAAGGAATTTGACGGCCAATCTATGTTGCATGGACTCTTCATTTTAGCCACCGCATCTGGTCGACACATGGTACTGGTAACGGTGTGGTCAATCGAGATCGGGTACTTTGACCACACTCCATGACAAAATTTGAAGGAAAAATGGGAAATGAAAGGTCAAATTTTAGGTGCTGCCTGAATTAACCGTGGTGCACTTGCGGGAAACTCCTTGCCGAGGGCCTGTGCACCCCCGGGATTAGTCGGGGCTCAAAGAGACTCGGACACCCGGTGCAAATCAAAAAAAAAAAAAAAAAAAAAATAAAAATTTTAGGTGCTGCCTGCTAATGCCTACTACTTGGGGAATTGTCAAAATGAAAGATTGAATTTTGGCTACATCCCATCTATGTCGCTTGGACTCTTCTAAATTGTCAATGGGTGCATTTCGGATTCTTCAAAAGTTTATTTTTGGAGAATCGCGGCATCGAAAGTGAAAGAGTCTGCGCAACTTAGCATTCCACAACATTTAAGGTTTTTTTATAGATCTTTTTAGAATTTTGAATTATTTTAGCGGAATTCCCCCACCCGTATTCGTAAGCCTGAATTTTAAAATTTTGTATTAGGAAGGATCAGACCTCTAGTCTAGATGACACCCGGATCGAATACCCACACCAGAGTTCGAGGAACATAGTAACCAATAGCACCCAAGGGTGTAGCCTAGAGGTTAGAGGTTAATGAAGTAGGTGCAAACCTTGGAGATTAGTGTTCAGCCAACAGATTGTCCATGGAATTGCAAAAATAGGTTCACCTTTGCTGTTTGATTCTATGAAATTGCTCTTCTGTCTAGGTCTCTGGGATTTACATGTTTCCATGAGCTATCTGTTAGTTGTGAACCTCTGCTTTTTAGTTCATACTTTAAAAAAGGTTGAATAATAAGATAAACACTATGAAGGAAGATTTTGCAATCAAATTACAAGGTCATAGTTAGCTAGTAGTCCAGAACATGCTTCCTATGCAGTCAAACATGGACCACGTAATCAAACACGACACCTCTAGCAAGCTTCATTTATCCTTAAGTTTGGAGGGACAGACCACAACAAGCTTTCAGATGTTCTGAAGAGTACCATTTCAGTTGTTTAAATTTCTCACTTCCGAGTTTGGTGCACAGATAAAAACAGTTTTTACACTTTTATGAAGTAGCTTCATTTCCTTTGTAATACTGCAGTTCCTTATAGCCAATTTTTATATTTTGCAAACAACTTCACTACCCGATTCAGATGGCCACACGAAAAAATATAAGCGAGAATTCATTGTCTGTGGAAGATGACTATTCTTTTTAGTTTTTTATGCTCTTAAGGTCTTACTTTTATCTCCAATTGTGCTCTTTGAAACAGCGGAAGCTTTAGCGGAGCAAGTTTCTCAAGAGAACTTCGAAAAGGGACTCATATACCCCCCATTTTCCAACATAAGAAAGATTTCAGCACATATTGCTGCCAAAGTGGCAGCTAAAGCATATGAATTAGGTATGTTTCTCCTCTGGAAAGAAGATTCACATGCCTAACACATATTTCTTAAACTCTGTCCATTTTGTTGCTTAATAGGTTTGGCCACTCGTCTACCGCAGCCCAAGGACCTAGTCGCATATGCAGAGAGCTGCATGTACAGCCCCGCATACCGCAGCTATCGTTGAGTCAGAGAAGATATTGTTGCTTCAAAATTAGTCATTGTTCCTTCCAGTGTTAGTTAGTTATTGATGTCATTTCTTTCTCTTTTTAGTTCGTTTGCTCTTAAAATTTATGTTCGATCCTGCTAGTAATATACAGGCGACTGAAAAGAAAATATGGTAGCTTGCAGATATGGTGTACTCGTGAAATATTTGATTACGTTAAGACTTAAATGTAGGGAACTTTGCAGCATAAAATCTTAGTGAGCCTCATTGATTTTGTTAATTATGAACACAACTGTCTCAGGGTGATTATATAAAATGTCGAAAGCCTTATATCATTTGTTGGTCGTTTCTTGCTGTTTCGTTCCTCTGTTCGAGCTGTTTGTTTTGAGTTTCTTTACTACTTGTCATTCGTGTGCTTGTTATTGTATTGGATCGGTATGTTTACTTCAGGTTTTTATCCCTCGATTGATTCTTGCCTTGAGCTGTATTTTAGACTCCTCACTTGTTGTAATGTAAACCTTGAATAGTTTTGTTTATTAGCTTTAGTGGTTCTGGTGTTAGATGGTAGACTACGGTCATGTTCTGGGGCGGGGTTGGGGCAAGAGGTAGGGGTGGTAAGGGGGTTACAAGAGCTGTGAGGCTAAGAGTAGGTTCTTGGAATATAAGATGTTAACGGATGAGTCTATTGAGCTAGTGAGAATTTTCAACAAGAGGAGGATTAATATAACTTGTGTTCAGGAAACCGAATAGGTATGAACTAAGGTTCGGGATGTGGATGAGTATAAGTTGTGGTACTCAAGAAGGAAAATGGAGTTGACATTCTAGTAGACAGAGAGCTGAAGGAGTAAGTGGTAGAGGTTAGGACGGTCACCAATAGGATTATGACAGTTAAAGTAGTCATCGGAGGGTTCACTTGAACATTATTAATGCTTATGTGCCGCAAGTGGGCTTGGACGAGAAGGACAAGAAGGCTTTTGGGAGGATTTATTGTTACATAATATTGTGAAAAAAATAATAAGTAGAAATAAATCAATTAGATAACGTACAATATAACATCTTAATATAACTCATAGATATATAAATACCTAAATGGTAGCAATTAGGGGTGTTCACGGGTTGGTTTGAATCGGTTATTGGTGAAAACCAAAACCAAATTAACTTAATCGGTTTTAAAATTATCAAAATCAAACCAAACCAAATATAATATGCATTTATCGGTTTGGTGATTATTGGTTTCGGTTTGGTTCGGTTATTCGGTTAAACCATACACAAAAATAAAAGAAACAATTCATTCAAAATGTGAAAAAAGTGACAACAATCCATTCAAAATGAAAAATAGTTAGAATGACTTAAATTACTGAACTTTCGATCACTAAATTTACTATCAATATATAAAGCTTTAAAATTCACTATATTGGCCTAGAAGGAAGAGAAAATAACATTTTCAATCCCACAAAGAATTGTCATAGACACTCATATACATGAAATCAATAAGATAAATGTTTCATTTTGGGTATTTTTGCTTTCAATAAGTAAATTATAAAGAAATTTTAATGAAAATATGTATAAGATCTTTAAAATTGTTTATAAAAACAATATATTAAGTATGTATATTAATAAAATATATGTATATAATTCATCAGTTTGATTCGGTTATTTCTTTGGTTTTTTCGAATAAAACCATAACCAAACCAAATACTATCGGTTTTCAAAAATCTAAAACCAAACCAAACCAAACCCAAATAAAATCGGTTTTATTTTATCGATTTGGTTTGATTTTTCGGTTTGGATCGATTTTTATCCAAACCGTGAACACCCTAGTAGCAATTGATAGAAAATAAACTTTTCTAAAAGGCAAAAAATAGATTTACCTGGACATTTTGTTGGAGCTGAGCAAAATAAAACAAACAAAAAGAGTAGATAATTGTGGAAAAAAAGAAAAATAACCAAATGACTTGACGCTTTGTTGTCTTGTATAATTAAGGTGGAATGTGAAAATGACAGTTACAAATAATTATTACCTTCATTCGATCAATCTAACATTTAATATTCAATTTACTTGCACTAATTAGACACTACATCAATTTGACTTGGAGGCTTCCCACTTATAATAAAAAATATAATATGAAATATGATATGATGATATGATGATATGATGATATGATGATATGATGATGATATATATATACACACATACACATTGAAAGTGAGAAACTCTGAAGTGTAAAGTTGAATTACCATTTTACTCCTATATCAAAAAATATTATAAAATATCTAATTAATTAAATATTAAATAGTAACCACGCCATATTATTCTAATACTAATACACTTATACTAAACACTAAACACTAATACCAAATATGTTAGATGTGGAACAGTGTTAAGTCAAAAGTTGAAAGACAAAAATATTCATAAAAAGTTGTTAGACATTTTTGCCTTTTTAAAATATAAATATGCGTTTTAGAATCTTCTTTTTATATTTAAGTCCATTTCTCTCCTTTAATATCTATATTATAAAACTACGTAGAAACAAAGTAGCGTGACATCTCTCAATAACCAACATTCTTATACATCCTTTTCTCCCATAGTTTTGGCCTTTTCTTCTCATTTTCCCTCCTTAACTAATTTTAAAAAAATCACGAGTAACATTTATTTTTATTTAAGACAATGAAAAAGGAAAAGAATTTATGTCCCCATAATTTATTTTAGTGTTTTAACATGTCAATTATGTAAAACTTTGTTTTCAATTTCTAAAACATTTCATTTCCATTGTCTTTAATTTTATCTCTTTGTACTAAATGAATGAACTATATATGTTATGGTGGTGAAGAAATGAATATGTTGGGCACCTAATATTTCTTCTTTGTAAAATACTTGGCTTAATTCTTATTCAAGCATGCTGGTAAACTTTGTCTCTGGTTTTGTTCAAAATAAGTATTTTCTTATTCTTGAGAAAATATGACGCAAATATTAGCAATATAGAACAAGAGATATAGAGAGTAAAATGTAGAGATCATCTTATTCAAATGTTTTCAATTGAATTTCACAATTGTGAATGGCAATCTTAGTTATAACTTGAGAAATCACTCCAAGTCACTATGTCAAATGTCATAATTAATAAATACATTCTTATCCAAGATGATTAAAAAAACCTAACAAATATATATACATAAATGTAAGAAGTTCATGTATTAATTAATAGACAATCCATTAATTTAATGGATTTATAACACCTTATACATAATCTGCAATTATATGATTTGTCAATGCAATTGCTTCCCTCTTATAACCTCTACCTTTTATGTTTCCTATTTAAGCGTTATATATATATATATATAATAATAATAATAATAATTATTATTATTGTTTAGATCAGTCATATAAAGAGATTTGTTTATCATATAAAAGAATTTTTGGACATAACTTTGTAAATAGGTTTTACAGATCGGGTATTAGGTCAAATAATAGTTGTTAAAATGGATTGGGTTTTTAACACTCTTTTTGGCTTAAAATCAAGAGTCATGTCATCAAAATTTAGCTAAATATGTACCACTTTTCAACTTGAGTAATCTTTTGAAAAAATAATAAAAAAGAAGTGAGTTTTATGATATAAAAAAGAAGAATAATCTTTTGAGTGATATAGCAAACAATAAAGAATTTTTTCTAATCAAATAGAATTATTTTTTTTTACCAAGCATGCCATTAAATTTGATAGTTTATAAATACTTTTAGATTTTTTTAAAAGTTAAAAATGATTCATCTAATTTTATCAGCTTTTGACAAATGGTTAATAGATCTAAGAATTTGTGATATAAAATGATGTTGACATGGATAACCAGTTCAGAATCTAGAAATATTGATAGTATATACTTGATTTTATTTATGAAATAATATCGCAACAACTTCAGAATGAGAGTTAGAATAATAAGACACTTAAGATTTCGATTCAATTTCTTCATAGCATAAAAATAAAATATAATGGACTTACCACAATGGAACAACAAACATAGATCATCCTAAGCATCGAAAGAAAATCCAAAAAAATCCATGAACAAAAACTTCTCAAGTGAAATACATTCATAAACATTTACTAGGATGCAAATAACAAGTCATTTGCAGATATCGATACATTCTTAAAACCATTTCCTCCATGTTTGTTCCATAAAAATGTAGCTTTACTTCCATAAAAAATAACGTAACAATTGAAAGCGTTACAAAAAAATAAAAGATACCAAAAGCTCAAGAAGATCATTCACTTAACAGAGAAAATGAGTCAACGACTGAATGAAATGTAGGGTTTTGAAGGCTAAAGGAAGAAGAGTGGAGATTTTACATATCAAAAATAACTTTGAACTTCTTTAGAGATTTTAAATTTACTTCACAACTATATTAATTGGCAATTAGTCCTTTATTTTTGACTAAACACATATACAACCTTTTAAATTTTACATTAAGTGTCATTTTGATACTTCAACTTTTTAATGATTATTTTGATATCTTTACATGATGGATATGTGTCTCATGAATATCTCACGATGACATGACAAATCATGTATCTTATACTTAGCTTATACTAGTAGATATATAAATATGAGGAAAAATAAAAAAGAATAATATTAATATTGTGAAAATGGAAAAGAAATACGTTCGACTTTCTATTAACCTTCTACCTCCACACCCTCCTATCAATGGCCATGTCCTCAGTGAGTTCAAGTTGCATCATGTCCTACCTAATCACCTCACTTTAATACTTCTTAGGCTTACCTTTACCCCTTCTCAGACCCACAATGTCCAACCTCTCACACCTTCTAATCGGGCATATGCACATCTCCTTTTCATATGCATGAACCACCTATCTCACTTTTCGCATCTTGTCCTCTATGGAGGACACTCTCCCCTTATAAGAATAACCTCATTCCTAGTCTTATCTCTTCTAGTATGATCAAACTTCCACCTCATCATGCTCATTTATACGACTCTCATCTTCTTAACATGTGAGTTCTTGATTGAACAACACTCAGTCATATAAATCATAGTAACTCTAACCATTATTTTGTAAAACGTACCTTTAAGACTAGGTGACACATTCTTATTACACATGATATCGATTGAGAGTCTATTTCATCTATCCTACCTTAATACAATGAGTGACATCCTCGTCATCCTACCTATTACCTTGGATTATTAATAACCGAAGTACTTAAAACTTTCTCTCTTGGGAATGACCTGAGTGTTCTCACATCCACGTTCACTACATGAGACACATCACTGAATTTACACTTTAAATATTCAATTTTAATCCCGCTCAACTTAAAATATTTTGATTCTAGGGTCTTTCTCCAAACTTCCGATTTCGCGTTAACTCTATCTCACATCTTGTCAATTAGTACTACTGAAAGCACAATATTATTAATGTATGAGTTTAACACCAATATTATTTTAATAACACATTAAACCGAACGACCCTTCCATGTCCAATAGCGGGAATATCAATATGTAGTAATAATTTGGAGAAACTACATAGTTACACAAACATTTCTACCATATTTACTAATTCTCCTTATGGTTTGAAATAATTGTATTTTATATACTAATTTATAATTTTATACCAGATTTCAAGCGAAATACACCTAGATACATGTTTTTTGCTACTAGATACATTGAAATAGGGAGAGAGTTGAGAGAGAATAGTAGAGAGCGAATGACATTTGTCTATGTATCCCAGATACATGCGAATCACATTAGATACATGTATCGGAAGTGATTCACATGTATTTGGGATACCAAATACATAGAAGAGTGGTGAGCGAGATTGAAGGGAGACGAGCAAGATTTTTCTATGTATCTTAGGTACATGCAAATGTAATTGGATGCAATGTATCTAGAACAAATTACACCTAATTTTGACTCATATATCCTAAGATGCATGTAACTAAACGTATATGGACGCATCAAAATCTATTAAGATTAATAATATTGTAAAATAACATGTATCTAAGTAATTAACTTCCAAACTAGTGAAAATTTTGTAAGTTACCTTAGTTATTAATTAGGAAAAACTACATAAATGAGCCATAAAACCCAAAATAATTACAAATCAGTTCAAGTATATCTCACACAAATTGTTATGTAAGACGTGTATTTACTTGGACAATTTTATACAAATTTAACCATCTTACTTGTGCACACCCAAAGTTGAGGGTCATAGATGAAAAATCCCTAAATTTGAAACTCCCCATTAGATGTTAAGTGAAGCCAAGTTAAAGAACACATTATGTACTACACCTTTATATTATCCATCATACAATGATGCATTGTTATCTCACTCACACTTCAGTTAATTTGAAAAATAGGCCTTGAAAATAAGTTCATGATTATTCTATAAGCATAGCATGAAGTGTTCTACATTTTACACTTTTACCATACTATTATAGATGCATAACATATGACAATCAACTCCATATCAAAAGTTCTCAAATTGGAAGTAAACTATGCCAAAACCATCACTCACTCACACTGAGCAGAATCAGTGACCCTATATTTTCTCTTAATGTGAGAAAATAAAAGCAATTACAAAGAAGCCAACAATTTACATAAAACACCACAGTATTAAGTATGTTAGACACCCTAAATTCTATAAAATGACAGAGAATGAATTTTCAGCTAAATTCACCTACTTGCTGCTTCTTTGAAAGTACCTACCCTATGTCACATAGATGAGAGGGAAGAGAACATGTACTTACACCCTTAAGAAAAACAAGGTAGACTCATCCCAATAGGTTTAAAGTGCTTGAATCGGAGCAGTTTCGCCCTTGGTAATCTCTGAGCTTTTGACTGGTGTGCTAGCATGAAAAGCTGATTGTCGTGATGGTTCTGCTGTTAGCTTAAGGGAGAGTGGTGAAGGCTCAATATGGCCAGAACCAGTGTCTGCTAAAGTGAGCTGGGACATACCCACTAGTTCATCTACATTCACCGGCTCTTTAGGGACGGATGGAATTGGCTTGAGGATCTGATGATGGGATGGTTCTGCTCCTCTATCTTCAGGGACTGGAAAAGCATTTGATGGCCAGAAGGGATATGGAACTGGAATGTAAGCTGGGAAGAATGCTGGAAATACTGAAGGAATCTCACTGGTTGTGATATTTGGTTTCGTTTCTTCTACAGGTTCACTTGGAGCGGTTTCCATGGATTCAAAATCTGACTTGAGAGAAAGATCTAAGGAAGGGAGTGAATCTGTAAAATCAGTTTCTATTGCTTTTGTTGCAGAGGGTGCTAACTGTTCCTTGTCACTTTCCATTGCTCTAGGTGGGAGCATAAATTGTTCGTCAGGAAGTGGATGGGAAGCATCAGCAGCCTGTTTAACATCATAGAAAAGAAACATAAAAAAGGATCAAAACAAAAGTCTGAAGAAAGGACTTCACCAAAAGCCCCATATAACATAGCAAAACAGGAAAGCTCAAGTTTCACCCTCGGAAATAGGAAGAAAACTTTTCTCCTACGTCGTAACATGTGATGGATGACCAAGTAACTAAGAGTAGACATGCTGCAACGGCATGTCAACTGCCTAAGCATTTGGGTGGGCTTGGGCAAGGGTAGCTTTAGGCCTTAACAATAGTGCACATGCCTATATGGTCACAATATGATCATTATCCAAAGCTTAAGTTTGAGAAGCAAGACAAACCGTATCAGCAACAATGTCAAAAAGACTGGATCTTCTCTTTCTCCGAGTAGCATTACTCTGCCGAATAAAATACTTCTGGGCATGGCTAGCTACTTGGGTAGGAGTTCTTGACGTCACAAAGTTTCGCGATATACCCCGCCAATCTCCTTTGCCCAATTTTTGTAGACCAATCAAGAAAAGCCGGTGCTCTTCCTCTGTCCACGGAATGCCTACAAACACATCAGAGAAATAAGTTCACAACCAACTTTCCTCCACACACCTAGGTGATAAATTTGTCACCCAAAGTTGGAGTTAGTGACAAAACTCTCTTAGCAAATCATCCCAACAAACAAAAGTGAGATCCAAAAAGGAAAGGGAAATATTTGCTTCTGTTACTGTTGATTTACTAGAATAATAAATAGGTTAGTTGTAGGAGGAGTTTCTGTATAAATAAAAAATTAGTAAGTAAATTTTATTTGAGATATTTAAGGTTTTTGAATTTTATTCTATAAATTTCTGCAGTTTTTTTTTTCAGTTGACTATTTAAAGGTTAAAGGCCTCTATGCTTAATAAAAATTAAGAGAATTTCAATCATTTTGCTGCTCCACCCTTTTTAAAAACCCACCCGTGGTGTAAGATTTTCCATTGATCTTATTTTAGTGGATCTGTGAGTTCACTGAAGAAGAAAACCTTCCATCCACTAAACTATACTTATTTCCAACTCATTTTTTAACTCGTGCTTATTTTTAACGCACGAGCCTCTTTTTAACTCTTGCTTATTTTTAAAAAGCTTGAGCCCAATACCAATTTTTAATGTAGGGATACAACCAATACTTATTTTAATCCATACCTATTTTAATCAAGACAAGCATCAATATCTTTTTGAATCACGGATGAAAACTATCAAAATTGGTCAGTGAAGTTCAAGTCTTACTTTGAAACCTATGATCTATGAGACATTATAATGGAAGAAAAGTCCTCACGACAAGTTTTTGCAAATCCTACGGTTGTCCAAATTAAAGCACATTAAACGATCTTTCATACAAGACAATATTATTGAGGATGATTTTAATGCACAAAACCAAAAGACGGAAAAGAAAGGAGGAGGAGAAGGAAAATCATGTTACAAAAAAGTGTGCAAGTTCAACAACACTCAAAAGAATTCACAAGCACAAACTACTTGAGCAGAAATTTTGAGGAGGAACAACCTTTTTAGATTGCAGCAACTGAAGTAGAGGAGTGTTGAATATTTGATTTTGTTACTACAAATTTACAAGAACAATTAGTAGTTTAGTTGTAGGATGATTCTTTGTTTAAACTTAAATCTAGTTAGACAAATTTAGTTGAGATATTTTAGATTTTTGAATTTCATTATGCATTTTTTCTTTTGCAAATTTTCTATTTTTAAGTTGGCTTTTTAAAACTCTCTACACCAACATACTCAATGTAGTCCCACACAGTGGGGTCTGGAGAGGGTAGAGTGTACATACACCTAATTACCTCTATCTAGAGAGGTTGTTTCCGATAGATACGGCTCAAGACAAAAGCAGTCTAGAAAAAGACATAATGGAAGAACAAGAGACAATAAATAGTAACAAAAACCACAGATAGTGACAAAATAGTACTATAACAAACAATACAACAAACGAACTATATGAAATAATAGATGGTAACAGAAATTGAAGAACAGGAAACTACAGAAGCAGCCTTACAACTACTAGTAAGGGCAACACGACAAAGCACTCCTACCTACTAGTATGAACACACTTCTACCTTAATTCGTGTCATTCACACCTTTCTATCTAAGGTCATGTCCTTTTTATCACACATGACACTGATGCGAGCCTCCGTTTCATCCACCCTACCTCTATCTTTTGTATAAAACCTTCTATGCTTAAGAGACAATTCCAAAAATGTTTAAATCTTTTTGTTGTTCCACCCGTTTTAGAAAACCAACAAAAACCACAAATTGAGAAAAGAAAAACTTTCTATTCCAAAAACTTTTGTTTAAGATGATATTCCATGAATTCTCATGCATCTCTGCACAACTCTAAGAATTTGAGAAGATTACATTTTAGACCGAAACTTATCACGCACCAAATCAAGATGGTAGATGGCATCATTAGTTGAACAGCAACATGCTATGTCCAATTATAAGAGAGTGAGTTAAATAAGAATATTTGATAAATGGACTAAAAAATAATTGCAAGAGCACATCATTTCATCTGTAGAAACCTCGGAGATAATAAAGTTAAACCGTTACTGTTTATACGAAAAGAGTATTGGATCAATGACTTGCTATACAACTTTATTCTAAAGAAACAACCATGTCATTACTAAAAGCACTATTGGAGGGATCACATTTTTGTGTCACCCTGCTTATTATGTTGATTTTTTCAGTTTATCTTCTCCATAGAAAGGACGGAAACTACACGAAGAAGTATAAGAGAAACCAAAACCTCCATTTTAAGCTGCATTACCAAATCACAGACAAATGTCAACTTGAAGATGCCTCGATGTAACACGAATTACAGTAGGAGGACTAATATTTTGATTATGATCAGCAACCGTAGGAAGAGATAGCCAACTAGATAACACTATAAATCACATTGCATAAGAAAGGTGCACTTTCACATAAATGCATTAACCACACCACAAGAACGGGTCCCTTTTTGTTCATTGATGCAGTAAACACACAAGTGAATAAGAAAGTTCCCCTTTCACACAAACACAGTAAATCACACCAGAACAAAGCTATTTTAATAACTATTTTCCAACATCAATTTGTTTTAATTAACTATTGCAACATACTGACACTGTATGAATTTCCAACAGTATGA
Source organism: Solanum okadae (assembly GCA_036553675.1). Lineage (NCBI taxonomy): Eukaryota > Viridiplantae > Streptophyta > Magnoliopsida > Solanales > Solanaceae > Solanum > Solanum okadae. The sequence goes on along the minus strand of CM071689.1, from coordinate 10,410,142 downwards.
AGCGCTATAGACCAAATTCACTATTTTATATCAATTCCACCCAACCACTCCAAACATCTTACATCCGATGATCATCACATTCATTAATATCTGTAGTAGGAAGCGGTAAATTTCTCATTTCCATTTATTTACCGTCGATAAATTTGAGTCATTAAGAATGAAAAACAACAGCTAAAGATGAAAGGATTGATTTACTTAAGATTCCCTAGAAGAAATGTGACCGAGAGGGTGCATCCATTCTCATGGCTAACTAGGATATAATTGACATTTGGAGTGTGACAAAGGTATGAAGTAAGTTGAAATCATCCAGTATATTGAGAAGCATGAAATAGAGGATACTGAAAAGTGGCATAAAGATGTGGCATTGAAATGCCTTGAAAGGAAGGAGAAACAAAACAAAGGTTACAGAAGATCTGCATCAGACATCCAAAAAGGCAGCTGATCTTTACTCTTCCAGGCAATGCTATAAGAACTTTTGATTTGATTAAATTGATCAAGATGTTCAGATGATGAATACGGCTTCAATGTTTTTTTGGTCATAAGTTGACAAAAATTCATAAAGGGACTATTGGACATCTATGAAGAGGCATACTGGTTACATACAACTTGACAGAAACAGTATTTTCCAATCAAAAGAGGAAAGGCAGCTCAATTCTCAAAAATACAAAGTTGCATAGAGTGCAAAAATGAAAGACAATTGAAGTGAATATGCAAGACGTAGCCAAAAAAGGGGAACCTTGGAGCAACGATAAAGTTTTCTGTATCACTTAGAGGTCATGGGTTTGAACCATGGAATCAACAACTGGTTCTGGCCTCGTGATAGGCTGCTTATATTACACCCCTCCTTTACGGTGCGGCCCTTCTTTGGACCTTATGTGAATGCAACATTTCATGCACTGGCCAACCCTTTTTATTATGCAAGCCGTAACCAAATTATTCCACAAGAAACATTTTTTAATCAAAAAAAAAAACACAAAAAAGAGCTCCACTTATTCTGGACATTTGATATTAATTGGATTACCTAGTGCGAGTATCTAGCCCATAACTTAACCTTCACACTGAGCACACCAGAAATGGGATGCAAGTTTCCATATCCCAAAACTGCTCGAAAAAATTAACTTAGAGACAATTCAACCAGCAAGAACATGCAACAAATCAACCAGCAAAAACATGCGACAAATCAACCAGATCGACCTAACAAGAATTATCTACTTGTACTTAGGAACTCAACTGTTGGGAAGAGGGAAATATGGTTCTCTTATAGGGTTTTAGGCAATCATCACTTAATATACTAGATTTTGAGATTGAGTTAGACCCAAAAACCAATTCTGTTCACATGTTATCAGAGCCACACACATTCATGTTCTTGGTTTATACAATGTTGGGCCCTCATATTATGTTGTCTATGCTCTAGATTTCCAGTCCTATTGTGTGGGGTGTCTGAGTGTCTCACATTAGTTGAGGGGTGGACTGTTTTCTCCTCATATGATCTTAGACAATGCTCACCTATTTAGCTAGCATTTGGGATTGAGTTCCAAGGTTGAATTATTAGGCACAAAAGATACCACAAAAAAATCCCCGACACAAACATGGACAACATAACATCTAAGATATACATCAAATATAAAGCACAACAGCAATACATAACAGAAGATGAAGAAACAAAAGCATAAAAAACCTAAAAGGGAAAAAAGAACCAAAACAAAAGAAGAAGAAAATACTAAAACCAAGTTTTAAGAGAAGAAAATACCAACTAAGTACCACCAATCAAAGATGCAAACTGAAACATCAACCTCTTACCTCCCTCCCTCTGCCTCAAGATAAAGCGAAAGCAAAATACTTAAAAGATAGTCTCATTTTGTAAAAACAAAAAAACAAATTAGGATGGAGGAAAGAAGGGGGTAGGGGTTTGGCGGGTGTATGTCAATCAATTTTCCCAAAAAAGTTGGCTCGGTTATATGAGTATTGAATCTTATGTAGTATTCAAAGAAAATCATCACAGTCACATATCATGCACAACATAGACCTAATCATCCTACCTATCCAAGTTAATAAAGAGGGAAGTGTAAAATTGCAAATGAACAAAATCAATGGAAACAAAAAAAATAAAAAAACTTTCTTATTTTCTACTATAAAACAGACAAAAATAAGAGGGAGAAAAGGGGAAGGGGTTTAAAGATGAAAAATCAATATCAAGCACTAGGTAAATCTAACCATCCTGCCTATCCAATTATTATCTTTTTCCTCGAGCTAAGAGACTATCAGAAACAGACTCTATTACCTTCTCTAAGGTAGGATAAGGTTTGCTTACACTCTACCCTCCCAGAGCCACTTTCTAGGATTAGGGAAAACACATAAAAGTTGCAAATCAACTAATCAATTAAACCTCAACCACAAACTAGTCACCACAGTATTCTATACGCTCTATTCAGGCATGCTACTAGATTTGTTAGTCCCGAAAAAAAGATAAAATTTCGAAGATTCCTCATAATTAAACTAATTTTAATCTTGCTTCCAAGGAATAATTCAACTATACTTCGCAAATGAACAGCAGTAAATAAGCCTCAATATCACATTCATTTCAACATTTCATCAATTTTGAAAAAAAAAAAAAAAAAATTTCAAAAAAAACATCAAACCTTTTTTCCTTTCAATTCTATGATTTGCAAAACACGAAGCATGAGCAGGATCATCAGAGAGATAACCATCAGTCAAATGAACAGATTCACGAAGAACATCAGAAGAAGGAGAACCAGCATTAGGCGAAGCAACAGCGGAAGAAGAAGAATGATAGTGAAGGGAGGATAGATTTCCCATGCTCGCACTTTTCTTCATGATCGACCCATCCGTAAGCCTAACACCAAACAACCGCACACCTCCGCCGCCGGAGCTACCACCACCGACACCGCCGGTGACGCCACCTCTGGTAGGACAAGTCCGGGAATTGTGGCCATTGTTGTTGCAATGGGAACACCGCCGAGTCATGATAATTGACTCGGCGAGTAAATGGATAAGATTTAATTAATATTAATTTATGATTAGGAGTTAGTTTTTTTTGTTGTTGTTGGTTTTGAAGGAGAAAGGTTTATAAATGGTGGATAAGAATATGCGAATAATAAGGTGGAGGAGGGAGATAAAAGAGGAAAAGACTTTAGTTTGTGGATGGGAGTGTACAAAAACAAGAGAGAGAAAAAAAGGAAACTTGCTTATGTTTTCCTTTTTCTCTTTTGTTTTCTCCCTACTCTACTTTATTTTATTTTTCATTAGCGTGTTTGGAGTTCATATTAGAGTATCGAATAAATTTGAATTACATATTACAATATGTAAATATTCAATGCCTTTCTTTCTTTGGAGAGAAATGACATTAAATTAAAATGTTTTCCTCAATATGCTTAAGATGCTAGAATTCTTAAAGTTCATTTTAACTTTATGTATTCTTTTGTTGGAATAGCTTTCTTTTTATTTTGTATGTAGTTTGTTGATGATTTTTAAGAATTTTGTTTTTTTTTCCTTTTTGTTAATCTTATTAGAACTTTTGTTATATATGGTGTATGTTGTTTAATATATTGATAGATTTTTAGGATTTTTTTAATTTTTCTTTATGTTAATCTTATTTGAACTTTTATTGTATTAAGTAAAAAGTATTGTAATTAATTCTACTAAAGATTCACTAATTGAATGCTGAGAGAAATTAATTAATGTGAGAAAAGTACTGAAAGAAAAACTTAATCCTACTTCATCCGTCCAATAATTATTGTCTATTATACTATTTTGGAATGTCCTACAATACTTGTGCACTTTATGAAATCAATGGATAGTTTACCCCTTATCATTATCTAAATTGCTAATTATTGTTGTATGATTTGTAATATCTTTTACGCAATTTTCAAATAATAAAGGTTATTTCTTCTTTCTCAATTTATGTGGTACTAATAAAATTTCGAGATTCAATCAATTTTTTTTGTCTTTAAAATATTCTATTGTTAATTACTGTAAATTATTGTACTTTCTAAGTAATTTTCAAATAATATATATTATTTCATTTGTCCAATTTATGTGTCACCGATAAAATTTGAAGAGTTAATCAGATCTTTTACATATTTTTATATCTTTTGAATATTTAAGTAAATAATTATTGTGATTTATAATATTTTATACAATTATTTTTAAAAAATTAAACAACAAACAAAACGAATTCATCATAGGAAAATTACCAAAGCATCCTTCAATACATGAATAATGGGTCCCACTTTTTGTTTAAAAAAATATGCATATTGGGAGGATATTTTTGTCCAAAGTGGAAATAGAATAAGTATAAAGCATTAAAGTCTTTTAAAATTTTAAATTGTTAATTCTTATTGTATGATTTGTAATACTTTTACGCCATTTTCAAATAATAGAGGTCATTTCTTCTTTCTCAATTTATGTAGTACTAATTTTTTTTTGAGATTCAATCAATTTTTTTCGTTTTTGAAATATTTCTAGCTGTTAATTACTGTAATTTATAGTACTTTCTAAGAAATTTTCAAATAATATATATTATTTCATTTGTCCCAATTTATGTGTCACCGGTAAAATTTGAAGAGTCAATCAGATCTTTTATATATTTTTATATCTTTTAAATATTTAAGTAATTAATTATCGTGATTCATAATATTTTATACAATTATTTAGTATAGTAAAATAAATTTAAAAGAAACAAACAAAACGAATTCATCATAGGAAATTACCAAAGCATCCTTCAATACATCAATAATGGGTCCGACTTTTTGTTTTTAAGAAATTGCACATTCAAAGGATATTTTTGTCCAAAGTGGAAATATTGTGTAAAAAATGTGTATTTATTGTGATTTTGAATGTTTTGTGGGGTAATAAGACGCACGCAAAGTTAATGTGTCTTTTTGAAAATCTGAGACAACTTCAAGTATCACTTAATGTTTTTTCTCAAAATCTAATTTACTTTCATAAACTATGTGTCAGATCAAAATTAGATTAACAAATTCAAAAGGAATGAGTAATAAATAGCTCATACAATGACATATTTATTATTTAAAAGAAGTACTCCTTTTGATTGAAAGCTAACAAGATAGTTACAATGTAACTAATTACTATAAAAATCTTTGCATTGTGACTTATATATATATATATATATATATATATATGGGCCCAAATGAGGTAGGTAATTAATGGTGTTAAATTGTCCAATAATATAAATTTTAAAGGTACAACCATAAAAGAAGAATGCACAACACTATCTAAGCACATATCATCCAACACTTGTCATGTGCTAAGTAGTAGATATTCCCACTTATTATATATAGTAATATGGTCCCATTAATATCATAAATTAATAATTCTTTAAAAATACAAATATATCTAAGACAATTTAGTAAAATATGATTCAATTGTGTTTTGTTTTTTCTTAAAATTTAAATTTAGTTGAAGCTCATCTCTAACTTTTCTTATTGCATCCAAGAGCTCCAGTGTTGTCTTTTCGAATTGCACCATAAAATTGTGAAGAGTTCTAGATGCGATACGTGTTTCCTTACGCGTAACTGGCTCCAAAAGTATAGTATCATCTTCAACTTCATCATCAACATTGTTTTTTTCGATGGTATCCATAATTTCTTCTAAGCTCTGGACCTTTGAACATGTATCACTTTCACCCGGATAATCCAACAGGTTATTGACATCCATTTTATTATGGTAACCGAGATCATTAATCATGACTTCAAGTTTATGAATGACGTTTTCACAAGTGGGTTCGTTCAAATTCTTTGAGATTACATCCCCTGAACGAATTTTATAGTGTCGAAAACTATTTGCTATTGTCTCTTGCTGAACATTTGTTGTCCAAGCAGGGATTGCAAAATTGATAGCATCCAAAACATTAATCTTTGCTGGATCAAAAAAAAAAAATCTTTGTTGGATCAGTTTGTCCCACTTCATAAGCCTTCTAATATGCTACGATTAAATTTGTTACGATAATACATCTTGAAAGCTCTTAGTATCCCAGCATCACAAGGTTGAATTTTGGATGTCATGTTGGGTGGCAAGAAAAACAATTCAACATTTTGTAGTCCTTCAATATTTCTATTATGGGATGGACAATTATCTACCATAAGCAAAACTCGTCTATTATGCATTTTGTGGTCAAACCAACGAATATATTCATCAAAAACCACATTTGTCATTAATGCTCTTTTGTTTGCACGATAGTGACAATTCAATAAATATGATACATAAATTAGTAAAATACAATGATTTTGATGTATTCGTTGTATTTTATGTATAATTTTTTTTTAATGTGAAATCAATAAATATGATACATAAATTAGCAAGATACAATGATTTTGATATAATCAAAATTAACCTTCATTAAATGTCAAACTATTCTTTCAATTAATAAATATTAATTTATCGATTAAATAATATCTCTATAAAATAATAAAATTTTATGGTCCCACCTATATTAATTTATAGAGATTTTACTGTATATACAAAAGTTGAACTACGACATAATCAACTCACTCTCTATCTTCGCAAAGTTTAGTTGAAGCTTGAAATCAACGCTGGTGCTCAGATATATGTAAAAAAATATGTGCATAGTATATCTAGAAAATCAAAACAATAGGTTTGTTGATGTTTGATTTGATATATTTGTTAAAAATAATAAATAAAATAATAATTTTTGATATAATTATTTTTAATTGAGGTGCGTAAAAATCAATTATATAAATTCTATATAAAATGTTGTTAATTTATCGATATTTATTGAATTAACTATTTTTAAAGGCTTTTGTAAATTCTTTTAATTGATTAATTAATTCAATTTTTTATTTTAAGTTTTTGTTGATAGTTAAATCGATAACCCATTTATTCCTAATTAATTATGCATACAATAATAACTTTAAAGTTTTAACACAAATTAAAAAAATAAAATAAAATAAATTAATTAAAAATTAAAAGCAACCTTGTTTACTCCCAATTCTCAACATCAATTGGAGAGTGTAATTACACAATTTCAATTAGACTCAATTTCTTTCAACTTTGTAATTACTGATCAAACAATCATGATAAACTGTCTAATTACATTTAATTATGCTCATTTATAATTCCCTTGTGGCTTTTCAAACAAATTATAAATTCCTATTTTCCTCCAAGTTTGCTAGTTAACCAATACTTACATATTTCTTCTTAGAAAATGACTTGATGGATGTATTCATTTATATCGTTCTTGTTTTTTTTTCTAAGAGAGAATTGAGCGTTGTTATTATTATGGTTATTCAATAGATGTAAATTAAGACTTTTGGGCCTCCTTAAAATATGAAATTGTTATGACTTATGAGTATAAGCAACAAATGTTGAGACATGACTTGTCATTGTGCCACGTAAATTTATTTAGTAAGTAGCAAATAGTGTATACATATGAACAAATGAAAATTTTAAAAATAAAATAGAGGAGTGTTTGCTTATTGGTTTAAATCAAATCGATAAAAACTAAAAATCAATAATTAAAACGTTATTGATTTGGTTATTGCTTTAGCTTGTTTACGTTTGGTGTGATGACATAAGAAAATAGTGATGGGATAAAATTTGTGTATCTTGTTTGGTTGCCATGTTTGAGATAACGTATCCCACTATTTATATCATAGTGATGGGATAAGTTATTCCATATACATGGTGAAATAAGTTATCTCAGGATAGCTAACCCAATATAACTAATCCTGGGATAACTTGTTTCCAACCAAACGACATAGTGGCTTTGAGGGAGATAGTTTGGATATTGTCTTTTAATATTCTCTTTGTTCTAATTTATGTGACCTATTTAAATAAAAATACTATCAATTTCTTAATCATGTTGAGTCCCACTAATTTGACAAAATATTCCACAAAGATATACTCTTCTATTTAAAATTTTATTTATCTTAAAGATAATTTAGACATATTGCAGAAAAAGTTCATTTTTAAACTTTGTATCCAGTCAAATGTTACATTATTTAAATTGAGTCGAAGGAATACTAGATATCTTTTTATTTTGCACCATGCCTTTTTTATTTGCAGTTGTCTTCATGGATAATTTATAAAATACAAGTGTTTTTTATTGTTTTGTAAAACAAATCAAGAGATTAGGATGTAAATTATTAATTTGGAAGCATGATCCAAATGCCTAGTTCGAACTTCCACAAGCTTTTTTTTTTAAAACATCCATTCATATATTGTCCAAACGCCTACTAAAGAACTTCAAAATTTTCATTCGAAAATTACAAAAAATTGCACTTAGAATATTTGAAGTCCTTTGTTGCTATGTTCATCTTTACTTCACAAAAGAGGAGGGAAGAACTTCAAAGTTTTCATTCGAAAATTACAAAAAATTGCACTTGGACCATATTTGAAGTCCTTTGTCGCTATGTTCACCTTTACTTCACAAAAGAGGAGGGAAGGAGGTGGTATAGGGAAAGTTAATACTAGTTTCAAATTTACCTTAAGATACACAGTTCCATTTTTTTGTCTTCTGAATCCCTCTTTCCTGCATACTCCGGCACATCTGGGGGGTGATGATCTCTACCATCTTAGGCCCCCTCCTCCTCTGCAGTTGCCTCATCAGCAGAAACCTCTTCCAATCTCTCAAGGAAATCTTTCTGGATAGTTTCGTGGATAGTAGAGGGATTAAAACAGATGCCATCACTTGACGCGGCTTCAAATTTCATCCACAGTTCTTTCTTCAAAGTGTTCTCACCAGGATGCTTTCCCATTACAAGAATGCTCTTCGATTCTGTCATCATGGGAGTTCTTTCAACTATATCTAAGTTGCCACCAGTTTCTGTTCTCAAAAGAAAGAAAGAACAATAAATATCAGAATGATCATGTTAATGAATATCAAATGGAAACATCTTGATTGCATTCAGAAAAGAAAGATCTTCAATATCGTTGAATATCGTGTATATTTTGGCAGTGGGTACTCACCAGCTGCATTAGTCAACGGTTCTTCCACAGGTAGCTCCATCAGTACACAAGTTTTGGGTGGTGAAAATAGAAAGTCTGGTGATTCATCATCGGCCACCTTCCCTCCGTTTGTCAAGTTTTGACTTAATTTAATTCCAAATAGTTCAGGATACTTCATTGTCAAATGTTCAGCAGCTTCGGAGCTGGAGGATTCTGAATCTTCAGACATGCTAGAAAAATGACGTGAAACAGGAAACGGTGTCATTTTATAAGCCCCATGCTTGTCCCGACAGTTATATTCTGATGAAGGTTCAAGCAGTACACAGGTCTTCGGCGGTGACATTTTCAAGCATGGAGTCATTACTAGCAACGAACTGTCAATTTGTGAAAGTTTTACAGGCGAAATAAGATCTCTTTCCTGAGGGACCTCGTTGATGGTCATATCATGAGCAGAAACTTTATTCAGAATTGACTTCACTTCATCATTCACACGCAATATGTCCCTCTCCCCGGTTACATCAGAAAGGGATGGTGGTATGTCCATCTCCTCAGTTACATCAGAAAGGGATGGTGGTTGACTAGCCATAGATTTTGTATTCTCAAGCAAACAATCTTCCCTATCTCCCCTAATATCAAAAAGAGGGTGTTGCTGGTCATTCGTGTCTGATGTGTAGTTGTCAACCGTTTTAGAGGATCCTTGGCATTTGGATGAGAGCACTTTACGAAAAGGTAAAGGTGTGAGCAGAAAAAGTTGTCTGCCACCCTCAGTCGTACAGCCTGCCCGCCAGGACACAAGGGGTGATGGGGAAACTAGTGAATCCCACTTGGATTGGTCAGGGCTATTAACAGCATCACTTGTATTATCAGCTACCACGGGAACTGCCTCACTAATTTGTGATTGTTCAGATGGATGTTCGGGCCTCGTGGATAGATCAGAAAGGGCTTTCTGAAATTTGGGAACCCATGGCTGCAATTTGCCAACATAAAATACATGTAAAATACGGTGTAATGGAAGACTCTAATATAGGAGTTGAGAATATGACACAAAAAGAGAACCTTCAAAGAAGCTTGCATTTCAGACAAGACAAGTGTGAAGGATTCAATTTCCTTCCCACTCTTCTTGCCCCCTAGTTTGAGCACTTGAACAAGTTCATCAATCTGCAGTTGTGATCATGCAAAAAAAGATGAGATTAACCTCTTTATGAAAACATTGAAGTTGATACAGGGAAAACAAACTTCAAAAGTTTGGTATTGGTATCTGTTACAGTTCGAGCAAGATGTAAATATGCTTTTCTGAGTTTAAAGTAACTTGAGAATACAAGATGTAGTTTATGTGAGAGTTACTGTGATAAATATATAGATATCTGGATGCCTTGTCATTATTCAAAATGCTTATATATGTCAGGTAAAGATGACTGAAAGTAAAACTCCTAATTCTCAGCAATGTCAAAGGAGATTGAGCGCAGGCTGATGATGATTATGGAAAAAGGGATGAAAAAGGAAGCAGGCAGGTCCAACTTTTTCACAGAGGCCTTCAGTTCTGCTCCATTTACCAGAGTACTAGGGCCAACAACTGATGCTCATCATCTTATTCTGGGGTAACCCTATGAACTTCCTAAAGAACATCAATAACAATTACGTTTCAATTCCAAGCAAATTGGGGTTGGCTATTTGAATCCTCCCAATATTTTATAAGTTAGTTAGGACTCGAAGTTCTCTACATTTTTCTAATGGCATATAAGTCTCTATTAAGACTCAAAGACTCCTACCAATTATTGGATCTTATGAAACATACTAACATGACTATCACTTAATTCCAACTAACTGGGACTGCCTATGTAGATCTTTGAATTTCCTAAAGGAGACAACCTTATCCAAGTACCAAAAAATAGCTACATAATCCATCTCTTCACACGGCTTTATCTAGGATTGTGTTCACAGCTAAGAAGCTACCGCTGCTCAGACGTACAGTTTCCGTTCATTTGTAGATTCATCCATGGAAGCAGTAACAGCAGGCAGAAACACTCAACAGCCGAGTGCAAAGACACCAATTTCTAATAACCAATTTGAACTACTGGATACCTCTTTCTCCTCCAACCCCAAACCAAACCAAAATAAAAAAAATGCAGCAAATCCTGTTTTACAAGAATATAAAACTCACAAACAATGCGGAAATGATCAAAAGCTCTCTCAGTTGCACTGAGAAGTATCCAAAATGGTGTAAAATTGCAACTGCACTACTTATAATAAGTGACACGAATAATATCTGGCAGTGCAACAAAGCAATATGCACTAATAAGCAAACCAATTAATTAACTATCCAGCACTGAAATCCTCATTTGGTTGGCCATATAACAACAACAACACACCCAATGAAATTACCCAAGTGAGATCGGAGTAGGGGTAGAGTGTATGCAGACCTTACGAGGCCATTTCCCAAAAACATATAGATTGTCTATATAAATCATGTAAATCCCCCAAAACTATTTCGATTGGCTGTGCCTGTATAGAACTTCTACATCCATTCCACTCTATTAGAATCCATTTCATTCTAATGCTAAATAATTTATCTCCAAACACCGTTATCGAATACTTCTTCGAACTATTTTTGAGCAAAAATTACTCTTACCTGATGAATAACGGAGGAGAAATCGGAGCGAATGAGAAGGAGACGATCGATGACATTTTCACCGGCAACTGATTCGACGTCGTCGTTTTCCCTTCCGTAGAGCTTCTTGGATTTGAACGAAGTTGCTAATGGCTTTACCATGTTTGCATTAGAAACATCTCGTAGTGGTTTTCTTGTGGATTTGAATCTAGCCGTAGATTTTCCGGCGGTGTTCTTCAGATTGTTCGTCGGCATCTGGTTTGTGTGTTTCGCCCAACGGTCACTTCTTACTGTGTTCTATGAGTTTGAATTGAATTATTTTCGGGCTTTGAGATAATATGGATCGGTTTTGTCTAGGTAGTACGACTTATTGGGCGGGCCTAATATGAAGAGTCAAATTTGTATAGAATTTTCAAAGAAACATTTTAATTTTGTAGGTATTCTATTACCGTACGAAAACATTAAATAACTTTTGTAAATAGAACATTTTGATTCGTTTTCTCCCTATGGTTGTTTTCACGTAAATAACACGCGTGAATGAGAAACTTTGCTTTTCAAAATGAATTAGCAAGTGTTACATGCCAATTTTTTTCTCTATTATATTTAATTACTTCCTCCTTAAATACACCATTTTCTCCAATTCTTTCAAAAGAGCCATTGATTTTTTAAAATAAAAAATATCATCTTCTCTCTTGAACGAAATTAACCTAAAAAAAAAAGAACTTTCTAACTTCCTATTAATTTTCAGTGTTCAAGGTTTAATTTCTTCGAAGAAGGAACTAAAATACCTCGAAGTATTGAAAATGGTATAAAATCACCCCCATCCACCTATTGGCTTCCAAATACCCTTCTCAACCACCTTTGGGTCCAATTTGGACCACTTCTTTAACAGACTATCATTTTAAAACAATTTAATTAATTAATATAATTTATAAACCCACCAATTACCCACTCATTATTAACTAAACCCACCCTATTTACAATTACCCATCTATTAAAAAAAATCTTCACCCTTCGTTCCCAATTTATCCAACATTTTTTTTCTTTAAAACAATTTTCTTCCTAGGTTTAAAAGATTAGTTTTCAACATCTTCTCATTTTCATTGTTTTTTTAAAATTAAAATGTCAGTTTCTTCAATTCCGTACATGTAAGTGTGAATTTATGGCAAGACATTTTACTACTATAATTGTTGAGAATGGTGTACACTGATTCTACAAATGTCGTTGTCTTAGGTCAATTTCCTGTGGTTATTGAAATTGAATCGATGACAAACTTTCTTGTCACCTGTCAACCATGATTCATAATAAAAAAGTTGAGTTTGATTCAATTCGAAAAGAAAGAAATCGTTTGAAGAAGATTGTGGAGGATATGAGTGACATTGAGGATTCTTATTTGAAGGATATGATTACTAATGAAATGTCTGAGTTGAATGATACGAATACAATTGAAATTTCCGATTTAAAGAAAGTTTATGCCTTGAGGGATAAAATGTCAAATTTGGAGTTGGTGGATGGTATTGAGAGTTCAAATTTGAAAGGTTCTGGCTTGAATGATAAAGTTTTGAAGTTAGAGTTGAAAGTGCATCAATTGATAAATTTGATTGCAATTTCTTGGGCTATTATTATTGTAGCTGCCAAGATGATGTAGTGTTGTGCTATTGTTTGTGTTAAGTTAGTATTATCAAATCGTGTTAGTTTTGTGACGTTTTGTTATTGTAATGACAAAATTCTGCTTTGGAGTTGAAAAATGAAGTTGATTTTAATGTTTAGAAAAAGTGTCAAGATGATGTAGTTTGTTGTTCTGTCTACTAATGAAGAATTTTGGAGTTTGTTGCTGTTTGATTCTACAGCGTCCAGATGGGACATTTTGTTGCAGTTTGATGAGTTATAGTCTGAATTATTGCAACTATATTAGTTAGCCTAAAGAAGTTGTAAACATGTGTGACATCTCGCAATTTGAAATAATTAGGAAGAAGCTAATAAGTGGAAATAGTAATTTTTGGAAAGAATGAAAATCTGGAAAATTTGTTTTAAGTTAGAAAAAGTTGAGTTTTGGTCAACTTCAAACATCCATAACTCCTAGCTCATGATAAGTTAGGTGTACTTGCAGATATGATTGGAATGATCTTTCCAACGCCGCCGAGTTTGCGCGATTCCGAGTTTATATGAGTAAGTTATGCCCTTTGGAAGTTGGGTTGTTGGAGTAAGGAAAGTCTAATCCGGATTTTGGAAGGGTAATTTAGTCTTTTCCTTACCTAATTATCCTAATTCGTTTTTAGGAGTTTAATTGGGGTAAAGTCAGATTTTAGTCAGTTTAGAAAAGTGAATTTTACGCTAGGGCTTGAAGAAGAGGAGAAAAGAGGAGAAAGAGGAGAAAGGAGAAGAACGTCCAAGATTCGTCGATTTCGTCCAGGATAGCTTGTGGATTTCGTCAGGGGTGATCCCAAAAAGGTATGTGAGATCACATAGCGTTGGGTTAGTTCACCCACGCGCCAATCATGATTTAATTCAGCGAATTTAAGTCCTTGAAAGTTTAGAAATTGAGTTCTTGATGAACATTGTTGAAGGTTTTTCTTAAATTCTTGTCGGTTGTGTTGATTGAAGTTTCTTGCGATTTGATTCATGTTTCTGGGTGAAATTACGGTTTGAATCTATCATATATTGAGGGTGTAAATGATCCTAAGTTTTTGGGGAAAGAACCATTGAAGTTTAGAGGGTTTAGAGTTGAAAAACAGAGAAAAAAAAATTGTCAAACAGCTGGGGAAGGGGGTGGGGGGTTGCGCCAGCCAGTGCGCCCCAAAAGGGGCTATGAAGTTTACCCCTTGGGGTGACGCTCCGGCCAGCGCGCCCCAGCAGGTCCTCTGAAGTTTGAGGGCTAGCGCCCCGCGCCTCTCAGAGCGCCAGGGACGCCAGTTCTCCCCATTTCTTCCCCACCCCTTCATACTTGTTCCTTAGCAATGTACATATGTTTGCTGGTTGATTCCAACACTCTAAGGTACATCTAAACATCATGAAATCATCCATAAACATGAGATCATGAATCTTGAATCCATACTCCAATTCAAAGAAAGTTAGGATCAAAGTCAAGAGAAGTTAAGAGTCACGTCTAGAAATTAAGAAGCAAGTCAAAGCAAAGTTTTTAAAGTTTTCAAAAGTCTTTAACAAACGTTTTAACTTTGTTTTAAGACTCAAGTTTCAAGTTATGAAAAGAGTAAAGAGTTGAGTTCATTTCTCAAAAAGCTATAAGGGAACTAAGTATTCCCAAAGAGTTTATAAATGTTTTCAGATTTGAGCAAGAAAAGGGAACATCGATTCCAAGAGAACTTTTAAGCTAAGTTTTGATTAATTATCTCAAACCGAAGAAAGAAGCTTGTTTTAAAACATATGAGCTAAGTATATTTTGGGAGTAGTATTGAGCACCGATATAGGGATGTGAGTTCATATTAACTCAAGTCTCCATAAACCATGTAGTAATCATGGGTAGTAAAGGATCATACTTTTTAGATGACTCCTGAAGATGCTTTTAGCATAGACTAGTGGATCCACTTGGTGAGTTAGGTTCTATACCCCCGATTAGGTATAGGATGGTCCTTGGCAGCGTGAGGTAAAACGTTGTACCATCACATAGGCTCATAGTGGTGATTGTCGGTTAGAGAATCTCTCACAGAAACTATATTACTTTGTTATATGAGTAAAGTTGAGTTTGTTATTGCATTTTCTTTAACGAACGAAGTTGCTTTTACTATTTTATAAAGCTTTTCATATATTGCATGTGTCTTATTGCTTTATTATGAGTTGAGTTATTCATGAGTTGAGAAGAGCCAAGGTAAGTGTTTCGTTCAGAATCTTTTCAAGCCTATGTATTGTTTAGCTTTCCAACTCGCATACTCGTACATTCAATGTACTGATGCCAGTTGGCCTGCATCTTATTATGATGCAGACGCAGGTAATCAGGATTAACATCCAACGCCTCGTTGATCCAGTTTGAGCACTCAGAGTCTTGTGGTGAGCCAACTCCTTGCTTCCGGAGGGTCCCTTTTTATTGCTTTCAGTTTTATTATTAGTTCATTGGGATGTCGTGGGCCTGTCCCGACATCCATCTCAGTTGTTTAGAGGCTTTATAGACAGACATTCAGTTAGTTAAATTCATTTGTCACTACTTTATTATTGGCTTATGTTTTTGAGACTTGAGGTTGCCATTTTGGCTAAGTTTGAATATTTATTTAAAGACATTCTAAGTTATTTCACAAGTTCCTTGTTAGTCTATTCTTGATTTTAAGTCTTCCGCTGAGTAAGTAAGCCAGGCCAAGGGTTCGCTTGGGGCCAACAATGGTTCTCGAGTGCCAGCCACGTCCAGGATGTAGGCTTGGGGCGTGACAACATGATAACCTTAAAAATTGAGAATCAATTACAAGGTATATATACTTTGTCTATCACGATACACAAGATTAGATCATAAACTCACAAGACATTTCACAATACACAAGATTAAATCATAAACGCACAAGACATTTTATAAATAACTATCGAATGCATTCATATATTTCTCAGAAAACATTCTCAGGACTAATTTTTCATTAACATACATGGCCAGTGACAAACCGTAAGCATTCAAAAAATAGCAAACTAAGAAACTGCACTATGCCATTACATAATAAACAATAATTTAAAATCACAACTCAACAACTACTCTCTAATATTTGCCCCTCTTTGCCTTTAGCTTGTTAATTTTTATCTCGTTGTCTTTTGTCAACTGATTTGAGGTCACACATGTTTTGTCTTTTCATGTCAATTTTTTTGATGAGTATGACAGATTAGCATAATTACTAGCTAGCATCACTTTCATCACCTATGAATCTAATCCTTCTTGAACCAATTGGTTGTTGTTGCAGCTTCTTCATTTGAACTCTAGTTCTTACTTCACCCTAGGCCCAACCATTGTCTCTTCATTCTCAGATTCAATACCACCTTCAATTTCAACTTCAACTTCATCTTCATCAACAGTTGCACTTGAAGGTGCAACAATTTTTTTCTTTTTCATTATTTTTAGATCTCTTTGAAATTACAGAAACTTTGTCCTTTGAGACAACTTTTCTCTTTGATTTTGAAGGACTAGGCGCCTCATTAAATACCTGAATTGATTGTTGGCTTTTTTGTTGACTAAAAGATGCAACAAATTCAAGAGATGGCATAAAGACTGATTCAATTTCTTCATTTGGTTGGGATGCTGATATGACACATTTTGAGAACTTGTCTTCCTCTTTGAAGCTATAAAATTTGTGAAAGAGTAAGATAAATAAATACATTTGTAAGTAATTAAAAATTGATGAAAACGTGACTTATTAGAGGAAAGTCTCTTTGATTAGGTCCTACTACACTGCAATTTTCACATGTCATTTGTAACCCCTTTCTACCTTTTACCACATTACCTCCTTTTTTCTTGCCTCATCATTTTCCCTTAATCTCTTAGCTTTTGGTATACCAATCAATTTACGGATTTATGATGGCTTCATAGCTTGAGAAAGATTGAATTTTATGTTGGTACACAAATAAGTACGTTTTTTTAGTACCACCAATGCATCTCATTCAACGGTTCTTGTTTATTATGTTCTAAATGCTTTAATAGCATGAGGATATGATATTTCTGTCAATCCCATGTCCGTCCTACAAGTATACTTTTTCTAGCGAGATTCACAACATATCTATCTATACCCCTCAACCACCTCATACCCTAAGTCTCCATTAGCAACAATTTGACAACATTGTGCAATGATTCTAAAATAATTATACAGTTCTATGGAGTATGAACTATAATCTTTTGTCCACCTCTTACCCCCTTTTTCAAGTTGTTTCAATATTTTCATAACATATACATAGCAGTGAAATATATAATCTATACATGCCATATACAGTCTCAACATAACTGTGATATATTCTTAATACATTAAAAAATATATGAAATATAGTGAGATATTACTATATTAAACAATTACATAAAATAGTAGCAATAGCTATACATAACAGTCAGATTGATATATTAGTACTATTTTAAATTTAAATAGTTATGAAAAATAGTGAAATCTACACATAATTATCATATTAATTAGAATTACTTGTGAGAAAATTATGAAACATACTGAGATATTATGAAAAAATAGTGACAACATTAAACATTTATGAAAAAGTGATAATACCTTTGATTCCAATGTCCTTCGGGATGACTCAGTAGGTTTGGAGGGTGGTTATCCACACGGATGATCCGGGATCGATCCCCCCTCAATGCCTTCTGCGTCAAGCCTGTCACATAGGGCTTTCCTAGTGCGGTTTACATCCCCTGTGTGGTTTGCAGGCTATTACACAGTGGGGGGTTTACCTAGTGCGCACAAAGTGCTCACCTGAAGGGCAGAGGCTGTGATAGAGGTTGTAGCGGCTACAGGTTATCATGGGGTTCCAAAAAAAAACATGTCTTCCAACATTTTGATTATTGATTTTCCCTTGATTTTAAAATTCATTTGTTGAATGGCTCAGTAAAATTATTTTCACATGAGTATTTTTTGCAGATAATTTCAAAATTGGCCTTGCACCAGCGTTGTGGTAGATAACATAGAACATCTTTGGCTGCTTGTTCAGACACAACCCATGGACTTTAGTTGGTCTTCAAATTCTTCTTCGTAGGTACTCCAAACAGACCATCAAAATAACTTTTTCATCTGTACAATACAATTTCAAGACTTGGACCAATTAGCTTCTATGTGCCTTGCACACCATCTATGTTGTGCTTTTGAAAGTAAATCACCAACAATACCAATCAATTCCTGTAATAATAAGCAAAAATAGAATAACAACTGAAAATAGTACAAGTGTATAAAATAACTAAAATCACAAACTGTTAAACACTTATAGTACCTTTTGTATATCAGACATAAATGTCAATCTTTCGTCGTCTGCGAACTCCAATCATGAGTTTCTCAACAACTCAATGAACCATTTCCATGTTCTAGTAGTTTCCCTATCCATCACTGTCCAAGCAAGTGGATAAAAATGTTTCATTGAATCTCATCTAAGTGCAGCCAATAAAATTCTCTTGAACATTCCTTTTAAAAAGATGTCATCTAACCCTATAAATGGCCTCAAACCAGCTCTTCAGACACTTTTCAAAGCTTGAATGCATTTACATTCTCAAAAAATTTCTTTGTCCATATTCCAACAAAGCCTCTTTAGATATCTTTATAACCACATCAGTACCAAGATTGCTATCCCTCAATGCTTGAGCATAACCCTCCAACTTATTAAAATCATCAACATAGATACCCTTCTATTTTTCTAACACAAGACTTTTAACCCTCTTTATTTTTGAATAGCTGATATTAAGTGCAAAGTTATCATATAAATTCTTTCTTATTTCTATCACCTTGTACTTGGGATTATTTTGTACTTTCTTCTTGAAATAATATGTTAAAGCTTATTGAGTAGCTCTTCTATTCTTGAATGCTTCTGGATATATATATTTTGTTTGCAAGGTATTAATTTCAAATCCTTTCCCTTTCTTAACTTCAGGAATCAGACACACAAAAGGACAACCAACAATATACCTATATCTAATTCTAACATAGTCACACTTATCAACTCTAAGGGTAACCTTCATAGCAATTGAGTAGTAGCTTACAATTCTTTTAGCTTCATCAAGATTCTTAAAGCTTATATCCTTTTCCAACTCTAAAACGTTGTCTAGTTTCTCATTATCTTCTCTTTTCTTTTCCATCCTAAAGTAATTCAATTTATCACTATTGTAATCACTAGGTAAGGTTCATTTTTATCCTCTTCTTCCTCGATTCACCTTCAGTTGAAGCAACTATTGTGACAAGGTAAGGTTCATTATGGTAGCTGATGTCAGTAGTTGGAACAACATCCTCCCCCTCATCTACATCAAAGAGTTCAAGTACACTAGACTAAGTAGACAATGATGTTTGTATTGTTCTTATGTCAAAATCCGCCTTAATCATATAATACCTCTCAGAAGGTCCATTGAGTAGAAGTTGTTGGACCTTTCTAAAACCTAACTTTTCATTGAACTCTTCTGTAACATCCGACAATTTAAAATGAATATGAAGAAGGTTGAAATTGGAAGTAGTCATTTTTGGAAAAAAATTCAGAATCTGGAAATTTGGCCAAGTGTGGAAATCAATGAGTTTTTGGCCAACTTTGAGCAGTCATAACTCCTAGCTCAGGATGATCCAGGAGTATTTCCAGTTATGTTCGGAAAGCCCTTGGAACGATATTTCCAACGCCACCGAGTTTTCTCAATTCCGAGTTCGTATGAGCGAGTTATGCCCTTCGAAAGTTGGACAGTTGGCAGGGAGTCCGTCCGGAAATTTAAGGGCATTTTGGTCTTTTCACAAATCATTTCTTTTGAGGTTATATTGTTGTGTTAGGCTGATTGTGGATCATTTTTGTTCCATTTTAAAAGAGTAAGAGTTAGGGTTCTTGAGTGAAGAAGAGAAGAAGAAGAAGAAGTGGGAGCTAGGGTTGTGGATGCAAGACGTTTTCTTCATCAAATTTCTTGGGGAATCTTAGTAAAGGTATGGGAGTTCTTTATCTAGGGCAAGCTATCACCCTAGAGCCAATTTCAAATGGTTTTCAACTTTTCCAAAGTTTGTGAAAAAGCCTAATTTCTACTCAAACTCAAGGGTTCTTGCATGAAACGATTTCAAATGATAAGTTATGATATTATTGATGTTTAATTGATGTTTTAAGATGAAAACTCCATGAATCCTTGTATTCTACAAAACCCCAAAATGTGTTTATGAAGTGGGTCTATTTCTATAAATTCAAAGTTGATGGAATTATGTGTAAAGTGAATTGTATTGATATCTCTTGTGTTGTTTAATGTTTATTCATGATTAATTGTTGATAATGGGTGAATTAAGGGTGGTAAGCCTTATGAGTGAAGTATTGGTGATTGCTTGGATTTTTGGTGATTTTGGCTATGACTTTGAATTATGGTAAGAAAGCTTGAACTCTCTTTATTGAATTAATTGTTGTTGGTAGGTTGAATCCACCTTTGGTGGAAGTGTTATATCTTGTTCTTGTGTGGTATTATTGTGAATTGTATCCATGAAGGCATTGGGGAAGTTGTTGCATAATGTTGGAATATTGTATTATTGTGAATTGAGGCCATGAAGGGCATTATATGAGTGTTATTGTATTGTTATATTATTATATATAAATGAGGCTATATGTAAAGTCCTATATGAAGCTATATGTAAAGTTTTATGTGAAGCTATATGTGTGAAGGTATGATGTGAATGAGTTTATGTGATCTTGTGATGATCCTATGTAAAGTGGATAGCATTGTGATATAAAGTATGATGTTTCTCATGATGTATATATGAAATGATGTTGGATTATGAAGTATCCTTAGATGATAATGTTGTAACTTGGTTGGTAGACTAAAGTGTCTCTCCTTGTTACTTAAAGTCTTGAATGCATGAATGTGTGAAGTGGGCTAGAACTAAGAAATGGTGCCCTTTCTATAAATGCTAAAAGAGGAATTCTAGGCCAAGACTTGAATCGGCAGAACTAAGAAATGGTGCCCTTTCATAAGTCTAGTATTCCTAAGTAAATGTATAACCTTGAAGGATGGGCCTTAGGGCGATGTTCCCTTCTTGAGTGAAATGATAGACTTAGAGATGGATGGAGCCGAAACGGCATGAAAATCCTTATCTAAGAAAGTTAAATGAGCTATCCTTATGAACCTTGATTGGCTATGACTAAGAAATGGAGCCTTTCTTGGGAAGAGGTACTATGAGTTGGTTGAACTAGAAAAGGAACCCTCTCTAAGTACATATGTGATTGAATACTCTATGGGAAACAAGGCTAGCACCGAGTGGATGTGGTTAGGAAGGTGGCCTAGTTGAGTATGAGATTAGGCACAATGAACTTCCTTGGACATCCCCTAAACCATGTGCCTACATGGGTTGCTTACTAGTTCTACCTTTGGCAAGTAGAACAACCTCCACGGAGTAGGATAGACTCCGGATTCCATACCTAGCTAGTATGGTCTATGTCGGTTATGCCTATTCCCATCATGTGGGATGTGCACTCTAGTTATTGGATAGGTTCTACAACGTGTAGGTAGTAGTATGGGATGCTATCTACACATGGCACGAGTAGGCTTTGAAGATACTAAAGTGAGTTCCCTAAGTCTAACGACTATTATGTGAAAGTCCCCTTATGTGCTTGAATGTCTCCAAAATGGTTTCTTAAAGAATGTTGGTCTATTGATGTTATGTTGTAAAGGAAATGTCCTTATCTAACGTAATCTTGAAGAACACTTAAGTGTGCTTGAAGAGGTTGTATGGGCGGTCACTTCTTGTCTTACTCAAGTGTGTCTTAAGGTTATATTAGGTAGAGGTCCTATGATAATGAAATGACATGTGTTCCTTTAAAGTTAAGCATGGGTTGTATATGAATATATGTTGAGTATGTATACGGTTGGCTATGGTTTTATATGTAAACATTGACTTAGTATGTTATATTGTAATGGTAAATTTCCTTATCTATGGTAACCCTTAGGAACACTTAGGTGTATATGAAGAGATTGTATGGGCGGTCACTTCATGTTTCACTTAAGTGTGACTTTGGGTAACTTGAGATAGAGGTCAAGAAATGATGAAAAGGCTTACTTGTCAATTATGTTCATGTGTTGTACATTGGTACTAGTTGTGCATGATGGCTTGTGATATGAAGCATGATAAGTGGTAAGTTCACATTTGGTGGCCTTAGGATGATGCTTTAGTGTGGATGGTGGTATGGGACGCTATCCATACATTGCACAAAGTGTTGTCCAAGGGTTACTTGAGGTGGATGGTTTAAGGTGAAGGAATGGGTTATGTGTGGAGTATGTGCTAAAGTGGTTAATGACTTGTATGTTGGTTATGGTTGGATATTGTGACTCTTATACTTGTATTTTTTTTATGAAGTTTTACCAAATGGCATAAAAGTATGTTTCTCCAATAAACGTCCCTTTTATAATGTTTTTGCATGGCTTCCATACTTAGTACTTAATTGTGCTAACCCCTTTCTTTCCCTTTTTGGACTAAAGTGTAGGGATTTGGAGATGGTGACATGTCATTGCTACTTGATAGGTTTCTAAGTGTTGAAGATGAAGACTTGGTGAGTCCTCATATATTCGAGGACAATACCCCATATGTTCTTTTATGTCTTTTTAGTATCATGAAGTTGTGTATGGGATTAGTCCCGAATTTCGTACTCTAAAGCATTAGATGGTAATGAGACATCATGTATAAAGTCTTCCGCTTGCTATTTTTTTTATTTTATTAAATGTTTTCTTGGTAAAGAAAGTTTTTAATTCCTTATGGTTTTAGTGTCTATGCGATGAATGAATGCTAAGAGGCTTGTATTAGACCTCTTCGAGGTCGAGTACGCCGGTTACGACTAGGGGGTGCTCCCGGGTCGTGACATCTTCACATATGTCTATTTATGACAATAAATCTGGATCATACTCCTTCCAAACACGAGTCAATTATTAATGTAAATAACATGAAATGCCAGTGCCCACTTGCCTCCATAATTAAATAACAAGTCCACCTTCTCAACCATTTTTGAAGAAAGCCATATTATAGAAATAAAAGAAAGAGAAAAGGGCCCCATTAGACAACAACAAAACATAAAAAAAACAAAGGAATCTACCAAGGATAAAGGGATAGGGATCACATGCTTCAAAGTATAATTTTACATACGGAAACACATGTAATACGATACCTAAAATTCAAAAAGGGACTATTCAAATAAAATATTTGATACCCAACAACCATAAATAGGTCTGACTAATAAATTCTCAAATAAAAAACAATTATAAAATAAAGAGACAATGACAACAAATAAAGACGGAAAGGAACAAACTTGAGACAACAATATATATACGACCCTAACTCGAAACACCAATATAGTATGATGTAACACATTGTCACACCCCAAAACCAGATGTGATGGCACGTGCCCAAACCCCACCGGACACGTCAGCCTAACACCCAAAAACCCGACGATACAGAATTTCTAAAACAAGAATAAGATAGAAAGATAAGCGGAAGTCTTTAAATAAACTCAACATAACCCCAGAATTGGTTGTCACATGTACAAACCTCTAATACAGAATCTGAATAAAATATATAAGTCTCATAGTAAAGTTCTAGAATAGAACAGAACAGTAAATATAGATAACTTGAGGGCACGTCTGGAATGAACCGCTACCTCTCAAGTAAGTCTGGAAGCTCTAATCTGAAGATGAGTAATAAGCCGAATCTGATAGAGCTGTCAACCTACACAACTGTGTAGAAGCAAGGGTGAGTACCAAAAGCAACAGGTACTCGCAAGTAACACTAAACTAAGCTAAACTAGCAGCTACAAACAACTCCTTTCAATCCCAACCGAACCACCGAAACTTCATTCTAACAGCGAACCAACAACCTATACTACACAATTCATAATCAACAGATATATCCAACAGTGTCTCAACATCAACCTCATATCCTCATATAAGAGCAAATAAATCATATATCACCTGAAGAGGGGCAAATAGGTAAAATTCACACACCACAGACAAAGATGAAGTCAAATGCGATGCAAATGCAATAATGATGTCATGTAGTCGTGATGCATGTCTGTCCTACGATACACATCTGTTGACGTAATCAGTCCGCGCTGAATACTCAAATCAGAACCCATGGGGGCCACACATGGACCATGTATCACCGCCGGAACCAGATCCCATCGGCATCCAAATCGCTAGCCGGAGCTAGTCCATCTCACATATCTCTAGCCGGAGCTAGTCTCAACTGTGTCTCATATCCATCCATCCTCATATCAGTGTCTCAGAACTCATGAAACAGATAGTTCACACATGGGATGAATAATGAATATGCACATGTCATCAATCACAATCATATCACGATCACCTCATAGTATTACACATCATTTGTCTCAATCACAACCATATCACGACCACATCATAGTATTACACATCGTCTGTCTCAATCACAATGTCTGTATCAATCATAGCCTACTCATGCCCTTCTATCCCCTCAATATCAGTTATCACATGACTTATTCAACAAATTCAAGTCACATATAACACATTTAGCTCGTTTTATTCCCCATCTTTCAATTACAACAATTTCAATCAACAAATAAAACTCATCCTCAATCCCCATTACTCCCCAACACAATTAGGAAAGTAGTCATGTGTAGTCTAAGAGTTTAACAAAGTTTAGAAGTCACTTGCCTCAAAACACTTCAACTAGTAACTCAAATCTGAGTTTTATCCTTCCGAGCACGCTCCAAATCACCACAATCTATTCATAAATGGAATTCCACAATCAATACGAATCTAACAACACCAATATCGTGAAATTTGGAGAAAAAGGGTAAAATGGTCAAAAAATCACGTTCCGGAAAATATTCTCGAAATCTAGAAATTTTTAGTGAAAAATGTTCCCCAAGAAATTTAGAATCCAATAGTGAAAACCGTTTCGAAATGGGAGTTGAAATGAGTTCACAAACTCAAATTTTCTATTAAATTCGGATTAGGCAAAAAACCCCAAATTTTACAGTTGAGATCTCAAATTTTGATGTTAAAATCCATAAATAATCGATGGAAATCAAAGATCTAAGTTGGAAATAACTTACCCAATGAATTCCTTGCGAAAACCCACTTGAAATCACCTATTTTCGAGCTCTCAAAGTCTAAAAATGGAGAAATGGGTATTTTTCAAGTTGGGGGAAAAATGGCTACTGGTTTTGGCTTTAGAAAAAGGAAAAAAAAACTGCTGTTGCAGCTAAAAAAAAAACACAGCAGCTGAAACAACAATAACACCAAAGTTTAAGTCCCCGTTGGACCCTCGGGATTCGTTCGGAATCTCGTGCACACAAACTAAATATGTACCCCTACTAAATTCGACGTTCCGGACTCAATGGAACCGTCGGAATTTGAATTCGAGGACTCCTTGACCCGAAATTCAATAAGATGCCAAGAAACTAGTTTAACGCCTAAAAAAAAATTTGAAACTCAAACGGTGCGTCTAAAAATTCAACCAAGACTCATTCTAGACTTAGAATCGTCTCGCGAAACCAACGGTACTCTCGGAATTTCAATCTGAGCCTCGGAACCTCATATGTTGACCAAAGTCAACTCTTTATCAAAATTTCACAACTTTAGCAACTTAGGACCTCAATTCTTCGTTTCAACTCCAAATTCAACTCCGTAACTTCACACAGACCCGTTTCGACATTCTAAAACTGCCGGAATCGACGGAAATCCGATCCGAGTCCCGAAACTCCAAATAACTCGAAAAAGCACTTTTTAACCAACTTTAACTCATAAAAACTCAACTTCTCAAAAACTCAACTTTTTACCAACTTTTCCTCAAACTAACTTTACAACCACAAAACATGGGACTCGGGGTAACTACCGAAAGGGCAAAATAGTCATTTCCACAAAAATTACCAAAATGACCTTTCGGGTCATTACACACATGTATCACCATAAATAATCGTCAAAACAAGCATAGAAAACATGAAATATCAGAATAAACATAAATATACATTGAATCATAAAACAAGTAACATAGATAAAAATTTAAACCCTAACTGAGATTATGAAGTTCACAAAAGTTCTTACTTGAGTTGAAGTCGAGATTGTGATCAGAAAATTACCCCTGCAATCTAAGATCTTCACAGATGAGTGTATTTAGGAAGTATTTTTTGACATCTTAGATCGAAAAATATATTGAAATATATGGAGTGTATATTGGGAACGAAGGGTGAAGGGTTGTTTTTAGAGCAACTTTCACATATAGCAAACACAAAATTCATATTTGTATGCTATAGCAAAGTTTGCATAATTGCGCTCAATAGCAAACATAAATATGTATATTTCGCTATACATATACAAAAGAAAGCAGTTGTATAATTTGCTTTGGTATACATATACAAAAAGATCAATTGTATAAATTGAGAGAGGCGAGTGAGCGAGCGAGATCTGGGAGAGGGGAGAGAGGGGAACGAAAATGTATGTATGTATACAATTTTCACTCATTTTATACATTTGCGTTTTTGTATAAAGTGAGAGAGGCGAGTGAGAGAGCGAGATCTGGGAGAGTGGCGAGCGAGATCTGGGAGAGAGGAGAGAGGGGAACGAAAATATATGTATATATACAATTTTCTCTCGCTTTATACAAATACAAACGCATTTTATACAATTTGCATTTTTTGTATAAAGTGAGAGAGGCGAGTGAGAGAGCGAGATCTGGGAGAGGGGAACGAAAATATATGTATATATACAATTTTCTCTCGCTTTATACAAATACAAACGCACTTTATACACTTGCGTTTGTATAAAAAACGAGAGAGGCGAGGGAGAGAACGAGAGTGGCGAGCGAGATTCACCAGGAGAGAGGTGAAATAGCAACAGTTTGCTATGAGGTACAATTAAATCAAACTATATTTATAGCATTAAATTTGAATTAATAGTTTGCTATTATATACAATTTTCCCTTGTTTTTATTAGATTAGCAATTGTAATCTGGGGTGGGTGTATTAAATTGGATCGAGCTTAGTTATTAGTTTGGGGTGGGTTTAGTTAATAATGGGTGGGTTTATAAGTTATATTAAATTGTAACCAATGATTGAGCCACTACACCATTTTAGGCCTAAGACAACACTAGATCTGGACAACACTAGTAAAGTGTTGACTAAAATATTTTTGGCTACGCTTTTAAAGCATATCCTTAGTTTTTACCATTTGGCTACGGTAATTTTGGCAACTCTTATAAAGCGTTCTCTTTAGTATTATAGGCTACACTTTATAAACGTTTCCACATCATGATATAAATAGCAATGCATATTTATACATATGACTACACATTTAAAGTGTGATATTTTTATAATTCTTAAAACAACACTTTACAAGTGTGGCCTTATAATTTTCCTATATTTTTCACCAAAATAATGTATTCCCCCAATATATTTAACTCTCCCTCCAATTTCTAATTGGCAAAAAATAACCTCAATATAAACATAACTCTAAAAACGTTTTGCCCCAAATTAAAATGCTCTCCTAGTTGCTCTTTGCCTATATCACTGCTCAAAAGTTAAACCCTACCTTTTCTCCTTCTTATTTTCACCCGAAAAATTCTCCACTGTAACTTTATCGATGTTTGATTGTGATTTCCTTAATCGTTCTTCACTTTTATGGGAGAGACTAGAGAAACAATTCGAAGAATTCCAGATCTTAGTTAATTAGCTTTCATAGCAGCCATTGCAAACGGCGACATCATACCAAAAAGTCTGACTTCTTCAAAAGGTGATCCTCTTGAGGGTATCTTCATAGAATTAGTACTAGTGTTGGTTCATTAATTGAAAGTTTTAGTTTTAGTAATTATTATTGTCAATTATTCTCAAAAAAAAGTGTCAAATCAACATAAGTTTAAGTAAAATAGAATCGAGAGAGTAGGAACTTCAAAAGAAAAGTAAACCTAAATTGATAATGTTTTCAAATAACAATTCATCACATCATGAATAAATTTAACTAATAAGACTAATAAGAATTAAGAACAATCTTTCTCACAACAAAAAGAACAATAACATTTTCCAGATGTAGCAATGCAATTTCCACCAATAATTTGTCCTTTAATATTACCAGGTCCAGGTGCCTTTACTCCAAATTTATAAAGGCATCTTGAATTACAATCACTTGTCTCACAAGGGACATTATATTCAAGTGGAACCAAACAAACTCTTGTTCCATTTGTCCCCCTTGTATTGATGCCTACATTTGCATTAAAACAACAACAACAAAGTTAATAATAGAAACATTGAAATTAATCTGAGCTGCGGTGCAATGATGAAACTAGTACTTACCGAGAGCAATGAAAAGAACAAATATGAAGGCAATTAGGCTAGAGAAATTCTTCATCATTTCTAATGGATACCACAAGTAATTCACTATTCAATAAGTGTTTAGGAAGATTTCTTATGTTAGGTGAATTAAGGTGTTGTGAAATTTATAGGGTCGAATGAGTATTGAAAATGGAAAAGTAATAAAAGTAAATAAATAATAGTCATACACAAATTTGTGTAATAATATTTTCTAAGAAATATATTTATGTATAGTTTAATTATTTTATGTACCAAGAAAAAGAGATGTATTTGTTAACCAAAATAAGAAAGAGTATGAGTGTAAAAAAGGCAAACATTAGTAATTTTTCCTTGTCAAATATTGTGGAATAATATTTTCTAAGAAATATATTATGAATAGTTTAGTTGTTTTATGTACCAAGAAAAAGAAATGTATTTATTAACCAAAATAAGAAAGAGTATGAATGTAAAAAAAAAACATTAGTACTTTTTCCTTATGTATAAATTAAAATACTTATAGTAATCATTATTATTAATAGGGAAAATGCATAAGTACCCCCAACCTATGCCCGAAATCTCAGAGACACATTTATACTCTATTAAGGTTCTATTAACCCTCTGAACTTATTTTATAAATAATTTTCTACCCATTTTCGGCCTACGTGGTACTATCAACCAGATAGTTTGAAAAAATTGTCAACACGCGCTGGGCCCAGAAGATAGTGCCACGTAGGCCGAAAAGGGATAGAAAATTATTTATAAAATAAGTTCAGGGGGGGGGGGTTAATTGGACCTTAGTATAGTATAAGTGTATCTCTGAGATTTTTCGGGCATAGGTTGGGGGTACTTATGCATTTTCCCTTATTAATATGCACATGGTAAATTTGAATCTTGGTCAACAAATACATTTTATTTCTTGATACATGAAATAATTAAACTATTTTTTACATACTTTTTATTTATCAGTCAAACTTTTATATAGAGCTGTTATTGAATTTCCATTTTAATTTGCACAAAATACTTTTTAGTTTATATAATCATTGGAGTGCAAGAGATGAAAACGTCATAATCCATCAAAGGAAACAAAATAACTTTGGTATGCCAAATATGATTTGTTCATCAAAAAGGAACCAAATTAATTTTGATTTTCAAGTGAGTTGAATCCTAAAATAGTTTAGCAAAATTTGAAAATAATTTGAAGAAGTTAATCATGGAAATAGTTGACGTATGCGCACACACTCATGAATTAGGAGTTTGAGGGTTCTAAATTAGTTTTTATTGATAGTGGGATTCAAACCAACAAGTCTTGCGTGGAAAACATTTCCACGACCCCTTACGACTAAGTTGTCAATTAGTTTTGTTAGGGGTTCACGAGTTAATATACATATATATTTGTATAATTTTCTTGTACATATATAGAATCTACGAAAAATCTATTGGGTTCTTCCAAACCCACGAATTCCCACCTAGCTCTGCCTATGTTTCTAGCCTTTCGAAAACGCCTCTCTCCTTACAATCAAGTGGTTGAATGCCCATATCCTTTAATTTTATGATTGAAAGCTTTGTTATAAATATCGATCATATACATATTACTAGACAATACTGTTGTTTGTGCTAGCACGGGTCCAATATTTTAGTATTTTTATTTTAATTTATGTAATATAGGTAAAATTTAGAAAGTTGATTAAATTTTAATATGATTTTTAGATATTTAAATTGTTAATTACTTTTTGTTTTCGCAAATATTGTGAAGAGGTCCATTAAGATGTCCATAATTAATGTATTTTTCGTCATCGATCGTTGATTTTTTACTCAAAATAGTTACAAGATATAAACAAATATTACCGACATTCAAAATAATAAGCAATAAGTAAGAATATGAATTTAAAACTAAAAATCATAGCTAAAGCAAATTTCATAATTTCGAAAAAAGTATACACTAATTAAATTAAAGTAGAATAAAAGAAGTAATTTTTTTAAAAAAAAATTCCAAAACACGCTAAAGCAGGCACGTCGACAGAGATGTGTCTGCTTCAGCGTGAAGTCTCAAATTCAAAACTAAAAGCATAGCTAAAATGGATTTCGAAAATATTATACACTAATTAAATTAAAGTAGAACAAAAGAAATAATTTTTTTTCCGAACATGCTGAAGCAGGCACGTCGATGGCGACGTGTCTGCTTTAGCGCGAACTGTCAAAGTACAATAGAAAGAATAAATTTTTAATTTTTTTTCTGAAACACGCTGAAGCAGGCACGTCGACGGAGACACATTTGCTACTATTTCGAAAACATTATACACTAATTAAATTAAAGTAGAACAAAAGAAATAATTTTTAAATATTTATTTTCCGAAACATGATGAAGTAGGCTGTCAATAGAGACGTGTCTGCTTCAGCGCGAACGGTCGAAGTAGAATACAAGAAATAATTTTTTAATTTTTTTTTTCGAAACACACTGAAGCAAGCACGTCGATGGAGACGTGCCTGCTTCAGCACAAACTATCTCTTATTTAATGTCAAAGTAGAACAGAAGAAATAAATTTTAATTTTTTTTTCCGAAACACGCTGAAGCACCTGCTTCAGCACGAACGGTCTCTTATATAATAAGAGAAAATACTCTACCATAATATGCCTAAAAATACCCAAAAGATTTTTATCTTTGTTTTGCAAATTTTCACGGCTTGTGTTATTTAACCTCTGACGTAATCTACAATTATTTTTTTTCACATTTATAAATACATAAAAATTGTATTTTTATAGACAAACTCAAATAATTAGCATGTCAAAAAGTTTATTGTAGAATCAATTAGGGAATACTTAAAGACCGGAGTATACAAAAATTGTTTAATTGAAAAAAAGTCATATTTATCCATTTACTTTCATAAATAAGTTATAATTGTCATTTGTTATACTTTTCAACATATTTTTCTTTTTTCATTCAATTTCAGGGTCATATTTACACTTTTTTTCTAAAAAAAATTATATTTACTCTACAACGTTAAATGCTCATATCTTGAATGTATTTGTCCTTTATATCAAACTTTAAGGTATATATATATATATATATATATATATATATATATATATATATATATATATATTCCATATATACATATATATTCCCTTACTGCATTTAATCCTCATGTCTCTCCTTAATTTTTCTATGTAGCACTTATATGTGGCACAAATAATTTTTTTCAATTTAATCTTCTAACCCATTTTAACCTGTCCACCTATATCTAACCCACTAAAAAGTTAAAATTCAAAATCTTTATTATTCATCCCTGATGGATATAATTTCATCACTCAAATCTTGTTCAAATTAAAATTCAACTTCTGTTATTGCCATATGATAATAGTTATTCCAACAACCCTTATTTATAGCTAGTATTGATTTTCTAATATGAGGAAATTATATTTTATTTCTAATAGTTGTAATTTTTATTAAGAAAATCAGTGCCGTAAACAAAGAATATTGGAACAACCATATCCTATCGCAACAACATAAGTTTGATTTCTTTTTTCTAATACCAAATCAAATCAAATGAATAACAACCAAAAATTCAGTTTGGTGCGATTTTGTTTGTACACTCCTAGGTTAAGACATATTGTAAACTATACTATTAGTGTAATAACAATATTTGCTTTATTCCAAATATTTTAAAAGCATATTTGGACCATTTTCATACTTAAAAAAAATCTATTATCATATACTTCATATCTAATCAGACAATATAAGGATACAAATTTAAAATCTGTCATCATCGTATACTTTATAAACAATATATGGATGTAATTTAAAATCTACCATCGTATACTTTATATATCTAATCAAACAATATAAGGATGCAAATATTCATTTAACTTGGTTTTAATTCATAGTTATGTCCTCCAACTGTGGGTGTATACAAGAAAACACTTAAACTTATATAAAGTTGAACAAATAGACATACATGTCTTACGTTGCATTCTACATGAAAATTTATGTCCTATATGATGTCCTACGTGTATTATGTCACGTAGGACACAAGTGTCTATTTGTTCAACTCTAGACAAGTTTAAGTGTCTACTTGTGCACACCCGAAGTTGAAGGCCA
The DNA here is from genome assembly GCA_036553675.1 of Solanum okadae. NCBI lineage: Eukaryota > Viridiplantae > Streptophyta > Magnoliopsida > Solanales > Solanaceae > Solanum > Solanum okadae. The sequence continues at coordinate 10,377,557 of CM071689.1, read as the reverse complement.
GGGTGACTCAATGCCTTTAAAAATGAGGCATATGCCTTAGGCCCCAAAATAGAAGGGCCTAATTTTTTAGTAATAATAAAATTACCTTAAGCTCTTTTTAACAAAAATAAATAAATAATGTTTTAATTTGTTTCAAAACATTAAAGAATGTTTCTTTTTTATGGATCAATTTTAAAATTTAACTTCCACATGATATGTTTAAGACCACAAGATTAAAAAATATTTGGTATATATATATATCTTTAGTTTAAGATCATAAAAAAATAAAAATTCTTATTAAAAAGAAAGAAATAACTTGAATCTCAGATATAAAAAAATAATTAAAGTTTAGGCCTCCAACTTATTACTAATTAGCTTGAGCCGCCACTGGTTGAAGAAAATAAATGTGAAACGAGATCAAGTTAAAAGCTACATTTACGTATTATACCATTGATTATCTATCATCATATACTCTATATCTAATCAAACAATATAATGATGTAAATTTAAAATCTACCATCATATACTATATATCTAATCAAACAATATAAGGGCGTAAATTTAAAATCTACTATCGTATACTCTATATCTAATCAAACAATACAAGGATGAAAATACATGCAAATTGACCAGAACATCCTTTTATATATATATATTTTATTTTTTTTTATTTTTTATTTTTTTTATATTTTTTTTGGGGTGTGATGAGGTGGGTGGTGAATAATGATGCATGTTAGTTGAGGCACATGAGTAGTGAGTGGTGACCAAATTTAACAGAAATGATGATAAGCAAGAGAATTTATGAGCAAAGTGAATGGTACTCATGTAATCACGTCCAATCCAAGGCTACTATTCTTTCTCTTTTCCTATTTATACTCACTTCTCTCTTTAATTTTAATCAATTTAAAACAAAGCTTACTATCATAAGAAAAAAATAAATAAGAACAAAGAGACAAAGACAACAACATAACTTTACAGTTAAAAAAAAATAAAAAAATATAGAAACATGTCGTGGCAAACCTATGTAGATGATCACTTGATGTGTGACATTGAAGGTACTGGTCGCCATCTCTCTTCTGCAGCCATCCTCGGGTTCGATGGTAGTGTCTGGGCTCAGAGTCCCAATTTCCCTAAGGTATGGATCTTGTATATTTTGTCACGATCACGAGTCCTATATTTTGTGTTATTACTAACATATGATCATCGTCAAACATGTAATTTCTCTTTTTATTTTCTCATTTTTGGGTTTGGATCTTTCGTGTTTAGATAGATCTGTCATTGATCATTACATTTTCTATAAGAAGTAAGATTCGATCTTGATTTCACGATGAAATTCAATGGACATTTAGGAGAATGTGTTCACTAGAGATTTATAACATCCTTGTAAATTCGCTCACTTAGGAAAATCACATGATCTATTGATGGATCGATACTACCTCTGTTTGATTTGACAATAAAAATGATAGTGATGGAATCCCAAAATTTATTTCAAGTTTTTTTTTTTTTTTTTGCGAAATGGATATAGAGATCAATTAATATAACGAATTGCAATTAATTTGAGGTTGATATATAATTAATTGTTAATGCTTTTATATCATTTCAACCCTTTGGTTTGCTCATTATTTGTGTTTGTACATTTTCTCATTATTGCTTATGTAATGTGATTTTGTGTATCTAGTTTAAAGCAGAGGAGATCACTAACATCATGAAAGATTTTGATGAACCTGGACATCTAGCTCCAACTGGTCTATTCCTTGCCGGGACAAAATACATGGTCATCCAAGGAGAACCTGGTGCTGTTATCCGTGGGAAAAAGGTATCCTTCGAAGAGTTCAAGATTTAAATCTGATGAATTTGATTGAACCTTTGTGACGATGTTTTTGTAATTAATTTAATATCTTATTTTTTTTATTGATTGTAATTTTTTTTTTCTTTTTTGGTGTAGGGTGCTGGTGGCATAACTATTAAGAAGACTGCCCAGGCACTGATTTTTGGTGTCTATGAGGAACCAGTGACTCCAGGACAGTGCAACATGGTGGTTGAGAAAATTGGTGATTACCTTGTTGATCAGGGATATTAATTAGTCTCTAATAAAATTGATTATTGCATAATTGAATTTTGTTGTATTTTGTGATTGCATATGTATTTTCTAGTGTCAAATTGGCTCTGGAGTTTTTTTGTTTTTGGGAAAATAAGAAGCAGCATGAGACATTTTCTCTTTTAGGGTTGCTATATATATTTCCCTTTTTTTGTTATAAAGTTTACTTCAACAATATTGTGTATTCAGCATTTTGTAGACATTTTATTGCAAGTCTAAAAGCAATTTTTTGTCTAAGATATAATGGCTACAACAAATTGAATTCCATGTCTATGATAGAATGACTACTATAGTGCTAGTTTGAAAGGGTTGTTGGAATTGATTCACTAGGGGATTAACATTATACACAATATAAGCATCTGAAGTACTAAACAAAATAGGTATTAGTTTGGTAGTGATTGGAGCAGCAAACTTGGTTTTCTTATATTATACAGGATACAAGATCAGTTTTTGTAAAATAACGATAAAAGGAACAATTTTTTATTTTTGTGAAAAAGGAGTTTTAAGTTATAGTATACTTAATGCAGCTACCAAGTCTTGTCTAAATATGCATAAATAATAACTTTTAATCTAGTAACTCAAAAGATCAGTTTGTTTAGTGGCATTCCAAAGTCATGACCATAAGATTCAAATTCTTAATTCATCTCTAACCAAGCCAACAAAATATGATTTGATTGGTTATGAACGTCATGATTGACAAAAATAGAACGTCATGGTTCGGAAATGTGATGAAGAGATGCATGAATGACTCAGTGTGGAGGTGTAAGAGGTTGATTATGGATGAATTTAGGAGATGTAGAGGTAGACCAAAGAAATAATTGTGAGGGGTGATTAAGTAAGGCATGATGCAGTACCATTAGTGCTGACAACACATTCTGCGGTCCAAAGTTTGGTAGACATTCTGGGAATATGGTTTACAATAAATCGATCATAACTTTTTGTAAAAAGGTCCAAATGATGAACGATTTGATGTGTGAAAATTAGAATTATAGACCTTTAATTTAATAATTAATGGGCCACGTAACTCTTTGATATTCTTGGAGATATGCTTATTTGAAGTTGGTCCTTATATGAGCTTATACAAAAACTTAATCGGTAAAGAACCTTTCGACTCAACTTTGTGTTAAAGGTTCCTTATGACCTTAATTCACATCCAACACACTTCTCAAACTTAAGTATTGACCTTTTCATCTAGGTACAATTGTTTTCATTGGGTTCGAGTCTAACTACATACATAGAACGGATCAAAACTTAGCTCGAAACGAGGAGTTACAGTAGCAACGACAGCAACAAAGATGTTGAAAACTAATATTGATACCATGTATTAGAAATGGCTATTTACCATTTTTCCTGAACTAATGTAACAACATTATATGGTCATACAGGTGATATGTATCCTTGACATGGATCATACCTGACTACATGGCAAGTTCTGACCTAACATAGATTTTACACTACATAATTTACAGAAATCTTCTGAAAGGATCACTCTGGACCATCTCAGGAATCGTCAACTTTTTTCAGCCACCAAGTGCTTAGACAGTCGTTCTGTCATACTTTCATTCTCTTAGACGGGCCTTGATCGATAATGGGATCAACTGGAGGCAACTGGGTTTCTGCTTGCTGGTTTTCAGAGGCTTCTGCTGTGGAAGGTGGCACATAACCTTCCGGAAAAGGTGGGGGCGGAGGTACTGGTGGTAGCTGCAAGAGATTATTGTCACTTTTAGATGCTTCTCTAATGTGAACACAAACTTCGTAAAATTATACAATTTATGTTGCAAGGACTCTTCAAGAATATTGTTGCATCCGTAGTGGATCCTCCAAAAATGCACTACTTTTGGAGGATCCGCCACACACCTGTTGACGTTTTTGAAGAGTTCGAGCAACATAGCATAAAAATATGAAACATTAACCTTTGATAAAACATTAAATATCATCATAATGAATTAACAGTCAGACGTCAAAAGCACCATCCAGATGCACTACACTAAGAAATTACAGTTACCTTGCGTTGTAGGGAAGCAAGAATATGATCAACTCGCTTAAGTTCCTTGAAGTCAATGGTCTCCTTAGCAGCCTTAGATTCAGATGCTGACCTCTCATTTTCAGAAGCCACTGTGAAAGGAACACACACAGATTGGAATGAAGTTACAGAATATAAAAACACTATACTTATATGCTATGTTGATTGGACTCTTCAAAATCCTTGCCGCACCCGTGTTGACACGACATGGGTGTGGGATCCACACCCGATTTGGTCAACCTAACTTGGGTGCTTTGACTACACCTATGCGCAAGAAGTATATGTTAATCGGGTATTTAGTTCTAGTATAGTCATATCATATATAGACATAAGTACTACAACAAGTGTTTAAAACGAAGTAAACTATACTAGCTCTAATTTAATAAATTCAACTAATTGTTGAAATATAAACCTTTATGCGTCATAATATGCATTTATTAGTTATATCCAAACACCTGAACCCATACTCCTACCATATCCCCTAATCCTAAGATAAGTAATACTATATTTAGATCAATTTATAACTATGCAATACTCATTTTTCATTATACTTAATAAACAATAAGGATTTAAATTACCTTGTTAATCATATATAAGTTAATTTTCACCAATTTGTTTTTTATGACCGTGGTGTTCTGGCTAGCTTTCATGCACCTCGACTAATTCTATGGGATACCTACCACCTCCAACTAGTAACATGTAGTCCGGTACTAGGTAACTCTATCCACCAAGGTTAGGACAAATGAGAAGAATCACCTAGTGTTTTTTGTCTCCGCTCAGAATTGTACCTGAGACATCATGGTTCTCCACCACTACATTGACCACTAGGCCACACCCTTGGATAATTTTTACCATTCTTAAATAACTAATTGTTGTAATATTATTTTTATATATTTCTAGCCATATCCAACACCCGTGTCTGCAATCGGATCCATACTCCCGAATCCTAAAGTTTATGTGATGACAAATCCGACCTCTAGATCCACACCCGAGTCCAAGCAACATAGCTTAAATGTAAAGAAGAGCATGTGAATCATTGATCTGAACAATCTACACCTAGTATTTGACACCTTGATAGAGATTCAAATCAAACTTCAACTATTCTTGTCAAAACATAACCATGAAAGATACTATACACAGAGATGTCCAATTCAAGCTCCTTAGACAGAATACTAAATGGAAATGTATCACAATCAGGAATGCAGTTTAAATAATTTTTGTTTTTTTGGAGATTCCCTTGCAAGGAACTAAAGCACTTCTAACAACATATTTGATCTCACTACTTCCCATCATTCAGATTTTCTTTTTTGGGGTCTTCGAGAAGGATGGTCAGAACGTACTTTGTTTAGTTTCCAGTTGTGACAAACATTCTCTTAAAGAGAGCATAATTTCAACTAGTTCATTTTTAGCCCTCATATTAACATCTCCAAAAAAACAAAATCAAGAATGGGTGTTGATCATCATGTGCCTAACTTTTTCTTTAATTACATCAATTAAAAACTTATTTTTCCAGATCCTCATATCAAATTAGAAATTGAATAGGTTTTTGCAGATCCTCATATCAAAGAATATAAGAACACCTCCAAAGTTACACAGGGCGACTTTTGACAAGAGTTGCCATGCTTATAGGAGCTTTTCTCTCCTCCATTTTAGTGTTAAACAACAACTTACTGATTTTGAATCATGTTAGGAATATGATGTTGTGGGCTAATATACACTAGGGGATATCTTCAAAATTGGAACAGTCATGGAGATGATGTGAACTAACAAATAGCATGAAAATCATAGAGCATCAAACTAGTAGCGACTGATCTACAGTAGTGTAAAATTGGATGGACATTATGTATAGGAGTAATTACAACACATGATACTAGCACCTTACAGAAAAAAAAAATGGTGATGCATATTGTGACAGTCCAACTCTAAAAGAAAATATTTAATAATTATTGAACAATCAACCGAACAAACACAAGTAGAATACCACAAAAGGGAAATGGAAAAGGGGATTCAGCAACTCTACATTCACCAGAAGATATTCAAGTGAGTTACCTATCTTCAACACACAATAGAGACAATAAAACAAAACCACCAATACTATTGTAGTATTGCTTCAGCTAATATTTTTGATATTTGCGGTATCAAGTTCTCATTAGACAAGTCCCCATAACCCATCCCAATCAAGCACACCCAAGAAAACACAATAAGAAAGAGAACCACAAGAAAGGGGAAAAGGGGATGTCAAGATACCATATCCAGTCTTTTCCAACTTTGAAGATGCAAAACTGAAAGCTTTTGATATATGATATAAACCACGTCCCTGTCAAATAAATGAATTAAGAGAGGAGATCAATTTTCAACATGAAAAGCAGCAAGTACAGACAATTCTCTAATATCACATTATGCAAGAAAACAAGATCTTTGAATTAGTACAGATACAAAATATCGAGTGACCTCTGCTGGAATACATATACAACCAAATCACAGATTTTCATGTTCACATGTCTTTGGTCTAGCGGTAAGAGCACATGATGTGATGTGGGTTAGGCACACATCACAAGTAGGGATGGCAAATGGGGCGGGGAGGGGCAAACCCACATAAACCCGCAAAGATTTTTCCCTGCCCAGCATAAGCCCACCCCACATAATTTATTATTATTTAAATTAAAAAATATACCAGCTATCAATCTACTGCTAATGTTGAATTAACAAATGCAACTTCATGAAGAAACAAATTCAAATGTCAATAACAAATTTACTTAAATTTTTTTTGGAATTGGACAAGCAAAATTCAACTTTCATTTTGAATCAAGTTGTGCAAAATTCAACTGCATAAGAACTGTCAACTGTCTATAAATCCTTGATACAGTAGCTATAACACCAAAAGACCCCAACTTTTTGCATAAACTACATTAAAAAAAGAGAACAATACCATTCTCTATTAACGTTTGATGTAGTTTTGCTGTAGTATTTTGGGTTTTACCCTTTCCTTTAATTTAAGTTCAAAAGAAAAATTCACAACCCACATACCCACCCCGCATGATTTAAAAAAAGTATATTTTGTATCCGCCCCGCCCCGCAAAAGCTCTACCGCTGTACGGCACTGCGCTGCAAACACTATAACCGCCCCGCCCCACAACCGCTCCACCCCATTGTCATCCCTAATCACAAGTTTGTTTCCTGCTACAGCCAAAAGCCTTGTATTTAATCCATTGCCCCTTGGAGATTTCTGGTTATCAAAAAATAAGAAAATCTCTATCCACCATTATCTATTCAGGTAAGCTTCGGGGTCTAGATGACAAAATACTGATCAAGGGACCTCCCTATTGGTTGATATACTACATGCACTTATATAATATGTCCTAAAAAAATTCTTATTAATCGAACATTATAATGATGATTAACAAGAACACAGATACAAGCAGTGAAAAATTATTACCTATTAATATAAATCATGTACCAAGGTGCACTAAGAAGAGAATACTAACCAGTCGACCTGCAAACACATTGCAGAGCTGTGGAGCTTGGTATATTGAACCATCCAAGATGTCATAAGTCAGCATCGGTGTGACCTTCTTGGGGCCATCCCTCTTTTGCTTACGGATGACAAAGAGATGTGGCTCCATAACTTCACTCAGCATATATTCACTGCCTGTCATTTTCCTGCAGAGCAATTAGCATATAATAAGTGAATCGCATGGTTAGCTGTGCATATGTTTACCAAAGACCAGAAATTTACATAGTGAAGTCCTAAAACAGTGTCACATGTATTTTATGAAAAAATTAAAGCTTTGCACAAATTATAGAGAATAATATAAAAAAATGAACTATTAATTCTCCCTGAGAATCTGTTTCCACCAACTTGTACATTTGCACATATTTATCTCATCCAACACACCTTCTCCCCTCTTCCCTCCCCCACCCATTGCAAAAGGAAAGAGTAAAAAGGAAGATAAAAGGCTATAGAAATGTTTTAAACTCAATATTACTTCTACCATATCAAATAATCACTACTCCGGCTATGTAAATCCCCTATATGCAATCCACCCATTAGCTTCTATTATATACTCATCTGGCTATGTGAACCTCACATAGACACCGTTAGTTACTTCAAACATAATTTATCCACAAATAGGAAAAACACAAATTCAACCATTCCCCTGGAGTTAAATTGTCCCACAATGTGTAATTGGTCTATCCACATCTCATGAGCTAGTTTTTTCAATGTCTCTTTCTAATAACAGGAAACCGCTCAATATTCAAACTTTCAGCAAATCTCATGGGGAAATTAAACAAACTATTTTCTTTTCCTTCAATAATTTTATGCTTAGGTGAACAGGACCCTAGTTTGGGGAAAAAGATGATATGAAAGTAAAAGAGGAATCAAATTGAACAAATGCAGAGGAATTCAAAGATAAAAAATCATACGAGAGCTGAGAAATATCGAGTGGATGAATTGATCGTGATCGTAGTTGCTCATTGTTGCAAGTCCAGTCGTAGAATGGGGAGAGAGCAAAATAGTCAAATACTAGGTTTCGGTCCAGTGGATACGTATTCAGCCATAACTGGTCCCTGAAGCATATTCCCGTCATGTCAGTCCCGGGTTGCGGCGGTAAGGCCGGTGCTCCGCCGTCAAAGTTTGCGTTCCCCATCGGCGGCATCATCGGTGTCGTCGTCATCTCCGGCGTTGGCTTGTTTTAACAGTCAACTGGCTTATTCACTAATGAGCATAACCAAATGGATTCTCAATTTTAATGAGTATAATATTTAAATAAATTATATTATTCTTCATTCTACACTAATGTTGTACATTAATAATTTGAATGATAAACTTGCAATAAAATTTGAAGTTCTAAGTGATATAAAATTATGATTTATCACGATTTAATACATCAGACTTTGCGATACTTACTCTAACAACTAGATAGGAGAACTCTTACCACCCCAAATAGGTTAAAACGTGAGGAAAATAAATGATTTATAAGGACACCGTTTTAATATCGAAAACTTTTATGAAAACATCAATCTTTAATAAAAGCTTTTTACAATTAATCAAAAAAATTCTCCCCTGAGGAACTCGTCTAAACAGGTACAAAAACTACTAAAAAATACAATATATCAAGAAAATACAAAACAACTCCCACCATTAGGGAGGAAAAATGAAAGCTGCCGTAGATCATCTTTGTCTTCATCTGTGAACCATTACTGACCCTGCAATCAGACTATGTCAAGTGGCATAGCATGAATAGTATCAAGAAAACACATGTACTGGTACATGATACGTGCAAATTTACACTTCAATTAAGAAGTATAAACGGTCGAAGTCAATTATAGAATTCAACTGAAGTTGAGGTCGATCCCACGAGGAATTTACTTCAGAAACAACCTTATTGACGCTCTTATTCAATTGCGGTTAATATTTTCAAAAGAAGTAATTTGCGGAAATTAAATATTGGGTTGTTTGAGTTAAGTGACCAATGCTTAATTCAGTTTCATAGTTAGTAAGAGTACACAGTAGTTTCAATATTTTAGTTAGTGATTTAATGAGACTAGGATTATGTTCCTCATGACCTTCATTCACTCCAGATTCTTGTACAAGTAACTATCCGTTGATAATAATACATATTCATCTATGATTCTAACTTTTTCCTAATTGTCACTTTTCTCTCGAACAAGTGGTAAATGCAAGCGGATTCTAATGCGTGCACTCATTAGAAAGCAATCATTATGAAAGTAGAATAAACATGTGCAATTAACATCTAAACGTTACTTGTATTTTGAATATGTAGTTATGTTTTAGTCATGGTTTCCGCAACCCTAGTTGTGGTGTTTAGCCGCTCATTGTTTCAAGAAAACAAGCAGAAGATGTTATTGAAAGCATATTATAAGAAACTTACAATATTAGCAAACCAAAAGATTCTTGATTATCAACATTCAATCACAATGACAAAGTTTTGATTCGAAGTAATCGACAAATCAAAGTGTTTGAAATTGGAAACCATCGTTTCTCTTTGCTCCCAATGTCTCAAAGAATAAAAATGAACAATAAAAGGTAATGTTCAAAAATAAACCCTAAGAAATTAAAATAGTTTGTGAAAACAAGTCCTACTCGAAGTAGGACTGTATTGTCGCAACACTTCACAGGCAGGGTGATGCCTCATCTAAGACTAGACGGCTCGTCAAACCCTTTGTGATCCCACACTTAGACAGTGTGGGTCTATTTTTCACTAGAGATCTTCATGAGCTACTAGACGGATCGTCTTAAGTTGGACGGCTCGTCTAGTGCTCCGGAGACTTGTGCTTTCATTTGGGTGGCTACTGGATTTCCTTCCTTCATTCCACGAGCAGCTGCACAGATAGTCAAGTGGACCACGACCCGCCTGGGGATTCGTGGTCTTCCTTCTTCACATAGGCAGCTTGAAGGACTTTACTACCTCCCTTCCACGAGTCCTCAGACGGCTCGTCAACATGACCGTGGCCTATCTGCGGCTCCATGGTGTTGACTTCAGTTCACCTTTCCTTCATTTTTTCTACATTTTGCATCCAAGTGTTTTACATGTTCAACATCAAAGAAAATATCATATCCACATAAACAAGCTCGATTTCTCGCATTAATCCTTAGTTTTGAGCATCAAATGTGCTATGAGTTCACGAGTACATATCATCGATCGATCCGAGCCTACCACATAATATAATGTAGCTAATCATATAATTCATGCAATAAGGAAGCTATACCATCCCACTTCTCTGTTCACATACTCATACCCATCCCAGGTAAATACAATTACTATACATCTTAATTCCCATGTCCCACAATTACGTCACCCTAAGACTTTTCAAGTCTAGATGTGATATCACAACACAATACAATCATAGTCTAACTCTTCTATCACATTAATATCCACAAATACCATTAGTAGTCCTATCAACTAACCTGTTATCTTTTACGTTACTTATACCAACTCCCTGCCCTTTTTGGAATAGTAAATGAAATTGGCGCCTTAGACCAACTCATCCTTAGCAAAATTAAATCCAGAATCCATTACAAAACCAAGTTCATCATGACTAATAGAAACATAATTTAGACAATTTAAGAATTAAGTTTCCACATAAACTCAACCCAATAGTCAAACAATTATGTAGAATAACCTGTAAGAATTCAGTTATCAATAACAAGTAATACATAACTCGGACTTCAAATTCTTACACTGACTCACCGTAACATGAACCATGTCTCACATAATCATAAGTCAGACCTTAATTAACTCGTATTTCAAGTACATCAGACCACTCTAGGATCCAACATGCAACAATTACAATATAAAGAAATAAATCAGGTTCACTCATGGAACCATAAACACATATTTGATCCTCTCAAGGAATTCAAACTCAAACTTTTAGTGTACCGACGTGGTACCTGAGTCATCCTTAGTTAATGTACCTGCATGGTACCCGAGCCAACTATATATGGATATTCTCGTACCAGGCATGGTACCCGAGTCAACCGTTAATATATATTAGGTGTGGTATCCGAGCCAACCGTTAATTATATTAGGCATGATATCCGAGCCAACCATGAAAATATCATGTACCATTCGTGGTACCAAGCCAACCATCAAACACAAATAATCATTCACAATCACAAACATCATGAACGATAACACTTAAAATCACAAGTCACATAACTAGTTCATTGCATGAGATCATCAACATATTGTCACTATATATACTCTCTATGTATTTCTTACCATGCATTGCGTGATAATACTACAAGTCGTATACATGTATACATACATAAACCGAAAACAGACACCATCACCTAACAAGAAACTCAAAAACTAGAGAACCACCTCCTAGTCATTGCTTTTTCTCCACCCTAACATCACAAATCAACAATCTCTAACCATCCAAACACTATGCTCGAAGACCTATACATGTAATCTCCGAATATATACAAGATATTATGCGATAAAAGCAAGTCTAACTACTCAATTAAAAGAAACCTATCCTACCTGGGCGCCAAACCATTGATGAACCTCACCCATGAATTTGACTCTACGAAAATAATCTTTGATGAACGAGCATTGAAAAATCCTTAGACTTTCACCTTTATTGCACGGTACGTCTTCCCCCTCATTACTCCCTTAGTATCAGATGCCTTTGAAGAGTTTTTGGAGCAGCCATCGTCTATTTTCTTCTTTCCAAAGTGGGAGGAAAATAAAAGACGCTGCATTATTTAGGTTGCATATATTTACGTCCCGCTATAGCGAAACTGCCATAGCAGGATAGCCTCCCTCTATGGGGGGGGGGGGGGTACACCAGCCTTGTCAAGAAAATAAATCTTAAGTAAAAATTCGCCGTATGCTCAAATTTTAAAAATTCTTGCACTACACTTTCGGACTTTTGAGACTCTACACAAGATTTTCTTTAGTAGCAACGGTTTAGGTCGTTACAGATTTGAAGTTGAAGTTTTGTATGAATATGTAATTTGAATTTTCTAAATTGTAGTTTTTTCTTATAAATATGAAAACCCTACAAATTGTTAGAACTATCAAAATTTAGCCAATTTAAGTCTAAAAAATCACTAAGAATTAATTCTGAAATTTAAATATTCTAATAACAAAAGCATGTGGTTTCTTAGGGGTGTTCACATTGACTTTTTAAAAAAAAGTAGATTATAAGCTAAAAGTCATAAGTTGAGAACATCCATTTGCAAAAAGAGTTTAAAAATTGAAAGCTACTTAAAATAAGCTATCATGATCCAACCCACCAGGGCATGTAGGCATCTACTTTAACACCTAGATAGGGGAATTCTTATCACCCTCTTTAAAATTGAAAATGCGGAAGTAAAAATTACTCAATTTGTGGCGATTAATTTGTGAGAGTTTTAAGAAACCCCATTATTAATTAATTTTGTGACGTTTTATTCTAACTCCCACAATTTAAGTCTTTTTATGGTGGTTTTATTATAAAGGTTTAAAAAACTCCACAACTTAGTATAATTTGTGGTAATTATCAACCCCAAAAATATATTTGTTGAATTCGTTACTTTTATATATATATATATGTCAAATCAATAATCAATAGTCATCATTATTTTTTATTTATTTTATTTGTATTTAAGGTTTCTTTAAGCTCTTGTAATACTAATTAATTTTGTAACATAAATATTTTAATTAATAGTTACTAGTTAATTAAGAAAAAGGGAATAAAAAGAAAAGCTAGTTTCATGCACTAAAAATTATTTTCTCATTTTTCATTTAGACCCAAAATCAACCAAAATTTCAATATGTTTACCTCTAAAATTGTAAAAATAGTCTAAGGTCATGATTTCCCCCTAAAATTTTAATCCCAATTAAATAACCACCCCACCACCCCCACTTTCCCCCTTCCCACGTATGTATTAACATACCAAATTTAAGACATCTTCCCTTTAATCCATTAATTCTATCACCCTCTCTCTCTCCCTTCTCCTCCCCTTTTTACCCCCATTATCTTGTTCAATTATTTTATTAGTGTTATTTTGCTAATTGGTTTTTTCTTTTGTAGGTTCAACAAAGGAGAATAGATGGTAAATATTTTTTAGAAATATGAAGGTAATATTTTGTTCTTCTGGGTTTGATGATTCACATCAAAATTCAAAGATTATTCTATTATTTTAATTATTTTAATCTATAGTCATTTTGTATTTTGGAAGTTGTTAAATTTAACGCATTAATGTCTTATAAAGTTCGTATTCTCACCACATCATTAAGTCTGCCATATTTTATCTTTAATTTATTTTGGGTAAGCCTTACTTTTTTTTATCAAGACGTATAAAGATATGTGTTTTATAGATATATGTTTATTTAATTATGTATGAGATTTTCATGGTTTTCATTGTTTCAGCATGATGCGGAGATTGAACTTGCTTCACCCTTGAATACAAGATTGGATGACAACAACTCAAATTACCAAACAAATGCTATATAGTTTTTTTTATGTTTATTTTGTGTGGATTTTTAAGGATTTTATATTGTAATGTTCGATTTGTTATACACAAGTATGTATTACTTTAATTTGATTTTAATTTAAACTTGTGGAGCTTATTAATATGAGTTTGTTTAGTGAAATTTGATTTGTATTCAATGTGTTATTTAGTAAAATTATTTATTCATATTATTTTGAAGGTTTGATGTAATCCATATTTATTATTAAGATGATAATAATTTTGTAAGACTCCACAAATTTAACTATGTAAAATATTGATTTTATATCACAATATTTTAAATTTACATAAATTTAATTTTTAAAAGATTCAGATCAAATTGTGAAGGTTCTAAACCATCACAAATTAAAACTAAAAACCCTCCAAAAATTAAATAATCATTTTGTGGAGGACGTCGTGGAGGTTTGTTAAAAGCGCCACAAATATGCTCGTGGCAACAGTAATTGTAGCGTTTTTAAAAACCGTCACAATTTAATTTGTGGAGTCGCTAAACTGCCATAAACAAATTAACCCCCATAAATTGAGTGTTTTCTTGTAGTATAACTCGAAACATGATATATTACCTTAATAAATGAAAGAGTGAATTTCAACCTTAATTTCAACAAAAAAACTTTTTGAAAGTACAACAAAATTTCACATAAGGAACTAATCTAAACATGTACAAGAACTACTAAGAAGACATAAGACATAAAAGTAAATACGATACAACTCCCATCATGAAAAAAGAGGAGTAAAAGTTGTCGTTGATCATCATCGTCTTCACCTATGAAACATCGTTAAATCCTGCAATCAGACTACGTCAACTGACATAGCAAAAGTAGTATCAGTACAAACAACACATACTGATAGACATCATTGATCAACCTGAACCCACCACATTAACATGCAAAATATCTAAGGAAACATGGATCTTGAACATAAAATTAAGGCCCCGATCCACTCATTCACCACCCCCGCTAAAAGTATCGTTACCTCGAAACTCAATACGCCCTACTCCTTTCGCTACCAACTCCACTCACATCAGATCATAACCTAACCCTTCTACTACATAATATTTCCCCGAACACCGACAACCAAAGTTTCCATGCCTTACCTTACACACTCCAATTATACGACATGTGAACATGTAGTCACAACTTAGAAAACATATATAAACAATTCTAACCACCATTATAAAAATAACCTGAACTTCCAGAAATTCTTAATCATCACCTATAGCGTTTAACAATTACATTACAAAGAATAAAACTTGATTCACTCATCGAATCAATATACGATGCAATCAAACATGTACTAGGTGTGGTACACATGCCAATCATATAGTAACTTATACCAAGCGTAGTACCTGAGTCAATGAAATAAATATTATGTATCAGGCATGGTACTCGAGCCAACCAAATAGATATCATGTACCAAATTACGACCGAGAGTTTCGCCTTTTAAAACGCTAGTCTCGTAGGGCGATCGGACTAGGCCGAGTCAGAAAGGATTTGATGACTCAAGGCGTATATATATATATATATATCAGATGTGGTACCCGAGCCAACCAGGAGATATCATTTACCAAATGTGGTTACCGAGTCAACCATTAATATGTACCAAACGTGGTACCCCGAGCTAACCGTTAGTATGTACCAGACGTGGTCTCTGAGCCAACCAACAATTACACATTACAATCATAATCACAATGAATACAATCACACTTGTAAACCCAAGTTAACAAATTCATTGCATGAGATTAATAACAAGCTTACATTTCAGTTTTCATTGATTTCATCTCCCTAACCATTCACCATACAAGCAATACTAACGAAGCAGTTAGTAAGCACATATAACATAAATGAGAAATAAAATAACCACCAGCTAGTCTAGATAATTCTTCTCAGACGGTTTCCAGTTCATATTGTTAACACCCATAGAATAACACTAAAAAATACTCATAAGATCAACATTAGCTAAACAAGTCCATTACCATCCTAAACAACTATAATCAATGCATTCATCTGCCCAGACTCCATGCCCGGTAGCCTATGCATGCAGCCTCCCAATAATTTATAATGTATTATCCCATTAAAGACATGACTAACTACTCGGTTAAGTCTAGCTTATCTGGACGCCAAGTAACTGCTGAAGAACTCTAAACACGAACTTCTGGCTCCATGAGGGTGAATCCTGAAATATGTATGCCGAAATTTCATGGGTTTTGACCCTATCGCTGAAATCCCTCCTATCAATTGTTCCAAAGCTTGGAGCAGCCTAGGTCTCTTTTTATTGGAGTAACCCTAGTCTATTTTACTAATTAGAAGTGGGAGGCAAATTAAAAGAAATAGTATTTTCTAGGGTCTGATCCCATCATCCCTACTATAGCCACAATGCAGTCACTAGTGCAACGCCGACATAGCGAGGAATTCCCACTATGGCGGGCTGACATTAGCCCGGGTCAAAATCAACTTTTGATATTTTCATCACATCACCCCAATTTGAATTGACAACATAATTCAAAAAATGTCGGGGTTCCATATGAGGTTTTCTTTGAATAACATCGGAATAGGTCTTTACACATTGTCAATGGTGTCGATTTATTCTAGTTACTGTTCATTCATTCTGTTAGTGCTATCTTTCTTCTCTATATATGTATGATCTTTCTGGGCTTACTCAACCTATGATGCCTATTGAGTACTCCGTGTTTTGGTACTCATGTTGCACTTCTGCATTTTTTCTAATGCAGTTTCTATTACAAACAACCCTTGTCGATCGTTGGATCTCCCGTGACTGTTGCAGACTTGAATTGTGGTGAGCTCTTGGCGTTTGGAGACTTGCTATTGTTCCCTCTTTTATATTGTCAATATATTTTATATTTTGATTAGATAGTTCTGTTGTATATAATTCTTTCTATACTTAAGCACTCTTATAGCGGTGACACTAGGTTCAGAGTTGGTTCTTGTATATAATTGTCTTTCTTGGTCACTTTCAGATCCTTTTTGTATATTTTGTATCGTTTTATAAATATATGCTATGGACTCCTCTTCTCCTTGTTAATTGCTTCCGCATAGTTTTGTTTAAGTATATTTATTGCTTTCCGCTTTGAGTTTTGGCTTGCCTACTGAGGATTTATAGTAGGCGTTATTGCGGCCCAATTTTAAATCGCGACAGTAACACAACTATAGCGGTTTTCATATTACTTTTGAGCCTATATATATAAAGTATAAACTATAAGATATTTGCAAATAATATTTGAACTAATTTTCTGCTTAGACCATAATTTTCTATTCACGGAATTTTCGGTATATATAATGTTTACAACTACAGTCAATAACTAAAAGTATATTAAAAATACCAGAGAGAGAAAGATGAGATGTTTGGTAAAGGTATATGATTCTGCAAATAACAAATATTCAAAGAAAGATATCAAATTATTTTTTTACCTTTAAAAAATAGGAGTCTTATTAGATAAAATTATAATTATAACTTAATATATTTAAAAACTTTGAATTTAATTGAATTTTTCAATATACAAATAGAAAGAACTTGATAAAACATCCTTAAAAACAAACTTATGCTACTAATGATAATTGGAATGATATTAACTCCTATTTATTCATTATTAATTAATGTTACATCGTGAATATTCAATCATCGTACTTTATTAATTTAGTGTGAACACTCCATCCCAATTACACATGGAGCCATTCCGTGCAATGTATGAATACAATTGTCTTCAACCGTTTTAACTCTCAATTTCTTTTGCAAATTAAACAAACAAAACATTAAGCCTTATATGTTTTAATTCTTGAATTCACTACTTGCTTCGTCCATTTTTACTTGTCTAATTTGCTAAATATAGAGATAATTTATTACTTAATTCTTAATTTGTCTTTATTATTAACACTAGTCATTTCATTATGCAATTTTTCAAAACATTGAACATATTATATTCACATAGTAATATATATAGTAAAATTATCATTCTATTAATTATTGCTCCATAAAAAGTGTGTCAAAGTTAAAAATATTTATCTTTGACTAACAAAGAAACTTACGATATACAAATTTGGAAGTTACATCAATTTTGAACTAATATTTTGAATTAATTAATTGGCCATAATCAACTATAATCTATATGGTACAACTATATAAAAAGACTTATATATATATTGTTCTTTCGTATCTATCATAATAATAATAATAATAATAATAATTTTCTGGTTTTGTGAAAATCTTGCAACCTCTGCTGTTAATACTTGAGATAATCAGGTTTGTTTTTGTGTTCATTTTCTAGATAATTTTTCACATGAATTTTATTTCTAATTATTTTGCAAAAAATATTCTGTTTTAAATCATTTTATGAAACCTCTTTTTGTTTCTTCTTTCTTCTTCTTTTGACTTGTAAAAGAATGAGAGCCTTAGAATATCTGATGAGAAAGTCTTTTGTTTCAGTAGGCGTTTGGACATAAATTTTTTGTGAAATCTGAACAAAAAAATGTAACTTAAAGAAAAACATTGAGTTGATCTCTCAGATAGTCACTCAATTACTAATAGTTGGTATCTTAAAAAGTCATTTTTTTTAGTTGAAAAAATTTAAAATCAACAATAAGATGACTTTTGGAGATATTCAGAGAGACCATCTATGTTGTTGTTCATTGTTCATATTATTACTTTCATTTTTTGATCTTTGTGTCTGAACTATAAATTTAAGTATTTAATTGTACTTTTCAATCTCTTAAATTTTCATAAATTTTCTTAAAATAATTTTTTTTTCAAATTTTCTCAGGATTCAACATGGAAAACGAAAAAAACTTAATATCAAGCACGACCACATACCTAATGATTGATGATTGTGATTCAAGCTCGAGCCCTAAAAAACAGAAGATTCATGCACGTGAGCAGACCAGTTGCATTTTTGGTTCAAAATTAAAAGGTGTCGCGGGCGAACATAGTGGTTATTGCGGTAAGGTATGTATACACAACTTTTATCGGACTTGTAGGATGACATGGTAATAGTTGTTGTATGTCACACTAGAAATTTTTTCTCATAATGATTCACACAAAGTTGAAATTGGTAAGAGTTTGATTTATATACACCATCCGTGTAAACAATTTTGTATACTATCAGATCACCTACAAGAATATATGCAGACTACAAATAAGCCTTCTTAAAATATAGTTTTTTGTGTTATTTTATAAAAATCCTCTTGTTAGAATTCACGATTCTAATGTTACATACAGGATGAAGCTGATGCTGAATTCTCATACAAGAAACTTTTCGAAAAGAAGCTAACTCTGAGTGATGTTGGAAAGCATAATAGGCTTTTGATCCCTAAGAGATATGCAACAAAGTATTTTCCTCAAGTCCAAGACGAGGAAATGATCTTTTATGATACATCCAGGACTCTATGGAAGTTTAGGTATTGCTATATTAAAAAAAGTCAAACTTTTATTTTCTCAAAGGGTTGGCGAAAGTTTGTAAAAGATAACAATCTAAGAGCAAAAGATACAATCGTTTTCAACTTGTGTGAATTTAAGAATGGAACAAAAGAGAATTGCAATACCTTTGTGATTGATGTGATAAAAAATATTGAAGTTTTGCCAATGAATTTAGCACTCAATCATCATCATCAAGTGGAGACAAATGAATTCATGAGGGCACAACCATTTGATCATAATGTTGATGCTTTGGTACCAGTTTGTCTATTTGGAAAGCAAATAGGTTGGACTGAGACAAAAAAGGCAATGGAGTTTAATTAATGTTCATCAATGATGTAAATAATTTTTATATTATCAGTTCTTTTTGTTATTATTGTTGTATCAAGTACTTGTTTTATTTTTAAGATTATAAAACTTATTTTTTTTTGTGAGATTATAAGGCTTGTTGTTGGTATCAAGTACCTGTTTTATTTTTAAGATTATAAAGCTTACTTTTCTTGTGAAGGTTATTGCTGAATTTTACAAAAATTAATCTCATAGTGAGAAATTTATATAAATATTATCGGTGTATGTAAGTTAAAACACTTTTAACAATTCAGCTACTAGTATTGCCAAGTATGATTTGAGTGACAAAACTACATTTTGCATAATTCTCTCTTCCAATGTACATAGTAGCAACTAACATAATTTTATCATAATCCATCGCTAATTAATCCTGATTATCATCAAATTTTGTTTAACTATGCGTTTTGTCCCTCGATAATTCCTATTCTTTAGTAATGTCTGATAATCTTGAAATATTATTATGAAAACACATCGTGGATTCCTTTTTAGCTGGCTGAAAAACGAAAAAAATAAATCAACTATGATTTTGCTTAGTAAATCTTTTCTTATTTGTTATTATATTTATAAATTTTAAATTGATTAAGATTTTTTCTTATATAATTTCTATTTCTTATTTGAATTTTTTTCTTATATAATTCTTTTTTTAAAACTATGTGATATAACCATATACCCTGCATGCTTATAATCATCTTATATTTAGCAAGTGTTTCTGTGTTTGGCCATAGATCCTTGATTAGATTTTGAAATTTTTTTTCATCTTTTTTTTTAAAAAAAAAAAATTGGATTTTTTTTATCTTTCACTCACAAAAGTTCAAGTTATCTTCAAGTAAAATGCATCTTCAAACACAACTTTAAGTTTCGAAAATTCAACTTTCAAAAATTCAAACTTTTAAATTTCAAATTAAAATTTATACACAAATGGAAGCTTAGTAATCTTGAAATCAACTAAAAAAATTGTTATTAAATCATTTCTTATCTTAAACTATGTAGAAAGTGTCAATATTTAGAACTTTAAAATTAATTCTAATTCTAATTATATCATATAAACTGTTTCTTAATCCAAAAAAAAAAATGTAACACAACTATAGTGCTTTCTATATTATATAAATAAACTATAAGTCATTTTTCAAGATATATTTGAGCTAATTGCTACTTAAACTATAGTTTTCTATTCATTGATTTTTTTTGTATAATGTTTATAACTACGCTCACTAATTAAAACAAATAACTAAAAATATTTTGAAAAATACCATAGAGATGTTTGATAAAGGTACTATGATTCTGCATATAAAAATATCCAAAAATGAAATATCAAATTTTTTTTTACCTTTTAAAAATAGGAGTCTTATTTGGTAAAATTATAATTATAATCAAATATATTTTAAAACTTTGAATTTAATTCAACTTTTCAACAAATACTAATGGAAAGAACTTGATAAAACACCCTTAAAATAAAATAGACTTATGCTGCTAAAGCCAATTGAAATGATATTCATCATCAATGCCATGTCATGCTATATATATTCTTGAACTCGTACGTCTATTTTTACTTGTCCAATTGATATCTCAAAGGATAATTTATAATTAAATTCCTAATTTGTCTTTATTATTAACAATAGTCATTTCATAATGTATTTTTCAAAATATTAAATTTATCATATTTAAATGGTAATATACTAAAATCGTCATTTTATTAATTAGTGCTCCATAAAAGTGTGTCAAGTCAAAACTATTTATCTAACACTAACAAAAAACAAACAAACTTATCATGTGCAAATTTGGAAGTTACATCAATTTCAGAAGAAATCTTTTGAATTAATCAATTATCCATTATCAACTAGAATGTATATGTTACAATCATATGAAAACACTTATATATACATTGTTCTTTTGGGTATATCATAATAATAATAATAATTTTCTGGTTCCGGTGAAAATCACATAGCTTTTATTGTTAATACTTGAGATAATCAGGTTTATTTTTTTTTCATTCTTCTAATAATTTTTTACAAGAAACTTTTGTTCTATTTGTTTTGCAAAAAAATCTATTTTGATTTAAATCTTTATATGAAAACTTTTTTTTTTTTGGGTTCTTTTGACTTGTAAAAGAATGAGAGCCTAATTAGCGCGCTCTGATAAGAAAGTCTTTTGTTTCCGTGGGCATTTGAACATAAAATTTTGTGAAATTTGAAAAGAAAAAAAGTAGCATTTAGACAAAGATTGAGTTGATTTCTCACATGATCACTGAACTAATAATTAAATATATCTCAAAAGGTCATATTTTTGTTGAAAAGAATTGAATCAACAAGAAAGCTACTTTTGGAGAAAATTGTTCATTGGTATATAATTATTTTCAGTTTTTGATCTTTGTGTCTGAACACCAAATTTAAGCATTTGAACTTTTATTTTTATCTATCAATCTCTTATATTTTTATAAATTTTCTTTAATTATTTGTTCTATGTTTTCTCCGGATTCAATATGGAAACCACTTGCATTTCTGGTTCAAAATTAAAAGGTGTTGTGGGAGAACATAGTGGTCCACCCTAAGGCATGTGTACATACTACTCTCATCGAATTTCACTTGTGCGATTACACTAGGTATACTACTCTCATCGAATTTCACTTGTGCGATTACACTAGGTATGCATGTTATTGTTATTGTTGTTTCATATCACACTGGAGATATTTTCTCATAACGACCCACAAGAAGTTCAAATTCATAAGAGTTTAATTTATATACACCATTAGTATAGTTTTTTTTTTGTATACTATCAGATCACCCACAAGAATATCTACAAATTACATGTAAGCATTTTAAAAATATGAGATTCCAATATTAGTTAGGGATCACAAACCTATAAAGCATTTTGTGTCATTTTTTAAAATCCTCTTGTTAGAATTCATATTTTCAATGTTACATACAGGATAATGCTGAATTCTCGTACAATGAACTTTTTCGAAAGGAGCTAACTCCAACCGATGTTGGAAGTTATAGTAGGCTTGTGATCCCGAAAAACTATGCAACAAAGTTTTTTTCTCAAATCCAAGATGAGGAGATGATATTCATTTATGATACGTCAAGAACATTATGGAAATTTAGGTATCGTTATTGTAAAAGAAGTCAAAGTTTTCTTTTCACAACGGGTTGCCTTAACTTTGTCAAAGATAAAGGTTTAAGAGCGAAAGTGTAACGACCCGAACAATCGTTATTTAGGAAAAACAAAAATCCAAGAAATTCTGGGCCTTGTCCCGCCAGAGCGGGCCAGGTGCCTCTAGGGCGGCGGCGCCACAGCGGGGTAAGCTGGCGCTAGGGAGGGATAGGCGAGGCAAAACGTAAATTACGAGAAATCTTATTTTCTCTATCTTCCTAAAATACCTAAATAAGTCGTAAAACACCCTAAAAAACCTCAGAAAAGCTGCTCTAAGCTTGGGAAGGAAGGAGAAGGAGATTTCTAGCGTGAGGATGGTGATGTCACGTCCCAAAAATGGACGTGATGGCACTCATCTTATCCCACCAAGACAAGTCAGCCTAACACTCACCCATTACAATAAAATGCGGAAATTTCATAATTAACTCAAAATTACCCCTAAAATCTGGTTGTCACGTGCACAAGCCTCTAAAGTATTACAATTGAATCAAAAGAAAAATACAAGTCTCATATGACATTGTTTCTAGAGTAGAACAAGATCATAAACAGGAGTAAGAAGGATCGCTGAGAAGACAAACAACTACCTTACAAATCTCCCAGAAGCCTCGAAAAAGAAGAGAATAACAAGTACCACAAAATCCAGGCTCATAACCTACAAAAATTTGTAGAAGCAAAGGGTGAGTACCAAACCACACGGTACTCAGCAAGTAAACCTCTAAACACGAGCTAAGGGGATAGAATACAAGTACTCCTTACACCCCAACCGAACATTCACAACTACAATCTGTATAAAACCAGCCCAACCTAGCAGTTCACAATTTACAAGCACATATCTCAACAACAACATTCTAACAATCATATATTCTCAACAACAAGCACAATATTTATCAATTACCACCTTCACAACTACAACCTGCTTAGTACCAGCCTAACATAACAGTTCACAGTTTACAAAGCACAAAGCTCAACACAACACTCTAACAATTTCATATCCTCAACAACAACAATAGTTTCATATCCTCAACAACAACACTCTAACAATTGCATATCTTCAAAATAAGCCCAATATTCATCAGTCACAAGTTTCATAGAAAGGCACTCGCAAGGTCAGCAACACACAAGATCAAGTTCACCAATAATAAAGAAGTGCAATGCAATGAAATGCAATGTCAAGTATAGTGATGCATGTCTGACCTAATGATACACACCCGTTGTCTCTCAGTCCGGGACCCATGGGGGACATATCTGTCCATGCATCCATCGCGGCGCGCGATACGACCCTCGATAATAGTAACCATCGCGGCGCGCGATACGTCCCTCGAAATATAGTATCCGTCGCGGCGCGCGACACGTCCCTCGAAATATAGTATCCATCGCGGCGCGCGATACGTCCCTCGAAATGGTACATCCTCTTTATTTTCTTATTCTTTCTCAATGCACATAACACTTGTCAGAACCATGTCTCAGAACAATGCAAATGACATGTTCACACAAATAATGAGGAGATGACCATTTTCATAACATTGCACAATTCACAACAAGACAATCAGGATACAACATCAACAATGATTCAACAAGCCTTTCAAACAACTCTCAACACATCACACAAACAATTGATCACATTGCCTTTTATTATCCCTTTTTCATCATTAGAATTAATCAATGTGGACAAGTCAACCTATCACCAAGCCTCATTACCCTAAACACATATTACAAGGAAATACATGAATTCCATACACTTAACAAGGGTTTAGAAATTCACTTGCCTCAATCATCGAACAATCACTCCGACTCTTGAGCCTTCCCTTTTCGTTAGGCTTCCAAATCAATGCAATCTATTCAAATAATTAATCACAATAAGTTTTCAAAACTAACAACAACCATATTACAATAGGTCTAGCCTAGACCCAAAAACTTACACAAACCTAAAATCACGTTCCTAAATTTTGATACCAATTATCATGTCAACCCTCATACTTCCAAAAGCTTGTGAATATCTTGTTTCACAGTTAGGCGTATAAAGCTTTTGTCAAGGAGATCAGTAGAAGATAATTCATCTCTTATTCACTATGTACAATTACAACAATAACTCCTTGGGAATATACATACACTAATATAGAAGTAGAAATTATTTCCGTACTACAACAAAAGCAAATTGACAACCTAACCTACTTGTTAAAATCCTACAACTATATTCCATCACCCACTTTTACCGTTTTTCCTCTTCAAAAGCCAACATTAAGTAATACTAACAATTATGCTTACACATTAATTAAAAAGAGATACTTATCACTGCCAATTATTTTCCATTCAAATCATTTTCTCCCTAAATCAAAAATAAAATAAAATACCACAATAGGCTTACTGCAATTCAATTTGCAAACTACTTTCTTCTCCACCAACGACTAAAATTACATACGATGCAAACATATTCCTAGAGAGAATAATTGTACTAATTAAGAAATCGTAATTAGGTATTACCTGAAGCAATTTGTTCCTCTCATTAACGCCGCATAGGGTTTCTCCCTATTCTCGTTGTTTTTCTTTTTCTTGGCTGCGTGAACTGCTGCTGTTCGCAACAGCCAGAAACATTTGCCCTTTTATTATTTATTTATTTATTTTCCTTTTTTATTATTATTAGCAACAAAATAATCTTTTATTAAATCTGAAAATCATGTCACTCATTCTTATAAGTCATAAATTATTTATAAAAGCTACTAAAAAGGGCTAATATAAAAATAATGATTAAAATTCATAAAACGACTAAGAGGGTCGTTACAGGTGAAATCTTGCAGATTCTTGGCCAAATTCACCGTCGTGAAGCCCGGAAAACCGGAAACAAAGTCCAAAAACTTCGTGCAACTGCTTGGCTCCCAGGTAGGCTAGGTTTTATGAATTGAGTAGTTATAAATATGTGCTTACCGTGTAATATATGTAAATTAATGGTAGGGTTTATGTGTAGACCTTCATGCACCGAGTGAATTCCATGGGTAATTCCTAGAAGTCGAAGTAATTGGGTTTATGCCTTGAGAGGAGAAATTGATGACTTGTTAGGGCTTCTAGAATTGCTATCTTGGATAGAATTGTTTCAAGAATAAGAATAGGAAATCATAAATGGAACTAGATTATGAATGTATGCTAGATCATAAATTGGAGTGATTGAATTGAGGATTTATGATGAATTGTGATTAAACCCTAGGAAGAAGCCTTAGATGATGAACTAGGGCTAAGTATGGTCGATTAATGATTACATGATATGAGTTGGTGAATAGTTTATGGTGATGGTGGTGATTCTATGATTGTGTGATGCATGTTGTTCTTGCTTCATTATGATACATATATGTATATGAATGTTGCATTGTTGATCACACTTGTTGTAAATAAGGTGAATGAATTATGATTTCCATGAATTAAATGTATGATCTTGAGGATATACGTGTGGTTGTGATTATGGTGTGTTGAATTGATCGGTTGCCGCGTTCCGGCATAACTAACTTGGATCGGTTGTCACATTCCGGCATAACTATTGGATCGGTTGCCACGTTCCGGCATAACTATGGGATCGGTTGCCACGTTCCGACATGCTAACTGTTTGGGTTTGGATTCCATGAGAGGACCAATGATGTGATATAAAATGGAAAGTTGTTCGTTGTTCGTAAATATTGATAATATGGTATATGTTCGTTATATGCATGTGATTATATTGTTGCATTGACTTATACATGTTGGACTTGTTGGGTATAGTGGAGGGGCAAAGTGTTCAAGGGGCGAGTAATGGGTAGCAAGGTTGTTCGTGTGGCGTAATGGCGAGAAGAAAAGAAGCGTGGGTGATGAAATATGCTTAGTGGATTTCATGTTGGGGGAAGAGTCTGGGTTTGGTGTTTAAGTAGCTTGATGTAATGTATTATGAGACTATGGATGGGTAACGTGACGAGGAAGCAAGAGTATGACGTGAGTGGTTAGTTGAATTGTTGGTGGTTGTGGTTGGGGATTTCTCTATGTGATAGAATGGTTAGGCTATGATCAAGTACCTGGTAATCAGAACACTAATGTAATTATGAGGTAATTCAAGAGAAGGGAAAAAGGTGGAGAAGCTAGTGGTTTATCTCATGATCTTACTAGTTGGTTTCTTATGTTATGTGGTGGGCGTCGGGTTGACCGATGATGCCTACCAGTACGTGTGTTTTGTACTGATACTACTCTTGCTATGTCTTTTGACATAGTCTGGATGCAGGTTGGTGACGTTTCCTTAGGTGAAGACGAAGAAATTCTCCAGCAGCTTCTATTCTTCCTTCCGCATGGTGGGAGCTGTGTCTTTATTTATCTTGTCCAGTTGTACTCTTAGTAGCTCTTGCACCTGTTTAGACTAGATCCACGGGAGTTGTTTAAATTAGTTTACAAGTTTATCTAATAGTGGGTCTAAAGATATTATTTATAAATCATAGTGTTATCTTATTTAATTCTGTGTTCTTAAAATTTTCCGCATGTTTATCTAATTGGGATATGAGGGTTCTCCTACTTAAGTATTAGAGTGGGTGTCCGCACGGCCCGGTGGGTTGGATCGTGACAGAAAGATACATTTATTTTTAACTTGTGTGAATCCAAGAATGGAACAAAAGTGAATAATTGCAATACCTTTGTAATTGATGTGGTGAAGAATATTGAAGTTTTGCCAATGGATCAACAAGAAGAAATTATTGATCAAGATGCTGCTGCTAATTTGATACCAGTTTATCTATTCGGAAAGCAAATAGGTTGTACTGAGAAAATAAAAGGCAATGGAGTTTAATTAATGTTTATCGATAATGTAATTTTTTTTTATATTATCAGTTCTTTTTATTGTTGTTGTTCTATCAAGTACTTGTTCTATTTTTGAACAGTCTTTTGTGAAAGTTTTGTTGGATTTTTTTTTTGAAAATTAATCTCATAATTTGAAATTTATATCATATTGTCTACATATATAAATTAAACTCTTTTTAACAATTCTACGACTAGTATAGCCAAGTACTTTAATGTCTTGTTTGGGGAGTGAGACTTATAAAGGTTCTTGCTCTTAGCTAGAAATCAAGCACATCCTTAAATGACAATGTTAACATATTTTTATTAGATTTTGATACTCTCTTCATCTCAAAATAATAAGTATCATTTTAACTTCTTAAAAATAAAAATAAATGTAAAATTTAATTTATAAGTTACCATATTTATAAGATGTTTATTGAGAAATTTGCACTACAAGAAGTAATTCTTTATTTAATATAAGGATATAGTTAAAAATAATTACTATTTTTATCTTGAACTCTAAGGAGACACTTATTTTTTGACAATTTTTTTCTTATTAAAGTAACACTTATTTTCAAATAGAAGGGGTATAAACTAGGGTTAGGTCCTTCTTTTTTGTAACTAATGTTAATAGCCACATATATCACAAAGAAAAATAACACATGAGTTCTGCTCATAAAATCTCTTGGTTTAGTTTATGGAGACAACATTAAATAAAAAATGAATGTGACAGCCACACGTTATTATTTTTATATATTTGAAGGTTTCTAAAAGAAAGAAAATAGTTATTTGGACAACCAAAGGGCATTGAGATCCTGCAATAACTCAATATAAATAAGTTTGAAACTCGAGATGAGGTAGGTCATAACGAACATGAGTTTTTTCATTGTAAATTCATATTTTTATTTGTAAAAAACTCATGTGTTTAGGAGTCCTCGATAATTAAAATATAACCTAATTTTTACTATGACTGCAATTTTAGGGTATTTGTTCTCCAGCTCTATTCAAACAAAAAAAGTGTCGATAAATTACTTCTTTCTGAATAACATTGAAAGTATAATATTGAACAAGTAGGTATCATGTTGTAAGATATTTATCAGGAATAAATGGGATCTAAGTGAAACAAAATTCAAATGAATTCAGCTGCTACTTTATTGGTTTAGTGTGAACACTCGATGCGGGTAAATATTATCCCAACCACACACTGAG
Source organism: Solanum okadae (assembly GCA_036553675.1). Taxonomy (NCBI): domain Eukaryota; kingdom Viridiplantae; phylum Streptophyta; class Magnoliopsida; order Solanales; family Solanaceae; genus Solanum; species Solanum okadae. The sequence goes on along the minus strand of CM071689.1, from coordinate 10,348,565 downwards.
CCACTTCTTGTGTCTACATTGTCTTACCTCTCAATTTCTTTAGCAAGATGAAAAAACAAAACGTTAAGCCTTAGACTTCACTTGTGATAATACATTGGGTATGTGTGTTGTTGTTGTTGTTTTTGCATGTCACACTAGAGATCAGGCGCGTAGCTACCCTTGTCCGAGAGGAGTAAATTAAAGTGACACCCCTTCATCGGAAAATTACGTTATTTAGATAGATTAAATTTTGATTTTATACCTACATACATTAATGTTGACACCTCTTGACACAAGGTAAAGAGTTAACACAACAGTTGAGGGGTGTAAAACTTCTCATGTTCGGGTGGTCGATTCCAGCTCAAGTTTTTTTAACTTCAATATTAAAAATTCCGACTTTGCGACTGCTAGAGATATTTTCTAATAACGATCCACAAAAATTTAAATTCGTAAAAATTTAGATTTTATACACCATCATCAATATAAAGAATTTTGCATACTAATAGTAATAGGATACCCACGAGAATATCTACATAATATATAAGTAAGCCTTCTAAAGTTATGGGATTCATAATTTAGAAAATAAGACATGTTACATGCTATAACGTATAAAGATTATTTTATGGTGCTCTATAATCTAGAAATAAGGCAAATAACTACAATGGTACTGTTAACTACAATGGCATTATATATACGCTAACCTTTTATAGAGAAAATAAAGGAAAAAATAAAGCTCCTTCAATGAAGTGTGGGCTTGTATTTGGTGTCTTGCGTGGCAAGAAAGTACCATGCAAATTCAAAGGTAAGTTTTATAGAGTGATGGTTAGACTAACTTTGTTGTATGGGACGGATTGTTGGTGTTGGAATGTATGCGTCCACCAGTGATCACAGGACCACGTCCCCCGACAGAATAAAAGTGCAGAAAATAAATAGCACAACGTAAAACAGGCACAAGAGTTTTACGTGGAAACCTCCTTGCTCAAGGGAGTAAAACCACGACCTGTCACACATGATTTTCAACTGTTTTCACTAATCTTCCACAACACTGAGATTAAACTCTTAATCTCACACTAAGTAATACACATATTACTTACTGAGCCTAAGCAATGGCATCCATTGCCCACTATACTAATCCTCACTGATTAATATAGACTTTAACTGTAAGACACAAAGTTAACTCTAACAATATTCTTACAATGACTCACACAAAGTTTTGAAACGTTTCTAACAAGAGTGAAACAAATCCTACAAGTTTAGCTCAATACAAACATTAATTCAAGAACAACAACAGGTACGGAAAACACTTCTTCAGTTGATCAGGTCCCTTGTTGTATGTGTTCTTGTGCTTGAGTTCTTTCTTGAAGATGGCCTTCTCTTTGTAAACTTATGAGTTTTTTGTTTTCCAAATCTTGAGTTTGTGTTTTGGAGAAGAGACTATATCAAATGAACACAAACTCTTTGAGACAACCCCATTGGCTGAGAGTACTTCTCTAAAAGGACGTGCACCAACCACATCAGAGGTGGCAGCTTTTCTGACAGCTGTCTTGTCGTCCTTTTCACATACGCAGTCTTGTAGGGACCAGATCCCTTACAATGTTCTTTGTTAGTTCTTAAGAAGACTTGCTAACTCTCTCTCTTTTGAATGAATAAATCTTCTTGTTGTTTGTCATTTTGATTATATCAACCAAAAAGAATTATTGTCCATTGGACAAACAACCTCGTCCGTTTCTATTGGTGAAGTACGTTGACGACTTCACCAACCAAGGACAACTTTACAGCCATACACCATTATAAATCTGGACCAGAGAACTCTGCCAGGGACCGGGTCCCTGCAATTGTAAGCCACTGAAACAGACAGTCTCGTCCGTTGTTCCTATTGGTGCAGCACACTGCACTTTTCACCTATCACATGACATGACAGCTTTACAACTGTACCCCATTTGAATCTGGACGAGAGCACTCTGCCAGGGACCGGGTCCCTGCATTTGTGAGGATCATCAAAGCACCTAGAATATAACAGTTGGTCAGTCAAGAATTCTTAGGTTCAAAAGATGCAAATGGCAGAAATGAAGATGTTGATATAGATGTGTGGGCATACTAGGAGTGATAAGATTAGAAATGAAGATATTTGAGAGAAAGTGAGAGTGCCTTCGTGGTCGACAAGCTGAGGGAAGAGAGACTGAGATGGTTTGGACATGTAAAGAGGAGTGGATGCCATAGTGAGGAGGTGCGATAGGTTGAATGTAGTGGTATCGAGAAGAGATAGAGGTAGGCCGAAGAACTATTGGGAGAGGTGATTAGACACGACATAACACATCTTTTAACTTACCAATGCCATAATCTTAGATATGAGCGTATGGAATCCCAGATAAGGATAGAAGCCAGAAGGTTAGTAGGTAGTTAAGAGTTATCCTATACTACCTTATGTATGCATTTGGTTTGGGAGTAGTATAGATCTCTGTGTCAGTTTTAGTATTAGCCTATTCAAGTCGTCTTTAGCTTTTGGTGTTCATTATCATCTGAGGTTTACTGTAATTGGTGTTGCTATGGTTCCTTGCATATAATTGTTACTACTTTGCTATTCGTTGTCATGCATCTCCACCTGTTTTTTCATTTTATTACTGCTTTTATTTTCTTGTGCCGGGGGTCTTTCGAAAACAATCTCTCTACCTCTAAGAGGTAGTAATAAGGACTACGTAGACTCTACCCTCCCCATACCTCACTTTGTGGGATTTCACCGGGTATGTTGTTGTTGGTAGCTCGACAAAAGTAAGTATAAGTAAAATTTAGGTAATAAGAACTACTACTATATCTAACAAAAAAAATTAAATAGAAATATAAGTTAAGTACTAATAATGATAATACTTACTCACACTCGATGTTTCGTAGGCTTGTAGAAATATTTTTCTCACCTTGTGGCCTTCCTTCCCGGAAGCCTTTTACCCATAGCCTTTAGCAAGAGATATTTTCTCCTCACAAAAATAAAATAAAATAAAATAGACAAATACTAAAAAAAAATAAAAAATACAAAAATTGATGTCTAAACTTCCTTCTTTCTTGCACCAAATAATACTAACTACCTTTTTTTCCTTGCAATTTTTCTCCAAAATTCCCAGTCCTAGGCCAATTAATTTCTTTCAGACTCCCAGGTTTGCAATTCTCAATTTTAATATTGTTATTGGCAACCACATTTCAAGCTAGGCATTGACATGCCTGCAAATGGCGTATGATAAAATCGTAAAACTATACGTTCGTCAGAAAAGGGCATAATAGTTACATTTTTCTATCTTGATGTAATTGAAAGAAAATTTCTCTCCCTTAATGTAACATGCATATGTTGTTTCCAATTCCTGTGGAGATCTGATAAAAGGGTGCGATTATTCGACGTTGGATGTTTGAAAATTAAATTTCATCCCATGAGTTCCATCACCTTTAAAGTTTGTGTTTATTCAATTGATGAATTGAGAAGGATATTCTAAAACATGTCTTATCATGTTACAAATAGATCACAATCATCATCTTCTCAACCACCTATCGTCCAAAAACTAACGGATGATCCTGTAAACCCCAAGAATGCTCAAAGTAGCGTTACGTGTGTTTATCAGTCACATATCGGAGGCTATTGGCGTAATGTGACTGTTATATGGAGCAAGAATCTAATGAATCATTCTGTGACCTTAACGGTTGATAGCGTGGAAAGTGATTATCATCAAACATGTAAGATTGATCTTAAACCTTGGCATTTTTGGGCTAAAAAAGGATACAAGACATTTGAGGTTGATGGTAATCAATTGGAGGCTTATTGGGATCTAAGATCAGCAAAATTTTCAGGAAGTCCTGAACCATGTTCAGATTTTTACGTTGCTTTAGTTTCCGAGGAAGAGGTTGTGTTGTTGTTAGGTGATTACAAGAAAAAAGCTTATAAGAAAACTAAATCAAGGCCAGCCTTGGTGGATGCCCTGTTGTTTTACAAAAAAGAACATGTTTTTGGTAAGAAGAGTTTCTCAACAAGAGCTAAATTTGATCAAAGGAAACAAGAAAGTGATATCGTGGTTGAGAGCTCAACGACAGGACCTAGAGATCCCGAAATGTGGATAAGCATAGATGGGATTGTTTTGATTCACATAAAAAACTTGCAATGGAAATTCAGGGGAAATGAAACCGTCTTAGTGAACAAACAACCCGTGCAAGTCTTTTGGGACGTGCACGCTTGGTTGTTTTGTTCACCAGGGTCAGGTCATGGCCTGTTTATTTTCAAACCGGGGGCGTCTGAGGATGATAGTGACAAGGAAGGGAGTAGCGTGGGTGGTGGTAGCGATTGCAGTGACCAAAGCAAGTATTATTCAACGTTAAGCTACTCTAAAGCATCACCATTTTGTCTATTCTTGTACGCATGGAAAATTGAGTGAGGGCTAAGCAAACCATTGAATATTGAAAATTTATAAGCATGAGCTTCCTGTTTCAAAGAAATTGTAACTGGATAAGCAAATGTCTTGTAGAGATCAGCAGAGTAAGTTAAATTTCTTTGTGTTTTCACTCCAAATGAATTCGTGTAAATTTTGTGAAAATATTATTCGATATAACACTATGTTTTCTTCACCTAGGAGGATGCAGTGTATGTGCACGGGGGCGGGCACACTCTCTCATATATATATGTATAGTTGGACAGTATAAGAAATTCAATTATATTTATGTTTTGCCTGCACCATTTTGTTATTGAGAATTTCGCATTCACTGAATTAAAATCTTGTTAACTCTGCTTTTTGTTTATTCTTGATGATTGACCCAATTATTTTTCGAATTTCTATCAACTTAAGAGTTTGAGACCTCATGGTGCAAGACCATGTTCGGATCATACAATCAAGTTGTTGGATGTTTGGCTATCTTTGTACATTCAAAACGTGCAATCGTTTTTAGATGTCAACCATGGTGAATCCATGAATTGCGTGAAATATACATACATCCATCTTGAGTTAATTATACGTGTGATTAATAAACTTTACCCATTGTTTAAAATAATGCTATCATTCTAAATTCACCGACTTTAAATCATTGATCTTGATATAATGGTGACGTCTTACACCATGTCCTCTTCATGATTCCCTTTCATGACAACAGTGACACTGAATGCAAATGTTGCATAATATTGTGAAAGAAAAGAAGATGGAGTGGAACGTGGGATTAGTAACAATAAGAGTTAAGGTAGCTTGCCTGCTACAATAAATGCAAATTAAAGAGAGCACAATTTGCTTAAGATGGCAACAAGAGTTTGTAGAGAGGATAAAATATTAGAATTGCCGGTGCATAGCATTTATCACATCTTGTGCAACACTAGCCTCAACATGAAAAAGGCGACTTGAACTTGTATGGTGTCCAAGAAATGGTACTATTGTTGGACTTCGAGACCTAAGTGAATAGAACTTTTTACCTAGAGAAGAATTCAAAAACCTTAGATCGATACCTTGGTCATGATCCAGGATTGGCTTCTGGAATATCTTTCCGCGATGAAGATCCCTGTAAATTTGACACCATCTAATATAATCAATTTTACAATCTAAGAAGAATGCGTGAAAGAATGTTACCTGTCGGATGAGAAGCAATGTAGTTTACAAAACTAAGAGAGGGCGACAGGCTGTCCATTCTGATCTTTATCAATCAACAACCTGTAGATTAATAATGCACTAATTAACTCTAACTGATCCTTCCATTTCCCTTTTTCTTCACATGTAACAAAGAAATCATTGTGCAACTCTTTCTAGTATTTTACTTCCTTCTAATGCAGCCAGATCTCTGTATTTACAATCATAGCGTTCTGTACAACCCCATCAGGTACATTGCGTGAAATCTCTTTAGTTTGCAACCGGTACTTCATGGGATATAAATTCTGCTGCAACGACAAATTGAGGGGATAAAGGTTCGTCCTGCCTTAGACCCCTTGAGAAATGGAAAAGTCCATATGAGGTTTTTTTTATTTCCCTGATTTCATTGTGATGTAAAAAAGCCTATTAAGTACTAACTGATTTTCGCATGCCAAAATTTGATTCCATGATTCGATGTAGATATGTTTAGACTCGATGTTTTCTTTAAGAAATTTGGAGACATGTTAAGTTGCTAGATACATGTTACCTTCCATACTATACTTATATTAGAAATTAGAATGCCTTAAGTGTTTTATTTCATCATTAGATATTATGCCTTATGTCCTTGTTTGCTTCAGAGCCCTTTTCGTATTTACTAGAGTAGTTTAGTGATATGATTAGTTTCCTATCTCAACCATATACATATGCTTAAATTAATATGTTAGCCAATATGGAATCACAAGGGACATTCAAATCAACTCGGAACCAAAAGGGAAATAGCTAGAATACAAGGTAAAAAAAGCAAGGACATAAAAATTTTAAAGCTACAAGAATGTGGCATTCACAACCTGCTCAGATTACTTTGTGAAGTACTTCCCCATTAGCTTCGCCAGTTTGATGTCAAATTTCTTATCAAGTGCAATCTCCTCTTTCCAGTGTTGGCGTCTCGATCTCCTATCTTCATGAGCTCTTATGATCGTATTCTCCCTCTCTTCCAAAAACTCTTCAATTCTTTTGTCTTGAAGTTTGATAAATTTTGCATCTTTCTCTGCCTTGATTCGATGATCCTCAACAATTGAGGAAGCTTTTGCAAAAAATTATTTGATCATGTCGCGTTGTTCTTGCTGTATTTTGTTTTCCTCAACACTCCAATCATTGTAAATCATTTTGTATTGATTCTGAAAAAAATGCTCTTGATGCTCCATCTCTTTCTTGTTCTTCTCATAGTGAGTCTTTGTTTTCCACCTACCGATCTTGTTTTCTTCCACTATCTGACGGTGTGTTCCACTCACCATACAAACAGTCTCTTCAAGAGTATTATCTTTCTTTTGAATCTTAATATCTTGTTCTTGAATCACATGAAATTTTGATTATCCTCTATCATCTGCATCACTAGATTCCAATGAGTTTCTTTAGACGACCTCATCTCAAACTTCAACCTTCATTTATCATGCGAATGCTTGCTGAGGTTGTCCATGTCTCTTGTTTCTGAAATGTAACAATAAAACTTATGTATCCCCAGAATAAAAGTTAACGTGATTGTGTTCCCAGACAACTCTATTAGTTCATTTATTAAAAAGCTTCTCACAAAGAAGCAATGCCACCATATATCCCATGATAGTGGCCTCAATAACCAATACACTAATGCAAAGATGAAGTGGCGGGCCATATGAATGTCAAACATCTTTGAAAGAAACATAAGACCTGAAATAGTCATGGAACTCCTTATTTCCCATCCATATCACTTGTCATTATCATTTTTATCAAGTGTCAAGTTCATGACAATCACCATCGGGGGCCACACTACTTTCTAACCTTAGAATTTGATGTCATTCTATCTTCCAAACTTATATTATACCTCTATGTGAGGTGTATGGAAGATGGCATACATCAAATTCAAAGATAAGAAAATAGTGTGACCCCCAATGGTGATTATTTTGAACACGACTCTTGAGAAATATGATCATGACAAGTGGATTGGATGGGATATCAGGAGTTGCATGAAAATATCAGTTCTTATGTTGCTTTCAAGGATTTTTGACATTCAAAATGACTATGACGCCATTGTGGCTTCAGTGTATTGGTTTTTGAGGATACATGGAGGCTCTACTTCTCATTGAGTAGTTTTCTAAGAAAGGAAGCGATAGATAAATATGGGAGTATAAACCCATTAGCTTTTATCCTAGGGGAAACATAAGTTTAATGGTTACATGGTAGAAATAAGCAACATGGAAAACTTCAACAAGCCTACACATGAGAAATCAAGGTTGAAGTTTGAGATAAAGTCATATATAGAAATTGTTTGGAATCCAGCGATGCAGATGTCAAAAAATAATCAACAACTTGTGTGGGTTTAAAACTAAGGCGTTAAGAATCACAAGAAAACTAATACTCTTGAAGAGACTTTTTGTCTGATGAGCGTAAAGCACCATTAGACAGTGGAAGAGAACAAGATCGTCGCGTTAAAAACAAAGATGCATTATAAGCAAAATAAGGAAGAGATGAAGTATCAAGTGTAATTTTTCAAGGATTAGTTATTAATAATTTACTATGACAAGACTGCTTAGGATATAATAGAACATGAGCAATCGAATGTGATCAAGCAATCTTTTGCAAATGCTTCCTCAACTATTGAGGATCATCGAGTCAGGCAAAGAAAGTTGTAAATTTATCAAACTTCAGGACAAAGAAATGGAAGAGTTTATGGAAGAGAGGGAGAATATGATCTAAAGAGCTCATATGATCATAGTCTCCCTCTCTTCCAAAAATTCTTCCATGTCCTTGTCTTGAAGTTTGATAAATTTTGAAACTTTCTCTACCTTTAATGGATGATTCTCAACAATTGAGGAAGCATTTGCAAAAGATCATTTGATCACCTTTTGTTTCTCCTGCTATATTTTGTCCTCCTCAACACTCTATCATCGTAAATCATTTTGAACTGATCCTTGAAAAATACACTTTATACTCCATCTCTTTCTTGTTCTTCTGATGGTGAATCTTTGTTTTCAACCTAATAATCTTGTTCTCTTCCAACAGTGCGTTCCATTCTCTACACAAAGACTCTCTTCAATAGTATTAGCTTTCTTTCGATTCTTAATGTATTGTACTTGAATCACGTGAGATTTTGATTATCTTCTAAGACCTTCATCGCTAGATTTTAAAGAGTTCCTTTATACGACCTCATATCAAACTTCAACCTTGATTTATCATGCAAATGCTTGTTGAGGTTGTCCATGTTTTAACAATAAAGCTTTTGTATCCCAAGAATAAAAGTGAATGCAATTGTGTTACCACGCAACTATATCGGTTCATTTATTAGAAAACTGCTCATACCAAAGAAGAGCCTCCATATATCCCATGATAGTGGTCTCAATAATGGATACACTAATGCCAAGATGGTGTGGTGGACCATATGAATGCCAAACATCATTGAAAGCAACATACTGATATAGTCATGCAACTCCTGATTTCCCATCCATACAACTTGTCATTATTATTTTTGTCAAGCGCCGAGTTCATGATAATCACCATAAGTGGCAACACTATTTTCTCTTCTTAGAATTTGATTTCATGCTATCTTCCGAACTGCTAGTATACCTCTAGGTGAGGTGTATAAGATGGCATACATCGAATTCAAAGATAAGAAAATAGTGTGACTTCCAATGGTAATTATTATGAACACGACTCTTGATAAATATGATAATGAAAAGTGGATAGGAAGGGATATCAGGAGTTGCATGAAAATTTCAGTTCTTCTGTTACTTTCAATGATTTTTGACATTCAAAATGACTATGACGCCATTGTGGCATCAGTGTATTGGTTTTTAAGGATACATGGAGGCTTTACTTCTTATCGAGTAGTTTTCTAAGAAAGGAAGAGATAGGGATATATGTGTTAGTATTAAAAACTAGAAAGAAGAAAGGATAAGGTTCAACAATAGTTCTTTTTATTCATTATTAGATTTCAAAAGGCATACACACATATCTACACAAGCTTTTCCAAAGTAAGTAGAGGACCATACATATCCAACCACTATTGACTTTCTTACAAAACATATTCCATAAAACAAGGACTACCTTTCCTTTACATACTAAACATAATATTTAAAAAGAACCATTAAACAAAAACCATCTAGAAATAGCTCATTTTCTAACACTCCTCCTTGAGATTTTTCTTGGGCACTCCCAACTTAGCCCTTAGAACTTCAAATTTTCCCTTAGGAAGAGCCTTGGTCATAATGTCTGCAATTTGCTAATCTGAGTTGCAATGAACAAGTTTAACTTCGTCATCCTTCTCTGCTTGCCTGATAGTGTGAAACTTCACATTTATACGCTTGCTACGACCATGTTGCACTGGATTTTTGGCCATAGATATTGCTGACTTGTTGTCAACCTTAATGACATTAGCTTCAATGTCATTTTGCTCCAGATCACGTAGAATCTTTCTTAACCATAGAGCCTGATTAGTTGCACCAGCAACGGTGATGTATTCTGCTTCTGTAGAAGATTGAGCTACCACCTCTTGCTTCTTTGAATTCCATGAGAACATGCCTGAACTAAGTATAAAAGCATATCCAGAAGTGCTTTTCATATCATCAACGCTTCCTGCCCAATCACTAACCCATCAGTTGCCCTTGCTCTTTCCTTTTAAACCAAATACCATAATCAGCAGTTCCTTTGATATATCTCAAAGTTCGTTTAGCAACACCAAGATGAACTTGACTTGGAGCTTGCATAAACCTCGACAGTAGACTTGCCGCGAACATGAGATCGGGTCTTGTTGCTGTCAAATACAACAAACTACCATTTAGACTTCTATGAACTGTTGGTCAGCCCTGTCACCTCCTTCAAACTTCAAAATCTTTTCATTGTGAACCAGTGGGGTCGGTACAGGCTTGCACTTCTCCATCTTGAACATTTTAAGAACATCCCATGCATATTTTCTCTGAGAAATGAAGATTCCATCAGTAGCTTGATGAATCTCCATTCCCAGAAAGTAACTCATTTCACCCAAATCTGACATTTCAAACTTAGTCTCCATTTCTTGCATGAACTGATTCACCATAGCTTCATTGCTTCCTGTTACCAGAAGATCATCAACATAGAGTGACACCACCAATACCTATCCTCCTTTAGCCTTCTTCACATATAAAGTGGCTTCATTTTCACTTCTCTTGAAGCCACAATGAATGAGATGATCATCAATCTTACTGTACCATGCTCGAGGAGCCTGCTTTAATCCATACAATGCCTTATGAAAGTCGGTAGACTTTATCCTCCATTCCTGCAACTTGAAAGCCTTCTGATTGATCAACATAGATCTCCTCCCACAACAGTCCATTTAAGAATGTCGATTTCACATCCAAGTGATACAACTTCCAATTTGACTGAGCTACCAAAGCAAATAACAGCCTTATTGTATCATGTCGTGCAACAGGTGCAAACGTGTCTCCATAATCCAGACATGCAACTTGCGTGCAACCTTTCACAACAAGCCTTGCTTTGTATTTATAAATTGAGCTATCTGGATTAAGTTTGGTTTTATAAACCCATTTCACCCCGAGCACATTTCTGTTTTTGGGTTTATCAACCAACTTTCAAGTATCATTCTTTTCTATCATACCAATCTCCTCCTTCATAGCTTCAATCCAAACTTCATGTCTTGATGCTTCTTGATAACTATTTGGTTCCGAGATTGCAACATTGCATCTTTCATATATCTCGAAAAGGGACCTTGTCTTCAAAATTGGCGAATAAAGTGAGGATTCCCCGTCTGATTCTTCGTCTTCTTCCAGAGTTTCAGACCCAAATGATTGGATTTCAGGCAGCGGACTCAAGTTCTGAAAAACTGCATTATCTTTCTCAATTTGCTCCTTATCCCAGTTCCAATAAGCATGCTCATCCACGACTACATCTTTTTGGATTGAAATACTTTTTGTTTGCAAGTTGAAAACTCTATAACCCTTGGCTTGTGATGAATAACCAATAAATCCTCAATTCACCTTTTGGTTCAAGTTTGCTTCTTTTGACAAAAGGAACAGAGAATAGCATATCGAACCAAAAACTTTTAGATGCTTGGCAGATGGCTGTATTCCACTCCATGGTTCAATAAGAGTCTTTTCATCCACAACTTTTGTTGGCAGCCTATTTAACAAATACACTGAAATATAAATATCTTCTGCCCAAAAGCTTTGTGGCAGTTTCTTTTGCAGCAACAAACATCTAACCATTTCAACTACTGTTCTGTTCTTCCTCTCCGAGACTCCATTTTGTTCGGGTGAATAACTTACTATCAACTTGTTATTAATCCCCATATCTTCACAATACTTATTGAACTCATTTGAAGTGTATTCACCACCATTGTCCGACCTCAAAACCTTTAGCTTACAACCACTCTGTCTTTTCGCAAAAGCTCTAAATTTCTTGAAAACTGAAAATACTTGAGACTTGTTACTCAGAAAGTACACCCAATTCATCAATAAAGAGCATAAAATATTTATTGTGTCCCAAAGATGATGTCCGCATAGGTCCACACACATCAGTGTGAACTAGTTCAAGTTTTTTAGTTGCCCTCATGTAGCATTTTTAGGAAATGATTTCCTGTGTACCTTACCCATCTGACATGACTCACAAATTTCTTTAGACAGTGAAATCTTAGGTAAATCCTTAGTCAAGCCCTTTTCATACATAGACTTCAAAGTAACATAGTTAAAATGACCATATCTTTTGTGCCACAACCATGACTCATCCTTACGTGCAAAATTTGCACTATCAAACCTCCCATCTAAAGGAAAAGTTTTATCCACCATTTCTACTTTAACAATCAAACTATCTTCAGAGTCAAGGATCAAACAATGTTTGGCCTTAAAAAAATAAGGAATAGCCTTTAGACATCATTTGAGCCACACTTAACAAGTTACATGCTAAACAAGGAACATACAACACATCATGTATTAACTTTGTACCTTGTGTAGTCTGAAAGGAAACTGAACCCTTTCCATGTGCATCAACCATTTCACCATTTCCCATCCTGACTTTAGCTTTGAATGACATGAAACAAGAGTTCATTGTGGGACATATGACTCGTACATCCACTATCTATGAACCATGAGAATTTGTTGGCTGTGTTTTCTACATGAGAAGCCATAAACAAGCTTTCTTCTTCATTTTCGGACTTTTCAACAAAATTTTCCTGCTGCACATGGTTTTGTTGTGGTTGATTCTGCCAATTTTTCTCAATATGACCCATCTTTATGCAGAATCTACACTGAATTGATGGCTTTCCTTTGAACCAACAGTCTTTTGCTTGATGATTGGTTCTTTTACAGTGGCTGCAAGGTAGAAACTTCCCTTTCTTTGAAGATTCCTTCCATGGTTTTCCCTTTGCTACTTTATCTCCTTCCATCCTTCTATTGTGCTTCATAGGTTGTTTGCCTTTATGTTGTGTTTGAAATACCATTTCTGGTACTTCTTCATCTCTTATACTTGATCTTTGTTCTTGGGCTTGCAACTTGCTGATCAATTCCGCCACATATAAAGTCTTCAAATCACAAGATTCTTCTATTGCTGAAATCTTGGACTCGAACCTTGCTGGTAAGCTTATCATCATCTTCTCCACCACCTTTGAATTTGGAAAGGTTTCACCAAACAACCTTATTTTGTTAACAATCTCGATAAGTTTGGCAGAATACTCTTTCACAGTATCTCCTTCTTTCATCCTTAACATCTCAAATTCTCTTTTGAGAGTTAAGAGTTTGACAGTCTTCACTCTGTCACTTTCGTCGAACTTCTCTTTTAGCTTCTCCCATGCTTCTTTAGGTGTTTCACAAGCCATTATTCTTGTGAAAATCACATCTGAAAGTGATAAATGAAGACATGTGAGAGCCTTTGGTTTCCTTGACTTCGCATCTTCATAAATCTTCATTTGTGCAATTGTTGGATTTGGTCCAAGTGGAAGAGGATCATCTTCACTTTCAATTGTTTCCCATAGATTAAGAACTTTGAGATAAGCCTTCATCTTTATCACCCATATGTGATAATTTTCTCCTGTAAACATAGTAGGTCCTGCACCCAAGAAGCTGTTGGATGCCATGTTACTGCTGCTCAGCTCTCACCTTAGAAGGAGAAAAAACCTTAGCCTTCTTGCCTTCACAGGTCCCTTAAGAAGAAGGGCTTTTGATACCACTGTTAGTATTAGAAACTAGAAAGAAGAAAGGATAAGGTTCAACAACAGTTCTTTTTATTCATTATCAGATTTCAAAAAGCATACACACATATATCTACACAAGCTTTTCCAAAGTAAGTAGAAAACCATACATATCCAACCACTATTGACTTTCTTACAAAACATATTCCATAAAACAAGGACTACCTTTCCTTTACATACTAAACATAATATTTAAAAAGAACCATTAAACAAAAACCATCTAGAAATATCTCATTTTCTAACAATATGGGAGTACAATCACATTCGCTTTTATGCTGGGGGAACATAAGTTTTATGATTACATGGCAGAAATAAGAGACATGGAAAACTTCAACAAACTCTCACATGAGAAATCAAGGTTGAAATTTGAGATGCAGATGTCAACACTCTTATCATTGTAAAATGCTCATGATACTCCATCTCTTTCTTGTTCTTCTCATAATGAATCTTTGTTTTCAACCTAACAATCTTGTTCTTTCCACTGTCTCACATTGCGTTCCACTCTCTTTAAAAAGAGTCTCTTCCAGAGTATAACTTTCTTTTGATTCTTCGTGTCTTGTTCTTGAATCACATGAGCTGTTGATTATCTTCTAAGATCTGCATTACTAGATTCCAAAGATTTTAGTTAAATGCCTCATCTAGAACTTCAACCTTGATTTATCATGCTAATGCTTGGTTAGGTTGTCCATGTCTCTTGTTTCTAAAATGTAACAATAAAGTTTACATTTCCCAAGAATAAAATTGAATGTGGTTGTATTCCCACACGTCTATCAGTTCATTTGTTAGAAAACTACTCATGGAGAAGCAAAACCTCTATATATTCCATAATAATGACCTCAATAACCAATACACTAATGCCAAGATGGTGTGGTGGACCATATGAATGTCAAACATCCTTGAAAGAAACATAAGAGCTAAAATAGTCATGCAACTCCTTATTTAGTATCCATACCACTTGCCATTATCATTTTAGTTAAGCGTTGAGTTCATAATAATCACCATCGGGGGACACACTACTTTCTCTTCTTAGAATTTGATGCTATACTATCTTCTGCACTTCTATTATACCTCAAGGTGAGGTGTATGGAAAATGACATACATCGAATTCAAAGATAAGGAAATAGTGTGACCCCCAATGGTGATTATTATGAACACGACTCTTGAGAAAGATGATAATGACAAGTGGATTGGATGGGATATCAGGAGTTGCATGGAAATTTCAGTTCTTCTGTTACTTTCAAAGATTTTTGACATTCAAAATGACTATGACGACATCGTGGTATCAGTGCATTGGGTTTTGTGGATACATGGAGGCTCTACTTTTCATTGAGTAGCTTTGTAAGAAAGGAAGAGATAGAGATATGTGGGAGTATAATCTCATTCGATTTTATCCTAGGGAAACATAAGTTTTATGGTTACATGGCAGAAATAAGAGACATGGAAAACTTCAACAAGATTTCACATGAGAAATCAAGGTTGAAGTTTGAGATGATGTTATATAAAGAAATTGTTTGGAATTCAGCGATGCAGATGTCAAAGAATAATCAACAACTTATGTGGTTATAGAACTAAGCTTTTAAGAATCAAAAGAAAGAGAATATTCTTGAAGAGACTTTTTGTCTTGTGAGCGAAAAACACCATTAGAATGTGTAAGAGAACAATATCGTTAGGGTAAAAACAAAGATGCATTATAAGCTAAACAAGGAAGAGAAGAAGTATCAAAAGTAATTTATCAAGATTAGTTCTTAATGATTTACCATGACACGACTGCTTGGGGGATAATAGAATAGGATCAATTGGATTTTATCTATAAATCTATTGCAAATGCTTTCTCAAATATTGAGGATCATCTAGCCAGGGAAAAGAAAGTTGCAAATTTATCAAATGGACAAAGAAATGAAAGAGTTCGTGGAAGACATTGTGTTTTTTACTTAACAATCTTGTTCTCTTCCAATAGTATGTTCCACTCTTTATACAAAGAGTATCTTCAAGATTTTTAGTTTTCTTTTGACTCCTAATGTCTTGTTCTTGAATCACATGAGATGTTGATTATATTCTAAGATCTGTATCGCTAGATTCCAAAAAGTTTCTTTATACGACCTCATCTCGAACTTCAGCTTTTATTTCTCATGTGAATGCTTGTTAAAGTTATCCATGTCCCTTCTTTCACAAATGTAACAGTAAAGTTTAGTTTACCCAAGATAAAAGTGAACGAGATTGTGTTCCCACACAAATCTACAAGTTCATTTATAAGAAAACTGCTCAGAGAAAAGCAAAACCTCTATACATCTCATGATATTGGCCTCAATAACTAAGGCACTAATTCCAAGATGGTGTGATGGACCATATGAATGCCAAATATCCTAGAAGGCAACATAAGAGATGAAATAGTGATGCAAATCCCGATTTCCCATCCATACCATTGATCATTATCATTTTTGTCATGCATCGAGTTCATGATAATCACAATCGAGAGCCACACTACTTTCTAATCTTAGAACTTGATGTCATGATATCTTTCGATATTCTATTATACCTCTAAGTGAGGTGTATAAAATATGGGATGACATCAAATTCAAAGATAAGAAAATAGTGTGGTCCCCAATGGTGATTATTATGAACATGACTCTCGAAAAAGATGATAATGGCATGTGGATTGGATGGGATATCCCGAGTTGCATGTCGTTTTTGTTGGGTTTTATTTGCCCTGAGTTTCTTACCATAAATAGGTTTTCCTTTTAGGAAAAGGTTTAGCAGTGGCTAGTCCTTTTCTGGTAGGAAAAGGTTTGAGACTTTATAAAAAAAGGCTTGTTCCTCCTAACTTAATCAACATTCACAATGTAGTCCTAGGGTCTTTGAGAGTTTTGGTTAGGGGGAGAATTTGTGGGACACAAGTTTGATATGTTATCGCTTGTGTGAACCTCTCATATGTTCCGAGTGAATTGGTTGAAGTTATTTTTATTTTATTTTTTGTTACTGTCATATTTATAGTGGATTGTTCATCTCCTTTGTGGATGTAGGTTGATTGACCGAACCACATTAATTTTTTGTGTCTTTTGGTATATTTCTTGTTTGTCTTCTTACTCATGGTCTTTCGAGGTTTTCTTTGCTAGTTTCCGCAAGACACCTAATTATTTACGATCCTAACAAATGGTATCAGAGCTAGGTCATGGTTCATTGATGGAGTCAGGTTCAATGATGTAGCCAAGTTGGATGGTTCAATGATGGAGCCAGGTCCAATGGTTCAATGATGGAACCAGGTTAGAGATAGGTGTTCATCTTGGCAGGTGTAGCTTTAGCCGCAACCTTTTTGACAGTAATGAAGAGTTTTGTTGGAGAAATTTTTTCAGAGAGGTTCTCTATGTCGAGACGTAGATTTGATGGAGAAGATTATGGAGAAGAGATGTAATCTGTTAGTGATTATGTAAAGAAGGTGGACAAATTTATTTTGTCAGAAATTCAAGCCAATGGTGAGATTTGTTGGGTTTTATTTGCCCTGAGTTTCTTACCATAAATAGGTTTTTCTTTTAGGAAAAGTTTTAAGAGTGCTAGTTCTTTTCTGGTAGGAAAAGTTTTGGAACTCTATAAAAAGTGGCTTGTTCCTTTTAACTTAATCATCATTCACAATGAAGTCTTAGGGGCTTTGAGAGTTTTGGTTAGGGGGAGAATTTTTGGGACACAAGTTTGATACGTTATCGCTTGTATGAATCTCCCATGTATTTCGAGTGAATTGGTTGAGGTTATTTCTCTCTATATTTTGTACTCTCATATTTATATAGTGGATTTCTCATCTTCTTTGTGGATGTAGGTCGATTGACCGAGCCACATTAAATCTCTGTGTCTTTCGGTATATTTCTCATTTGTCTTCTTACTCATGGTCTTTCGAGGTTTGCTTTGCTAACTTTCATATTACACCTGCTTATTTCGGTCCTAACAGTTTCTAATTCTTATACTGCTTCTAAGGATTTTGACATTAAAATGACCATGACGCCATCGTGGCATTAGGATATTGGTTTTTGAGGCCACTGTTGTGGGATACATGGAGGCTCTGCTTCTTATTGAGCAGTTTTCTAAAAAGGAAAAGATAGAGATATGTGGAAATATTATCACATTCACTTTTCCCAAGGGAAACGTCAGTTTTATGGTTAGATAACAGAAAAAAGAGACATAGAAAACTTCAACTAGCATTCACATGATAAATCAGGGTTGAAGTTTGAGATGCAGCCATATAAAGAAATCGTTTGGAATACAACGATGTAGATGTCAAAGAAAAATCAACAACTCATGTGGTTTTAGAATTAAGCCGCTAAGAATCACTAATACTTTTGAAGAAACTTTTTGTCTGGTGAACGAAAAGCACCATCATACAGCTGTAGAGAACAAGATTGTCAGGGTAAAAGTAAAGATGCATTATAAGCAAAACAAAGAAGAGATGAAGTATCAAGGAAAATTTCAAAGATTAGTTCTTAATGATTCACTATGACATGACTGCTTAGGAGATAATAGAATAGGAGCAAATTGATGTGATCAAACAATTTTTTGCAAATTCTTTTTCAACTATTGAGGATCATCGAGTTAGGGTAGAGAAATCTATAAATTTATCAAACTTCAGGACAAAGAAATGGAAGTGTTTGTGGAAGAGAGGGTGAATAAAGTTGTAAGAGCTCATATGATCATAGTCTACCTCTCTTCCAAAAACTCTTACATTTCCTTGTCTTGATTTTTGATAAATTTTTCAACTTTCTTAGCCTTGACTCGATAATTCTTAACAATTGAGGAAGAATTCGCAAAATATTATTTGATCACCCCGTGTTGCTCCTGTTGTATTTTTTCCTCAACACTCCTATCATCGTAAATCATTTTGAACTGAACCTTTAAAAAATGCTCTTGAGCCTCTATTTCTTTCTTATTCTTCTCATAGTGAATCTTTGTTCTTTTGATTCTTAATGTCTTGTTCTAAAATCACATGCGATGTTGATTATCTGATAAGATCTGCATTGCTAGACTCAAAAGAGTTTCTTTATACGACATTATCTCCAACTTCAACCTTGATTTCTCATGTGAATGCTTGTTGAAGTTGTCCATGGCTCTTGTTTCTGAAATATAACAATAAAGCTTACGTTTCCCTAGGATAAAAGTTAACGGGATTATGTTTCCACACAACTCTATCAGTTCATTTATTAGAAAACAACTCATGGAGAAGTAAAGCCTCTATATATCCCTTGATAGTGGACTCAATAACCAATATACTAACGTTATGATGGTGTGGTAGACCATATGAATGTCAACCATCCTTGAAAGCAACATAAGAGCTGAAATAGTCATGCAACTCCTGATTTTCCATCCATACCACTAGTCATTATCATATTTATCAAGCATCGAGTTCATGACAATCATATCTGAGGGCCATACTACATTCTAATCTTAGAATTTGATGTCATGCTATCTTCCGAACTTCTATTATACCTCTAGGTAAGGCTTATGAAAGATGGGATGGCATCAAATTCAAAGATAAGAAAATAGTGTGGCCCCCAATACTAATTATTATGAACACGACTTTTGAGAAAGATGATAATGACAAGTGGATTGGATGGGATATCTGGAGTTGCATGAAATTTTTTAGTTCTTATATTTCTTTCAAGGATTTTGTCATTCAAAATGATCATGAAGTTATCGTTGCATCTGGATATTGGATTTTGAGGCCAGTGTCGTGGGATACATGGAAACTTTACTTCTCATTGAGTAGTTTTCTAAATTAGAAAGAGATAGAGATATATGGGAATATTATCACATTCACTTTTATCCTGGGGAAACGTAAGTTTTATGGTTACATAAAAAAAAAAGAAATGGAAAACTTCAACAAGCATTTACATGAGAAATCAGGGTTGAAGTTTGAGATAAAGTCATATAAATAAACTATTTGGAATCCAGCGATGCAAATGTCGAAGAATAATCAACAATTCATGTGGTTTTAGAATTAAGCTGCTAAGAATCAAAAGAAAGATAGTACTTTTGAAGAAACTTTTTATCTGGTGAACGAATAGCACAACCAGACAGTGGAAGAGAACAAGATCATCAGGGTAAAAATAATGATGCATTATAAGTAAAACAAGGAAGAGATGAAGTATCAAGGGAATTTTTTCAAGGATTAGTTCTTAATAATTTACTATGATAAGACTTCTTAGGAGATAATGGAGTAGGAGAAATTGACTGTGATCAAACAATCTTTTGCAAATGCTTCTTCAACAATTGAGGATCATCGAGTCAGACAGAGAAAGTTGCAAATTTATCGAACTTAGGACAAAGAAATGGAAGAGTTTGTGGAAGAGAGGGAGAATAAATTCATAAGATCTCATATGATCATAGTCTCCCTATATTCCAAATACTTTTTGATTTCCATGTCTTGATGTTTGATAGTTTTTCCAACTTTCTCATCCTTGACACAATGATCCTTAACAATTGAGGAAGAATTGGAAAAAGATTATTTGATCACCTTGTGTTTCTCCTGTGGTACTCTTCAACACTCCTAGCATTCTAAATCATTTTGAACTGATACTTGAAAATATGCTCTCGATACTCTATTTCTTTCTTGTTCTTCTCATAGTGAATCTTTGTTTTCAACCTACACAACCTTTTATCTTTATTGTCTGACTGTGCGTTCCATTCTCTATACAAAGAGTCTTCTCAAGAATATTAGCTTTATTTTGATTCTTACTATCTTGTACTTGAATCACATGAGATGTTGATTCTCTTCTAAGATCTGCATTGCTAGATTTTAAAGAGTTTCTTTATACAATCTCATTTCCAACTTCAACCTTGATTTCTCATGTGAATGCTTGTTGAAGTTGTCCATGTCTCTTGTTTCTGAAATGTAAGAATAAAGCTTATGTTTTCCCACGATAAAAGTGAATGGATTGTGTTCCCACGCAACTCTGTCAGTTCATTTATTAGAAAACTGCTCACAGAGAAGCAAAGCCTCCATATATCCCATGACAGTGGACTCAATAACCAATATGCTAGTGTTAAGATGGTGTGGTAGACCATATGAATGACAAACATCCTTGAAAGGAACATAAGAGATGAAATAGTCATGCAACTCTTGATTTACCATCCATTCCACTAGTCATTATCATTTTTGTAAAGAGTGAAGTTCATGATAATCACCATTGAGAGCCATACTACTTTCTAATCTTAGAATTTGATGCCATGTTAGGTTTTGAGATTTTATTATGCCTCTAGGTAAGGTGTATGAAAGATGGGATGACATTGAATTCAAAGATAAGCAAATAATGTGGCTCCTAATGGTGATTATTGAGAAAGATGATAATGATAAGTGGATTGGATGGGATATTAGGATTTGCATGATAATATCATTTCTTATACTGCTTTCAGGGATTATCAACATTCAAAATGACCGCATCACCATTGTAGCATCAATGTATTGGTTTTTGAGGTCACGGTCGTGGGATATATGGATGATCTACTTCTCATTGAGTAGTTTTCTAAGAAAGAAAGAGATAAAGATATATGGATATAATCTCATTCCTTTTTATCCTAGGGGAAACATAGGTTTTATGGCTACATTAAAGAAATAAGAGACATGAAAAATTTCAACAAGCAATTCACATGAGAATCAAGGTTGAAGTCTTAGATGAAGTCATTTAAACTAAGAAATTGTTTTGAATCCAGCGATGACGATGTCAAATAATAATCAACCCCGGTGGTTTTCTTACTATGCCGCTAATAATCAATAGAAAGCTAATACTCTTGAAGAGACTATTTGTCTAGTGAGAGAAAAGAACCATTACACAACCTCATTTCCAACTTCAACCTTGATTTCTCATGTGAATGTTTGTTGAAGTTGCCCATTTTTTTTTTAATGATATGTAACAATAAAGCTTACGTTTTCCCACGATAAAAGTGAATGGGATTGTGTTCCTACACAACTCTACCAGTTCATTTATTAGAAAGTTGCTCACAAAGAAGAAAAGCCTCCATATATCCCATGATAGTGGACTCAATAACCAATAAGCTAATGTTAAGATGGTGTGGTAGACCATATGCATGACAAACATCCTTGAAAGCAACATAAGAGATGAAATAGTCATGCAACTCCTGATTTCCATCCATTCCACTATTCATTATCATTTTTGTAAAGCGTCAAGTTCATGACAATCACCATCAAGAGCCATACTACTTTCTAATCTTAGAATTTGATGCCATGTTATGTTCCGAACTTCTATTATACCTTTAGGTGAGGTGTATGAAAGATGTGATGACATCGAATTCAAAGATAAGGAAATAATGTGGCTCCCAATGTTGATTATTGAGAAAGATGATAATGATAAGTGGATTGGATGGGATATTAGAAGTTGCATGACAATATCAGTTCTTAAACAACTTTCAAGGATTATCAACATTCAATATGACTGCATCACCATCGTGGCATCTATGTATTGGTTTTTGAGGCCACTGTCGTGGGATACATTGATGCTCTACTTCTCATTAAATAGTTTTCTAAGAAAGAAAGAGATAAAGATATGTGGATATAATCCCATTCACTTTTATCCTAGGGAAACATAGGTTTTATGGTTACATTAAAGAAATAAGAGACATGAAAAAATTCAACAAACAATTCACATGAGAATCAAGGTTGAAGTCTTAGATGAAGTCATATAAATTGAAGAAATTGTTTGGAATCCAGCGACGAAGATGTCAAATAATAATCAACAACCCCTGTGGTTTTTGAACTAAGTTTCTAAGAATCGATAGAAAGCTAATACTCTTGAAGAGACTTTTTGTCTAGTGAGAGAAAAGAACCATTATACAACCTCATTTCCAACTTCATCCTTGATTTCTCATGTGAATGCTTGTTGAAGTTGTCCATCTCTTATTTTTATGATATGTAACAATAAATCTTTCCTTTTCCCACGATAAAAGTGAATGTGATTGTGTTCCCACACAACTCTACCAGTTCATTTATTAGAAAATTGCTCACAGAGAAGCAAAGCCTCTATATATCCCATGATAGTGGACTCAATAACCAATAAGCTAATGTTAAGATGGTGTGGTGGACCATATGAATGACAAACATCCTTGAAAGCAACATAAGAGATGAAATAGTCATGCAACTCCTGATTTCCCATCCATTCCACTAGTCATTATCATTTTTGTAAAGCGTCAAGTTCATGACAGTTACCATCAAGAGCCATACTACTTTCTAATCTTAGAATATGATGCCATGTTATGTTCCGAACTTCTATTATACTTCTAGGTGAGGTGTATGAAAGATGGGATGACATCGAATTCAAAGGTAAGGAAATAGTGTGGTTCCCAATGGTGATTATTGAGAAAAATGATAATGATAAGTGGATTGGATGGGATATTAGGAGTTGCATGACAATATCAGTTCTTAAACAACTTTCAAGGATTATCAACATTCAATATGACTGCATCACCATCGTGGCATCAATGTATTGGTTTTTGAGGCCACTGTCGTGGGATGCATTGATTCTCTACTTCTCATTGAATAGTTCTCTAAGAAAGAAAGAGATAAAGATATGTGGACATAATCCCATTCGCTTTTATCCTGGGGGAAACGTAGGTTTTATGGTTACATTAAAGAAATAAGAGACATGAAAAAATTCAACAAACAATTCATATGAGAATCAAGGTTGAACTCTTAGATTAAGTCATATAAGTTGAAGAAATTGTTTGGAATCCAGCGATGAAGATGTCAAATAATAATCAACAATCCCTGTGGTTTTTGAACTAAGCTGCTAAAAATCGATAAAAAGCTAATTCTCTTGAAGAGACTTTTTGTTTAGTGAGAGAAAAGAACCATTATACAAACTCATTTCCAACTTCAACCTTGATTTCTCATGTGAATGCTTGTTGAAGTTGTCCATGTCTCTTTTTTATGATATGTAACAATAAAGCTTATGTTTTCTCATGATAAAAGTGAATGTAATTGTGTTCCCACAAAACTCTACCAGTTCATTTATTAGAAAATTGCTCACGGAGAAGCAAAGCCTCCATATATCCCATGATAGTGGACTCAATTACCAATAAGCTAATGATAAGATGGTGTGGTAGACCATATGAATGACAAACATCCTTGAAAGCAACATAAGAGATGGAATAGTCTGGCAACTCCTGATTTCCTATCCATTCCACTAGTCATTATCATTTTTGTAAAGCGTCAAGTTCATAACAACCACCATCAAGAGCCATACTACTTTCTAATCTTAGAATTTGATGCCATGTTATGTTCCGAACTTCTATTATACCTCTATGTGAGGTGTATGAAAGATGGGATGACATCGAATTCAAAGATAAGGAAATAGTGTGGCTCCTAATGGTGATTATTGAGAAAGATGATAATGATAAGTGGATTGGATGGGATATTAGGAGTTGCATGACAATATCAGTTCTTATATAATTTCAAGGATTATCAACATTCAAAATGACCGCATCACCATCGTGGCAACAATGTATTGGTTTTTGAGGCCACTGTCGTGGGATACATGGATGCTCTACTTCTCATTGAGTTGTTTTCTAAGAGAGAAAGAGATAAAGATATGTGGATACAATCCTATTCGCTTTTATCCTGGGGAAACATATGTTTTACAGTTACATTAAAGAAATAAGAGACATGAAAAAATTCAACAAGCAATTCACATGAGAATCAAGGTTGAAGTTTTTGATGAAGTCATATAAATTGAAGAAATTGTTTGGAATCCAGCGATGAAGATGTCAAATAATAATCAACAACCCCTGTGGTTTCTGGACTAAGGCACTAAGAATCAATAGAAAGCTAATACTCTTGAAGAGACTCTTTGTCTAGTGAGAGAAAAAAACCATTATACAACCTCATTTCCAATTTCAACCTTGATTTCTCATGTGAATGCTTGTTGAAATTGTCAATGTCTCTTTTTAATGATATGTAACAATAAAGCTTATGTTTTCCCATGATAAAAGTGAATGGGATTGTGTTCCCACAAAACTCTACCCATTCATTTATTAGAAAATTGCTCACGGAGAAGCAAAGCCTCCATATATCCCATGATAGTGGGCTTAATAACCAATAAGCTAATGTTAAGATGGTGTGGTAGACAATATGAATGATAAACATCCTTGAAAGCAACATAAGAGATGAAATAGTCATGCAACTCCTGATTTCCCATCCATTCCGCTAGTCATTATTATTTTTGTAAAGCGTCAAGTTCATGACAATCACCATCAAGAGCCATACTACTTTCTAATTTTAGAATTTGATGCCATGTTATGTTCCGAACTTCTATTATACCTCTAGGTGAGGTGTATGAAAGATGGGATGACATCAAATTCAAAGATAAGGAAATAGTGTGGCTCTCAATGATGATTATTGAGAAAGATGATAATGATATGTGGATTGGATGGGATATTAGGAGTTGCATGACAATATAAGTTCTTATACAACTTTCAAGGATTATCAACATTCAAAATGACAACATCACTATCGTGGCATCAATGTATTGGTTTTTGAGGCCACTGTCGTGGGATACATGGATGCTCTACTTCTCATTGAGTAGTTTTCTAAGAAAGAAAGAGATAAAGTTATGTGGATATAATCCCATTCGCTTTTATCCTGGGGGAAATGTAGGTTTTATGGTTGCATTAAAGAAATAAGAGACATGAAAAAATTCAACAAGCAATTCACGTGAGAATCATGGTTGAAGTTTTAGATGAAGTCATATAAATTGAAGAAATTGTTTGGAATCCAGCGATGAAGATGTCAAATAATAATCAACAACCCCTGTGGTTTTTGAACTAAGCCGCTAAGAATCAATAGAAAGCTAATATTCTTGAAGAGACTTTTTGTCTAGTGAGAGAAAAGAACCATTATACAACCTCATTTCCAATTTCAACCTTGATTTCTCATGTGAATGCTTGTTGAAGTTGTCAATGTCTCTTTTTAATGATATGTAACAATAAAGCTTACGTTTTCCCACGATAAAAGTGAATGGGATTGTGTTCCCATACAACTGTACCAGTTCATTTATTAGAAAATTGTTCACAGAGAAGTAAAGCTTTCATATTTCCCATGATAGTGGACACAATAACCAATAAGCTAATGTTAAGATGGTGTGGTAGACCATATGAATGATAAACATACTTGAAAGCAACATAAGAATGAAATAGTCATGCAACTCCTGATTTCCCATCCATTCCACTAGTCATTATCATTTTTGTAGAGCGTCAAGTGCATGACAATCACCATCAAGAGCCATACTACTTTCTAATCTTAGAATTTGATGCCATGTTATGTTCCGAACTTCTATTATACCTCTAGGTGAGGTGTATGAAAGATGGGATGACATCAAATTCAAAGATAAGGTAATAGTATGGCTCCCAATTGTGATTATTGAGAAATATGATAATGATAAGTGGATTGGATGGGATACTAGGAGTTGCATGACAATATCAATTATTATACAACTTGCAAGGATTATTAACTTTCAAAATGACCGCATCAGCATCGTGGCATCAATGTATTGGTTATTGAGGCCACGGTCGTGGGATATGTGGATGCTCTACTTCTCATTGAGTAGTTTTCTAAGAAAGAAAGAGATAAAGATATGTGGATATAATCCCATTTGCTTTTATCCTGGGGGAAACGTAGGTTTTATGGTTACATTAAAGAAATAAGAGACATGAAAAAATACAACAAGCAATTCACATGAGAATAAAGGTTGAAGTTTTAGATGAAGCCATATAAATTGAAGAAATTGTTTGGAATCCAGCGATGAAGATGTCAAATAATAATCAACAACCCCTGTGGTTTTCGAACAAAGCCGCTAAGAATCAATAGAAAGCTAATACTCTTGAAGAGACTTTTTGTCTAGTGAGAGAAAAGTACCATTATACAATCTCACTTCCAACTTCAACCTTGATTTCTCATTTGAATGCCTTTTGAAGTTGTCCATGTGTCTTTTTTCTGAAATGTAACAATAAAGCTTACGTTTTCCCATGATAAAAGTGAATGGGATTGTGTTCCCACACAACTATACTAGTTCATTTATTAGAAAACTGCTCACAGAGAAGTAGAGCCTCCATATATCCCATGATAGTGGACTTAATAACCAATAAGCTAATGTTAAGATGGTGTGGTAGACAATATGAATGACAAACATCTTTGAAAGCAACATACAAGATGAAATAGTAATGCAACTCTTGATTTCCCATCCATTCCACTAGTCATTATCATTTTTGTAAAGTGTCAAGTTCATGACTATCACCATCAAGAGCCATACTACTTTCTAATCTTAGAATTTGATGCCATGTTATGTTCCGAACTTCTATTATACCTCTAGGTGAGGTGTATGAAAGATGGGATGACATCGAATTCAAAGGTAAGGAAATAGTGTGGCTCCCATTGGTGATTATTGAGAAAAATGATAATGATAAGTGTATTGGATGGGATATTAGGAGTTGCATGACAATATAAGTTCTTATACAACTTTCAAGGATTATCAACATTCAAAATGACAGCATCACCATCGTGGCATCAATGTATTGGTTTTTGAGGCCAGTGTCGTGGGATACATGGATGTTCTACTTCTCATTGAGTAGTTTTCTAAGAACGAAAGAGATATAGAGATGTGGATATAATCCCATTCGCTTTTATCCTGGGGGAAACGTAGGATTTATGGTTACATTAAAGAAATAAGAGATATGAAAAAATTCAACAAGCAATTCACATGAGAATCAAGGTTGAAGTCTTAGATGAAGTCATATAAATTGAAGAAATTGTTTGGAATCCAGCGATGAAGATGTCAAATAATAATCAACAACCCCTGTGGTTTTCGAACTAAGCCGCTAAGAATCAATAAAAAGCTAATACTCTTGAAGAGACTTTTTGTCTAGTGAGAGAAAAGAACCATTATACAACCTCATTTCCAACTTCAACCTTGATTTCTCATGTGAATGCCTTTTGAAGTTGTCCATGTGTCTTTTTTCTGAAATGTAACAATAAAGCTTACGTTTTCCCATGATAAAAGTGAATGGGATTGTGTTCCCACACAACTCTACCCATTCATTTATTAGAAAATTGCTCACGGAGAAGCAAAGCCTCCATATATCCCATGATAGTGGGCTCAATAACCAATAAGCTAATGTTAAGATGGTGTGGTAGACAATATGAATGATAAACATCCTTGAAAGCAACATAAGAGATGAAATAGTCATGCAACTCTTGATTTCCCATCCATTCCACTAGTCATTATCATTTTTGTAAAGTGTCAAGTTCATGACTATCACCATCAAGAGCCATACTACTTTCTAATCTTAGAATTTGATGCCATGTTATGTTCCGAACTTCTATTATACCTCTAGGTGAGGTGTATGAAAGATGGGATGACATCGAATTCAAAGGTAAGGAAATAGTGTGGCTCCCATTGGTGATTATTGAGAAAAATGATAATGATAAGTGTATTGGATGGGATATTAGGAGTTGCATGACAATATAAGTTCTTATACAACTTTCAAGGATTATCAACATTCAAAATGACAGCATCACCATCGTGGCATCAATGTATTGGTTTTTGAGGCCACTGTTGTGGGATACATGGATGCTCTACTTCTCATTGTGTAGTTTTCTAAGAAAAAAAGAGATAAAGTTATGTGGATATAATCCCATTCGCTTTTATCCTGGGGAAACGTAGGTTTTATGGTTGCATTAAAGAAATAAGAGACATGAAAAAATTCAACAAGCAATTCACATGGGAATCAAGTTAAAGTCTTAGATGAAGTCATATAAATTAATGAAATTGTTTGGAATCCAGCGATGAAGATGTCAAATAATAATCAACAACCCCTATGGTTTTTGAACTATGCCGCTAATAATCAATAGAAAGCTAATACTCTTGAGAGACTTTTTGTCTAGTGAGAGAAAAGAACCATTAGACATTGGAACAGAACTTGATCGTTAGGATAAAAACAAAAATGCAATGTAAGCAAAACTAGGAAGAGATGAAGTATCAAATAACTATTTTTCTAGGATTAGTACCAAATGATTTACTATGACAGGGTTGCTTAGGAGATAATAGGACGGGAGCAATGGTATGTGATCAAAGAATATTTTGCTAATGCTTCCTCAAAACTATTTAGGATCATCGAGCTAGGGAAAAGAGAGTTACAATTTTCTCAAAGTTAGGACACGAAACGAAAGATTTCATGTTTGAGTTACAAATTTATCAAACTTAGGATCGTAAGAGCTCATGAAGATAGAAGACACAAACACTGAAAAGGGTGATTGCATTTAAGAAGAAATTTGGCGTCGATTTGGCGATGCTAATGGAGAAGTGTATTGCAAAGTAATCTAAGCAGGTCAAGAGATGTGAATGACACATTCTTGTAGCTTTATTTTCTGGTGATTAAACTACTGCATTAAATATGAAAGAGTTGATGTGTAGCAAATAAGGACTTATCGAGTAGTGATATTTCAAATCCTTTGATATATACGACATTAACATAGATTATGTAGTTGAAGTCAAACAAAGTCATGAAACAAATTCATAATCCTTAAGGAATAACATCCTTAAGGGACAAATGTCTTAAATCAAGAATTTCAAAGGTGTTGCAGAAAGCCCTAACGAATAATATTTAATTAATGATGAAAGAAAACACTTAAGACATACTTAATTCTCATCTATATATAAAGCTAAATAAACAAAAAGTGATGTGACACCTCTCTTTAGCCAATGATCATATTTATTTATTTTCTCATTTATGGCAATTTTTACTATATATCTATTGTTTATTTATCATCATCATCATCATCATCATTATTATTATTATTATTATCATTATCATTATCATTATCATTATTATTATCATCACTAAACAATAAATGTGTCATTACTACTCCCTTCACTTATTTTTATTCTTTTTGTAAAAACTTAAATGTTTCAAAATTTACTACTTCACTTATTCCTATTCATTTTTTTGTAATATTTACTACTCCAACTTTTCATTTCCTTATTGAAAAATAAAAATAAAAATATGTTAAAATGGAGTAGTGTGTGTGATGTGACATCTCTCTTTGTTATCTTTTTTCTCATTTTTTGGGGGCAATTTTCACTATATTTTTATTTTTTATTAATATTATTAAGAAAATATGTCAATTACTACTCCCTCAATTTATTTCTATTTCTTATTCTAATAACTTAATGTCTCAAAATTTTCCTGTTCCTATTTATTTATTGTTTGTAATATTTAAAATCCTATATATTTAATATTTTTTGTAATATTTGAAATCATATATATATATATATATATTATGAGTTGATGGCACCCTCTCTATGGCCTAGAAACTCATTTAACTTTTATCTCATTTTCCTATTTTTTTCCCTTTCAATATGGATCAATTTATATCTTAATTCAAAAATAATCTATTATATATTATTGCATCTAACTACATCTAATAATGAGTCACAAATAAAAAATCATATTCTCTACTTAAATAGCTTGTCTCTTCAACTATTTTCTTCCTAATTCTTATATAAATGACAATCACCTATGAAATTTGTTGGATCTAAAAGCCTCTATCATAATTTTCATTTTATAGAAAAGGTTGAAAGTAAAACTTACTTCAAATTAAAATTGAAAGGAGAAAAAGAAAGGAGGTAATACCTGGATTTATCGTTCATCCAGAGAATACCAGTCATCCAGCTTAGAAATCATTGAAGTAGTTATCGGAGAATGAGAACTTTAACTAAGAAAGAAGAAGAATAAGAAAAATTACGTAAGTATGATCATTTTGAATACAATAAGGTGAATAGTCGTAACAATTTTATTATGCAATAGAAAATGCAGTAGAAGCTTATCTTCATTTCTATTTGTACTACATTATCTTCTAATTACATATATGGTGTAATATTTTCTTTAATTGCTTCTTTAAAATTTTAAAATATAGTAAAAAAGGAAAAAGAGAGCAGTAGTACTAAAAAAGTATAATGTAATATATAAAATTATCAATAAATTGGTCAACAAATAACATTTTCATGTCTCTATTTTAAACACAAAATTGTATCATGACATGAAGAAGCAAAATTTCTTTCTTTTACGTAAGAACTTAAAAGAAAATCACACTCTTTCTTTTCTCATTTATGGTGGAGGAGGCGGTGGTTACAACGACAATGATGTCGAATGCAATTTCTATTTTAAGTGTGGAGTTCAATATAATTATAACAGATACTTTGCTAGAGACCGTAACAAAAGAAAATCTTGTATTTTAGGAACAATAATGTTTTACAACCAAATTTAATAATAAGGTTATGTAGAGACATCTTCAATTTTGATCCTCATTTGTCTTTCGATATATAACAAAGGAATTTAATTTGTTATATTTTTTATGCTTATAATTACTTTCACTATATGGAATATCTTTAATGTTATTCTAGATATAGTTGATTTTTCATCTTTATTATTTGCCTTCTAGTTGTACTAGTTTCAAGCTTTTAGTGATAAAGAGTTATAACTATACAAAAAGAATCTATAGAGTGTTATATATCTTTGAAATGGAATCTGCATATTTCACTTTAAATTGCTATGTTCACATTAACAACTTCCTAAATCGCTTATTCATGTGAAGGAGAAGTGTTTGGAGCTTTCTATAGTTTATGTAAATTGTATTTTTTTTTGTGCTTGATTTATAGAAATTAAATTAAAATTTCAATAGAAATTGTTAGATGACTTAAAACACTTGAATTAGTAGATTCTTTTTTGTTAGGTGATACTTCAAAATCATAACTCTATCTCCTTATATAAAACTAAAAAATGATTACTTGTATAATTTGAAGATTAAAATTATTTTTAAAAAGTATGAGAAGTTTATATAAGTACAAAATTTTAATTTTCTTTACTTCAAATAGCATTATGTATGTAAATATAAAATATTTAATATACATAATATAAATATTAATGAATTAATGTCTCCGGTAACATATATATATATATATATATATATATATATATATATTTCAGAACATGATTTTTATACTAATCCATCAATTATTGCACTTTTAACATTTAAAATCAATGAATTATAAAGATGACAAACAGGAAACATACTGAAATAATCAAATAGCATGCACGTTCCAAGAAATGCATAGTTAAGAGCGAAATATTCTAAATAGCAAAAAGGTTAGAAACGACCTTGATATCATTGAGCTTCACGAATGTCAACTTCACAGTAACTCAAGGGTTATATTTGAAGAGGTTGTTCATCAAATAATTTCATACTAATCCACAGAGAATGATCCCAAGTTTTTTGATGATGTAAGTATGAGGGGATCTGTAAAAAGAACAAAAAAGGATGATATACCTACAAGAATTTCTGTTAATGACATGGATTAATGTATGAATCAAATAAAGAATGAAAAATTGAATTTCATTTGATAAAAAATTATGTTTGATTTTCTAGTTATACAATAGAATGTAACATTCATTTTAATCAAATAGTGATTCGATAAAGTTATCACCAAACTATAATAATTATGCATTCTAATAAATAATATATAATATACTTGTATATAAATCATCCCAATATCTTTTATTGTTATTATTATTAACTCAATATCAGAATCTAGAAATACTTTCAAATAATACTTAACAATACCATTTAAGATTTACATAATTTAAATAATATTTTCTAGTGACAGAAGTTGTAGCAGTGAGAGTAACTACAACACTTACTACCAGTGGTCATGAAGACAGGCTCATGCATTCTCAAAATAATCATAGATGGAATTTGGGAGGTGCCTTGCATAATTAGAATGAATATAAAAAGGATTAAGCAAGTAATAATGTAGTGGAGGTGGAGCACACTCTCAAATAAGGAAATTAATTTGTTGATTTTCTTAAAAACTTTATTTTTAATTTTGTAGGTACAAAAATTCTATAATTTAACTCAATATAAGAAGTTTCATCACAGGCAAGAACAAGAATAAATTAGAAAAGAAAAAAAATGATGAATCTAAGAATAGAGAAGTGCCAAAATAAGTATTTCACTACACAAAGAGACAATCAAACACACAATTCAACACAATCACAAGCGGATACACAATTACAATTGTAACTAGGGGGAAAAATTGGATAAAAGAAAAATCAACAATATCTTACATAGGCAAAAAGAAGTTTATAAAGGTTTCAATCTATAGATCGAAATAATCTCGATGAAGTTGAGGAGGTACCCGCTAGATCTAGATCTAGTTGTTTTGGTATTTGCTCTTCGAGGCTCATTTTTCTAAGAAAAAGGAGATACCAGTAAAATTCGTCATTTCTAATCTGTAGCTACAAGAGATGGGGAGAATAACAGTCTTACCTCAAATTATTGGTCTAGATTTAACGTCATGGAGTCAAAGAAGTCTTTATGGAGATTGATTTCATGGTATTTGTGAGATTTGAAGACGTTTATCTAAAATTTACTAGATCTCTATATTTTCTTATCCAAAGAACTTCTACTTGAGGCAAGATCCACATGAATTTTGAGTTGATTCTACTCCTAGAGCTTCAATGAAAAAGATGAATCAATCAAGTTGCCTAGATACTTCTAGGTTCTCTTCATTTTCTTGTCTAGGCTGATTTTTATATATTTTAGTAGAATCTAGTTGTTTTGTTTTTTATTGCCTTTTTTTTAATTTGGGATTGGTCCTGAGTCACTTTTGGGCCCAAGTTTTGTATATACTTCTTTTTTATTTTAATAAAAATGAGTTATATATATCCCAATTTTAATTAGAAAAAGATTTATAAGTTTTTAAAAAACTAAGTGGTATGTGGTGTATTTATACGTAAAAAGGTCAAATTAAATTCATATGAGAGCTAAGTTCTTGATGCATACATGTGAGGTTTTTTTGTGAATGTGAGAGTTATTGTTGGATGAGGTCCTTAAATTATATTCAATCTTTTGATATGAGTGTGTGGACTATCTCTCCTTGTGAAGACACTTGTTTGGTGAAAGATAGGGATGAGTAAATAATGTTGCATGAAGCATTGTGTTTTATATGCTAAAATTATCAAGTCCATGCTTGAGGTCATGAGGTGGCTATGTATTTGCGTGTGTTGAATTTGAACATTACCATACTTGCTTGTGAAGTGCTAAAGGCCCTATGAGTTTGTAGTCAAAGTACAAATGCTATTAGTTTTGAGTCCAGGTCTAGGGTATATAGGTGGAAATTGTTTGAGGACGAACAAAGCTCTAAGTGTGGGGTGGTGATCTGCGACGTATTTATATGCCAAAATGTCAAATTAAACCCATATGAAAACTAAGTTTGATAGCAAAACTCAATATTATTTGTAGTTATTGAGTAATGGGTATGCATATAGAGTAACCAATGTGATTAGTGTTTGTAGGTAAGATGGTACAAGGAAAAGGAACAAAAGTCGCTAAATTTGAAGTGCACATAGATCGAACAACAAGAGAAGAATCGCAAAGGAATGCAAGGATGATTTCGAGGAATTACCCAACTTTGTATCCTCTCTACATTGTGGAGAGGGAATTTATTATTTGGCTCTTGATGTTGACGAGATAGAAGACTATGTATCCTCTTTGTGTCGTAGATAGGAGGATTCTAAGAAGATAGGGCATATTTATATCGACTCCGTGTCGGAGACCTACAAGCTAACCTTTTACTGATTTTTTTCAACTATAAATAGACTCAGGTTTTATTATTTTTATTATTCTTTTTCTAATTATTAGAGAGCGACGACTTGGAAAAACACTTGATCCAATTTTAGGTTTATTCCTACTCTTTTTCATCTATTGATTTCTCTTATGATTATTGAACTTTCAAAGATTGAGAATACAACTATGAGTAGCTAATCCTTTTTATTCTAGGGATGAGGCAACAAATGAATGTGTAGTATTGAATCTATGGATCAAAGTTGGCTGTCACCGTAAATTTGTGCTTTTGTTCTTGAATTCCCTATGTTAATTCTTGATCAGCATTAATATATATTTATTGTCTAACTTGAACTCGGGAGAGGAATAAAAGGATAGCACATAGGACAAAATGAGCGTTAACTTCGCTCGAAACTAGGGTTGATTTGTATCTAAGATAGAGATATACCTAGAGACCTTGCTTTGTTACAACACGAGATGAAATCTTAGTGCTTCATAGTTGGTTCAATCTATCCCCGCTCAAAGATGTAGTTAAACTATCAAATGTGGTAGGTGATTAGAGGTCGGGAGACCATAATCATACATTTAACCTTGTAAAGAAGTGATTTGATAACCAATTGAAGTTCATAGAAGATGATACTATGCATGAATTCTAAGTAGCCTGCAACCCGGGAATTTCCTAAGTCATTGTTTAAACTCCATTTGAAATCGAATCGTAGTTAGATAGCTTTCTTCTACAAAATTGTTAATTTAGAAATAATCATCAATCTCTCTGGACACACTTGTTTTAAATTGTAGTTATTAGCGAAATCAAATATTAACTGAAGGGTTCAACATCCGGCTCTTAAAAGAGCTGCTTTATTACCTGTACGACCATGTACACTTGCGTGTGCGTTTGAATGCAACACTATTCAATTACACAAACATTCCTACTATATTTACTAATTCTCTCTATAATTTGAAATAATTATATTTGATATCACTAATTAATAATTCTTACCAAATTTTAAGTCAGATACACCTAGATATATGTATCTAGTATGATTCACATTCATATGTGATACCAAATATATAAGATAGTAGCAAACAAGATTTGAGAGAGGCGAGCAATATTTATCTATGTATCTCAGATACCCACAAATCACACTAGATACATGTATGTAATGTGATAAACATGTATATGAGATACCATATAAATAGGAGAGTGACAAGTGGGATGAGAGAGAGGTGAGGGAGGCGAACGAGATTTGTCTATGTATCTTAAATACATGTGAAGCCACTTGAATATAGTGTATCTAGAACAAATTACACATAGTGTTGACCGCATGTATTTTGAGATACATGTATTTAGACGTATCTTAACGCACCAAAATCTAGTAAGATTCTTAATATTGTAAACTTGTGTGTATCTAAGCAATTAATTAGCTTCTAAACTAGAGAGATTTTTGTTAGTTACCCATTACTTTTTAAAGATTTTGGTCTTATTGATATGTGATCACATGCAAAACGCATACACCAAATTAGTATATATCTATACTACATTAAAAGTATGAAGATTATTAGAAATGTTTATTAAAAAATTTTCCCTTCATTAAAAGACTCTAAAAATGGAAAGAAAATGTCATTTATTATTTTTCTCAAATTCCTATCATTTATTTATTATGTAATGTTTATGACTTTGAAATTAATTAAAGTTATAGCTAATAAATCTTTACTTATTTTTAAGAGTTGTGAAAATCTAATTTTTTTTTTACCAAACCTAAGGTTTACACCATTTTAATGTTTAAATATTTCTTTAGATCTTACAATTAACTATTTCTCATAATCTGTGTAAGGGATCTGAAATTCAATAAGTTCTTAACTGTATCATTACCCTTTTATTCTACCCTTAGGGTGGCCTAGTGGTTTGGGCTTGGGATTTCCATGTTGGAAGTCAAGTTCGAAATTCCTTGCCAGCAAAAGCAAGGGGTTTGCCTTCTTGGTCGAGCTTGTCGCACCGGTCCCTTTGCACGACAGTTTGTCAAATCATCACTCCATTGGCTTTTTGTTATAGTGATTACCCAAAAGTCAAAACTTGATTAAAGTTTTGTTATATCACACCGCCAAATTGTCTCCATCACCACTCCATTGATCTTTCTTCTCCGTATATAGTTCAACATTGCTCTAATAATCTACTCTTTTTATCTCTAAACCAAACTACAATGGCTTCAGTAATTGAGCAATACCAGGTTGCTCCCCCTCCCAGCGGTGCAGCTGAGCTGACGCTCCGTCTTACCTATTTTGATCATACCTGGTTAGCTTTTGGACGTAATCGACGGATATTATTCTACAACCTCCCTATTTCCAAACCCGATTTCGTCCAAATCATTATTCTTCTCTTAAACATTCACTCTCCCTCGCTCTCAAACACTATACAATCTTAGCTGGAAACATTTTCTGTCCACTTATAAACTCTAGTGGTTATCCTGAGTTGTGCTACAAGACTGGAGATTCTGTATCTGTTACCTTTTCTGAGTCGACTGCTATGAATTTCAATTATCTCATTGGTAACCATCCCCGATATGCTAAGGATTTTTATCCCTTTATTCCTCAATTAGCGAAACCTAAGGATGCACCAGGGGTCCAATTTGCCCCTCTCTTAGCCATTAAAGTGACACTTTTTCCTAATTTTGGCATATCTATTGGTTTCAGTAACAATCATACCGCTTGCGATGGAAATACTATAGTAAGATTCACTAGAGCATGGGCTTTGCTAAATAAATTCGGCGGAGATAATGAGCAATTCTTAGAAAATGATCAGCTCATTCCATTTTATGATAGATCCATAATAAAAGACCCTAATGAACAAGGGATGGCTATATGGGATGTAATGAAGACATTTAAGGTGGAGATGCGCGACATAATTGTGATTCCTGATATTGATAAAGTTCGATGTACATTTATTATAGGACATAATGAAATCACTAAGCTCAAGAATTTAATATTGTCAAGACGACCAAGCCTAGCTCATGTGACAACTTTCATAATAACATATGCTTATGTATGGACTTACTTGGTAAAATCAGAGGTCATCGCAATCGAGATAATAGATGAGAATGTAATGGAGTTTTTTTGTATGTGCAGCAAATTGCAGAGCGCGAATCAATCCACCACTTCCTCCATCTTATTTTGGGAATTGCGTAATGGGGTATGTTACACAAATAAAGCACATTGACTTAATTTGAAAGGAATGATTTACAATCGCGGTGGAATTAATTGGAGAAGTCATTCAAAAAATGATGAAAGACGAGGAATGGATACTCAGTGGTAACTGGTTTAAAGAATTTAGCACGATAGATACAAAACGGTTGTTGTCAGTTACTGGATCTCCAAAGTTTGATTTATATTCTGCCGATTTTGGTTGGGGAAAGCCTGAGAAGATAGAGTGTGTTTCTACTGAAAATGGTGGATCAATGTCTCTCAGTAAGTCAAAGGATTCGAATGGAGATTTAGAGGTTGGCTTGTCTTTGTCCAAAGCTCAAATGAATACATTTGCTGCTATATTCACTCATGGTTTAAGCTTGTTGTAGGAGCCAACCAAACATGACCCTTAATTTGGTGTCAGTTGACAACTATGACCTTTAACTTTGGGTGTGTACAAGTTGACAATTAACTTTGTATAAAATTGAACAACTGGACACATTCAGTCTGTGTGGAACCGTACATGGAAATTTTGTGTCACACATGGCACCGCACATGGAAATTTTGTGTCACACGTGGCGTCCTGCGTGTATTATGCCATATTGTGTCTACTTGTTCAATTTTATACAGGTTTAAGTGCCTACTTGTGTAGACTCAAAGTTGGAGGGCATAATTGTCCGCCGAAGTCAAGTTAAGGGTCATGTTTATGAATTATGTCTTAAAATTTGTTATCGCTAAAAGCTATATTTTATTGTAGAGTGTTTCGTATT
Organism: Solanum okadae; assembly: GCA_036553675.1. Classification (NCBI taxonomy): domain Eukaryota; kingdom Viridiplantae; phylum Streptophyta; class Magnoliopsida; order Solanales; family Solanaceae; genus Solanum; species Solanum okadae. Next base: position 10,310,189 of record CM071689.1, on the reverse strand, counting down.
AGATCTGAGAAAAAGAATGGGAGGCAACTAAGTAATTTAATAATAATTTAACTTTAAAATGTTAATTTTATTTTTAATTAAATGATTTATAGTCACACTTATTTTAGTCCATAAATTTCGAACGTCTTATTTTTTTGAATATTTTTTAATGTCAAGTCCAATAACATCACAAAAATTTAAACGGAGAGAAGATTGATTTAGAATCGACCAAAAGCTAATGCACTAATGGAGCAAAATTGACCGATGTGATTCCACTAATTTCGAAAGCAAAATAGTCTTGTTGGAATGTATGCGTCCACCGATTTCATTGGGACCAGGTCCTCAGCACAGTTACAATAACAAACAGTAAAATAAATGCTGAAAGTAAAGATTGCACAAACAACTTTACGTGGAAACCTCCTTGCTCAAGGGAGTAAAACCACGACCTGTTCTAAACACGACTTTTCAAACTGCTTCCACTAATCTTCTCCAAGCAAAAGTAAAGGCTAGTTTACACAATGAGATTAGCCTGCTAATCTCCACACTAAGCAATACCTCCTATCACTTAGTTGAACCAGAGCATATACAACACTGCCCACTTAATATAGACTTTAGAGTAAGAAACTAAGTTACCCTTAACCTAGTTCTTACAATGATTCACACAAGTTTGAAACGTTTCTTTCACAAGTGAAACGAATCCTACAATATAAGAACTATTACAAGCAAACAAAGTAACAGCTAGTACAGGAAGTACTTGAAGCAATCGATCAGGTCCCTGTTGTTTTTTAAGCTTGAAAAATCTCTCTTTGAATGAATGATGAATTTGTTGTTTGAGTGTTGATTATATCGACCATGAAAAGCCATTGTCCAATGTACAAACAACTACGCCCATTCTGATTGGTGAAGTACTCTGCAACTTCACGAACTTTCTGACGCGGACAGTTTTTACAGCTGTTCAACACTTTGACCACTGGATGAGTATTCATACTCTGCAGAGGACCAAGTCCCTGCACTTGTGAGGAGATCATCAAAACATCTAGGAGCGTTAACACTTATCATTTCCCCCCTTTTTGATGATGACAAATAACCTATACAGAGCCTCACGTGAGTGTAAATACATTCATTCAAATACACAACAAATACCACCTTTGTTCAGTGCACCAATGTTCCCCCTTAGTTCAATGCCCCTAATTCCATAGCCGACCTTTACAACAAACTTCCCCCTTTTGACATCATTGAAAAGGTGAAGTAGTAAACATTTTCAAGTTAAATGCAAGGCAATAAAGAATTCATGGCCTTGGGCTACACATAACATGTGTATGTAAGCATAAAGAGAATATTAAACCACACATGAACAGGGAAGCAACATAAATAACATTAGATCACAAATACTGACCACTGTAGTCAGTCAAAACAACACAAAGCCATAAGAGTTTTGATCAGGATTGAAGAACAGAGAGGGAAACTAGGGAAACAACACACTTTTAAGACGGAGGGGGAAAGGGATTGAGGGTGCGCATAAACAGAGATAGATGCTCATTTGCATCCTCATGAGCCTTGATAAGCTACCTGTTGAGAGCCTTAACTTCCTCACTGAGTGAGGCATTTGTCTTCAACAACCTTTCATTTCCATCCCTCAACTTTTGCAACACCTGCTCATTTCTATCACTGGTACCAGGTCCCCTCGAAATCGCCTTTTGTAATTTAGACTTCAGTGTAGCGATTTCAATCTCCTTGTTATTCCAAATCTCAGTAAAATTAGTCACTTCCCGTTTAAGATCAGCCTGTTGCTCTAGAACATTTGACACTTGAGATCTGCCCCTAACTTTTCCTTCAACACACTCACATTCCAGCAGGGTAGCAGCAGTGAACATTTGCTTTGTGGTACCAGGTACCCCTCTTCCCAAAGGCACTTTGAAGTGGTTGAATACAGAATTCAGCAAGTAACCATATGGAATCCCATGTTTTTCCTTTTTCCAAGTCATTACCCTGTGCATATGTTCCAGCATAATGGCAGGGAGGTTGATCTCTTCAATTTCATCAAGCTTCTCCATGAGAGAAAGATCAGCAGTAGATGCCACTGTTCTCTTTTTCATTTCTGGGCAATAACACCTTGTTGACATCTCCACATTTTGTGGCAAGTTTTGTGAAGTCACTGAATGGTTTACAACCTTCAATCGTTCGAATTCCTTCCACAGGAACCCCTAAAATGATCCCCAATATTTCTTCATCCAAACATGTTTCAACATTCCTGACAGTAGTCGCGATTCCACCACCTTCTAGAAGTTCCATTTTGTAGAAAATTCATGCACCTCAGGTTCGTGCAAGTACGGAACTGGTGGTTCAAAGAGATGGTTCCAACCTTGAATGGAGACAACATAAAAAATATTTGACATGCCAAATTTGGTTAGAATATCAGGGTCAGAGACTCTGCCATTCAAAACCTTTTGGTTCTCCATTGCCGTTATCCACTCCTCCCTTGTCATTTCCTTTTCTTCACTTTGTTTTGCACCCTGGGACCTGGTCTCTTTATGGGTTTTGATTTTTCAGCCACCAATTTTCTAACTTTCTCCCTTTTCACTGGGGATTTCTTTGCACTCTTCTGACTTCCTTTTGATTTAACCATTTCTTTCTCACTTTATTTTCTTTTCTTAGTCACATAAGCAGCAACATCCTCTGACTCAGTATCACTAGATCTAATAGGGAGAGGTGTAGAGGTAGGCTTTTCAGGTTCAATACCTTCCCTCCTCATTTTCCTGGCTCTTTCCGTTTGAACTCGACTTGCTGCTATGACACTCGTTTCACCAACTCCACAAATTGGAGTCGAAGGAATTTCATCTGGAGGGGGTATCGAGAAGGTGAAAGAACTTGTGAGATAAGAGTCTAGGAAGAAGAGATGGAGTTAGACCTTTTGGGAGAGGAAAGAAGATACTTGAAAAAAAATTAAAGAATCAGAAGGAAATAACTGAAGAGATTTGAAGAATCTGGTTCTCTAAATACTTAGTTTTAGATAGAGTTAAAAGGGTATCGGGTCCCCAACAGTAGAGACCTTTGGTTTTAAAGTGAAAAGACACTTGAAACTGACGTGATGAATGAGTGAGGGACGCGTGGTAGTGGTGTTGACAGACAGATAGTGTAGCGTAAGTGATACTAACCTCATGAGGACCAGGTTCCCTTTTCAGTTTGCAACCCTACCTGTATGATTATATCTTCCCTTCAGCTAAACATACCATGAGTGTATACCTACATTAAGGTATCAGGTGTGAATTCTTAAATGACAACCATTAAAACAAGTATAGATACCTGCCCTCCCTAACATAATCAAAATGGAAGATTTTTGTGCAAGCTTGTCAAGGAATCATGTGATCTTGTGCATTCCCAGCCTCATCCTGTTTTTGATAAAACGTTCTTTACTCAAGGGCTTTGTAAAGATATCAGTCAATTGATCTTCAGTCTTACAGAATTTCATTACCACATTTTGCTTCTCAACATTGTCCCTCAGAATATGATGCCTCACATATATGTGCTTTGTTCTCTTGTGCTGTACAGGATTTTTGGCCATATTCATTGCACTGGTGTTGTCATACATTAAAGGAATTGTATCAGTGAGAACACCAAAATCCTCCAGTTGCTGCTTGATCCACAACAGTTGAGCACAACATGAAACAACAGTTACATATTCCGCCTCAGCAGTGGACAAAGCAACTGAATTCTGTTTCTTTGTTCCCCATGAAATCAAAGCTGATCGAGGAAGTGTGCCATGCCTGATGTGCCTTTTCGATCAACTAGAAAACCTGCATAATCAGCATCAACATAACCTATAAGATCAAAAGAGTCGCCAGTAGAATAGAAGAGGACCAGGTCCTGAGTTCCCTTCAAGTATCTGAAGATACGTTTAGCTTTCTTTAGATGAGATTCCTTTGGTGCTGCTTGAAATCTTGCACACATCCCTACACTGAACATTATGTCTGGCCTGCTTGCAGTGAGGTACATAAGTGACCCAATTATTCCCCTGTACATGGTCTGATTGACCACCACACTATTTTCATCTCTATCAAGTTTCACACTTGTGCTCATGGGAGTATCCAACACCTTTGCTTCGAGTAGATTAAATTTATTGAGCAGTTCTTTGATATACTTCTCTTGGCATATTGAAGTGCCTTGAGAGGACTGTTTGATCTGCAAGCCTAGAAAGAAGGTGAGCTCCCCCATCATGCTTATTTCGAACTCACTACTCATCAAGTCAGCAAACTCTTTGCATAGTAAGTCTAAAGTAGCTCCAAATATGATATCATCCACATATACCTGGACAATCAACAATTCCTTACCTCTGGATTTTAAGAATAGGGTATTATCAATTTTATCTCTGTTGAACCCATTGGCTAGCAGAAACTTTGACAGGCATTCATACCAAGCTCTGGGAGCTTGCTTTAACCCATACAAAGCTTTATCTAGTTTTAGCACATGATTGGGAAGATCTGCATCTTCAAAGCCTGAAGGCTGCTTAACATATACTTCTTCCTTCAGATTCCCATTCAAGAAAGCACTCTTGATATCCATTTGAAACAGCTTGAACTCCGTGTGAGCAGCAAATGCTATCAAGATTGTGATGGCTTCCATTCTAGCTACAGGAGCAAAGGTCTCATCATAATCAATCCCTTCTTCTTGGTTGTAACCTTGCATCACAAGCCTTGGTTTATTTCTAGTAATGGTTCCATTCTGATCAAGTTTGTTTCTGAAGACCCATCTGCTCCCAATAATAGTTCTGTCGATTGGTTTGGGGACCATGTGCCACACCTTGCTTCTCTCAAACTGATGAAGTTCCTCCTGCATTGAAGTTACCCAATCTACATCCTGCAAAGCTTCTTTGATGTTCTTGGGTTCAATGGATGATATGAATGCTGAATATGCAACTAGATTTCTTGATTTAGATCTAGTTTGAATTCCTGAGTCAAATGGAGAGATGAGATTGTCTAGTGGATGCGAAGATTGATGCTTCCATCTGGACTTTCTGGTAATCTCTTCATTTCTGTCAGCATCAGAATCAACTTCATCTTCTTCGAGGTTTTGAGACAATATTTCCTGTGATGAACCTGATGGACCAGGTTCTCTTGATTGTTCTGCATCCTTCTCTTTTGTACCCTGATCAACATGTTGTTTGTTCGTCAACTCCTCGAACTCGTAGTCCTCATTGTCTCATTCCTTGTACCAAATTCATCAAACTTGACGTACATGCTTTCTTCAACACAAATAGTTCTTTTGTTAAACACCCTGTATGCCTTGCTTGTAGATGAGTACCTAACAAATACACTCTCATCACTCATGGCATCAAACTTGCCTAAATCATTCTTTCCATTATCTACACAAAACCCTTCAAGTTGAGAGTTCTCAAACTCTGTAGCATGATCAGATCTGATACTGACTATCTTGCAATTTATCTTCAATTGGATGACTTTGGCAAAGGTGATCAGTTGTCCAGCTGTCTCATCTTTCGTCCGCAGGAGCATGTTCCAAGTAAACCTGGAAAAATAATCAACAATGACAAGAATATATTTCTTACCTCCTCTGGTTTGGATTCTGATAGGTCCACACAAGTCCATGTGGAGTAGATCCAGAGGTCTCATTGTACTGACTCCCTTCTTAGCTTTGAATGATGACTTAGTTTGTTTCCCTTTAGCACAAGCATCACAAACTTTATCATTGGAGAACTTTAGCTTTGGTAGTCCGCGGACCAGGTCCCCTGCAACAAGCTTGTTAAGTAAAAAGGTACTTACATGACCCAGTCATCTATGCCAAAGATTTGCATCATCAGTTTGAGCACTCAGACATGACAAGTTGTCTCCTTCAATAGAATTAAGATCAACAACATGCATATTCTTGACTCTTTTTGCAGACATCACAATTTTCTTAGTTGCACAGTTTGTAACCACACACCCTTCAGACATGAACTTGACTTCATTTCCCTTGTCGCAAATTTGAGACACACTTAAGATATTAAACTTCAGACCATCTACATAGTGTACACTGTCTATGAAATGATCTGCAGTTCTTCCTATCTTGCCAATACCAAGAATAAAACCTTTCTTTCCACCGCCAAATGACACACCACCACCTTGGTGTGCTTCAAAAGATAGAAAGTTTAGAGTATTTCTAGTCATATGCCTTGAGCATTGATGCTTATCGTGACCAACGACACTATCCTATGGTATGAGTGTCTACGATCGTCGATAATATAGTAACCCAACCAAGGGTTGGGGTCATGTCCCAAGGGAGTGGTAGTGAAAATAGCAGTTAGGCTAGAATTTTGTTCTAGTTAGCTGTAGTTTGAGAAATTATCGAATAAAAACAAAGTAAATTCAAGTGGGTGACACCAAAGTGTCAAATATCAATGGGGGGTTTGTCACAAGAATAGCTAAAACAACAAAAAATAAAGAGAAAATTCAAGTATGGGGAGAAGTTCTTGGGGTGTGACCGCAATAAATATTGATATAAATCGTTGGGTACATGCTTTCGATAGGAAATTTGCAAGATAATAGTGACTAGGCTAAGCTTTAGATGGAAATAAGTTCCCTCTCGGACAACTTACCCCGTTTCAAATGGGTTCCTCTTGGATACCCATTTGCCGCATGAAGGCCAGCCTACGCCTTACCCCACTCACTCTCTCGAGCTGAATGTTAGGATATGTGACTAAGGCTTACCCTTTCAGGCTGAACCTTATGTCGACCCACTCCCTAGGCCATCAGTCTAGCAATCTTGGTTTCGCGACCTCTCTCTCTCGAGCAAGCCGAAAACACATGGGTGGTTTTGTATTTGCAACTACAAACCCATTAAATTAGACCACAACCACTAGGTGAAATCACCATTAAAATGCATCTAACCTATCAGCAAGCAAGACCCAACAATAATATCAACACATATTTGCTAAATGACACCCCAAGAATGGGATTTTTAGCCACACATCAAGAAATAAGAAATTATACCTAAAATGATAGAGAAATCAAATGGGTATAAGAAATTAAACCTTGATTTAAGCAAAGAAAGAAGAATAGAGAAGACCCACTTCCAATTTGGGGAATATGAACTTCTTTCTTCAAGTCTCCCACAAAACCCTCTCCAAACTTGAGAGAAAATATGAAAGCTAAAGTGAAAAATTACAATAATGTTCAGATCTCCTTTAAAACTAATAGAGAGCTAGTATTTATAGTTTCAAGAAATAGTGCTGTGGTGGATCGTTCGACGAGGTAAGTGGGAATGGCCGATCGACTCGGTGATTCGCCCATCATCTGGTTCATCGCCTTCTGTGCTTGCCTACATCATCTCTACGTCCTAGACCATTGGGCGATATTGTACTGCTTCACAGAACTGTTCGGCGACGCGCCGACTGCTCCTTTTTACCACCGATTTGATCATCTCCTTTCAGGGCTCCACATACTGGAACAAAGGGAGAAGTACGTCCCTTCAACGATTCACCAAGTGTGCTTGGTGATGCTCAGGCTTCAGTTTCTTCATTCTTTGCAGCCTTTTTGTTCCTTGTTGCGCCTAAGTGTCCATGCTTTCACTCTAACTTCAAATACCTGAAACTTAAGAGTTTTTATTAGATATTGGGATACAAGAAGCATTTGAGGATACTAATTCTATTAAAATATGGCCCTAAATGAGTCCAATTTGTGGACTCATCAATCATCCACTATGCATGTACCAGCATTAACTTCTCCCTCTCTGATGCACAAGAATCACTTATTAGACTTTGGAACCCACTTCAAATGAAGTTCCCAAAAACTGTCAAAAGGTTTAATGAGAAACCTTCCTGTCCATGGAGGTAAAGTGTTCTTGGTAAAATGGTAACCATGACCAGGTACCCTTTTCTTTTTCTCAACAACTTTTCTTCATTTAAGAAACTTCTTCTGACTCTCTTTTACTTTCCTCAGTTTCTCACATTGTTCTTTTTTATGACCATTTTTGCCACAGTGAGTACACAAAAGGTTGTTTGAGACAGATACATATTTACTATGTGGATTGTAAAGAGGCTCTATCTGTCTACAACCCAATCCCTTTCTGCTGTTGAACTTTTGGCTTGCTAAGTTCATGAGAATTTTAGATGAGTCAATCCATTTTAGAGAGTGGTTCAATTCTTCATTGATCTTAGATAGATCATTCACTAGCTGAGAGTTTCTTTATAAGGATGCAACTAACTTGGACTCAGAGGTCTTAAGTTTTTCTTCTAGTTCAACCTCAAAGTCACTGAGTTTCCGCTTCCCCTCCCTTAGAGGTACCAGGTCCCTCACTGGGTTCCAGACTATCGGTTTCAATGATACATATCCTGACACTCAATTCAGACATTTGAGCATTAATAGCTAAGTTTTCATCCTCGTACAGACTCAGTTTTTCACTTATCATCAAATTTTCATAGGTCAGTTCGTCAACTAATAGAGCATCAAGTTTTCTCAATCTATTAATAGGTAGAGTATCTAGATCATTTTTGAGATCGAGAAGGGTTACCTCATTTAGATCCTCTTCATCATAATATTTTGCCATTAGAGAGAAACTGGAGTTGTAGACAGTCTCATCATCTTTTACAACCATCATTGAGACATCTTCTGGGCTTTCTATCTCCTCTTGAGGTTCACTGGATGCATTTCCCCACATTGCCAGAGCTTTCTTCACTAGTTGATCAACATGAGCTTTCCTCTTGTCATGAACTAGGACCTGGTCCCTTCTACGAGGTCTGAAGTCCTGATTTTCCTGCTTCTGGCTGGGACAGTCCTTCATAAAATGACCAGGTTTGCCACATTTATGACAAAGATCATTTGCATTTGCTGCTCTACTAGTTGAAGCTTTCTTTTGGAATCCCTCATGCTTCTTGATGATTTTCTAAAACCTCATTTCATCCTCCTCCTCAGTCACATCATTTTGAGAAGTTTTCAGAGCAAAAGATTTCTCCTTCTTTCCCTACTTCATGCTTGTTCCCTGTTTCTTGTTCAACTCGTAGGTTTGGAGATTTCCAATCAGCTCATCCATGAGAAGTGTCTTCAGATCTTTTGCCTTTATTATAGCATCAACTTTGCTTTCGTATGACTTGGGAAGAACCTTGAGAATCTTGCGAACCTGTTTGCTTAAGGGAATGGGCTCACCTAAGCATCTTAGTTCGTTGGTGATGGAGGTGAATCTTGAATTCATTTCAAAGATGGTTTCACCTTCTTTCATGCAAAAATTCTCGTATTGAGTCGTAAGCATATCGACCTTAGACTCTTTTACTTGTTGTGTTCTCTCATAGGCTGTTTGGAGACAGTCCCATATCTCTTTGGCTGATTCACAGGCAGAGATTCTGTTGTATTCATCAGACCCAATCCCACACACTAGAATTTTCTTTGCTTTATAGTTCTTTTCTATCTTTTTCCTATCCATCTCATTGTACTCCTTTCTAGTTTTGACAACTGTTGTTGTGAGTTCTCCATCCTTCACCTCCTTTGTAGGAATATATGGTCCATCAAGAATGATGTCCCACAGGTCAGTGTCATCAGCGTTGATGTAGTCATGCATTCGATTCTTCCACCAGCCATAGTATTGACCATTAAAACATGGTGGCCTAGTAGACGACTGACCTTCCTCCATATTGGGTGGATCAGCCATTCCTTCTGGATCTTTTCTTTTCTTGGTGTTAACCAAATTGAAAAGTGAAATTCTGATACCACTTGTTGGAATGCATGCGTCCACCAATTTCGATGGGACCAGGTCCTCAGCACAGTTACAATAACAAACAATAAAATAAATGCTGAAAGTAAAGATTGCATAAACAACTTTACGTAGAAACCTCCTTGCTCAAGGGAGTAAAACTACGACCTGTTCTCAACAGGACTTTTCAAACTGCTTCCACTAATTTTCTCCAAGCAAAAGTAAAAGCCAGTTTACGCAATAAGATTAGCCTGCTAATCTCCACACTAAGCAATACCTCCTATCACTTAGCTGAGCTAGAGCAGATACAACACTGCCTACTATACTAATCCTAATCGGTTAATATAGACTTTAGAGTAAGAAACTAAGTTACCCTTAACCTAGTTCTTACAATGATTCACACAAGTTTGAAACTTTTCTTTCACAAGTGAAACGAATCGTACAATATAAGAACTATTACAAGCAAACAAAGTTACAACTGGTACATGAAGTACTTGAAGCAATCGATCAGGTCCCTATTGTTTTTGAAGCTTGAAAAATCTCTCTTTGAATGAATGATGAATTTGTTGTTTGAGTGTTGAATATATCAACCATGAAAAGCCATTGTCCAATGTACAAACAACTATGCCCATTTTGATTGGTGAAGTACTCTGCAACTTCACCATCTTTCTGACGCGGACAACTTTTACAGCTATTCAGCACTTTGACCACTGGACGAGTATTCATACTCTGCAGAGGACCAGGTCCCTGCACTTGTGAGGAGATCATCAAAATATCTAGGAGCGTTAGCACTTATCAAGTCCCTTCTCTTCAATTTTGGTTTAATAATTCTCACTTTTTTACCTTTTAAATAAAGTTATTTATAGTGTTCTGTAAAGCAACTCATGGTGTTTTTTGGGTAGGTGACCATACAAAAATACAAAATCGTAACTATTTCAATAATTGCACTATTTTTTCCCTTCATTTTTGAGAGAATTATTTGAGGTGCTTATATACTATTTTCTTCGTTTTAATTTGTTTGTTGTACTTTCTTTTAGTCCTTAAAAAAATTATCTCTTTTATTTTTTGATAACTTTTAAATTCTAACTTTTCACATAACATGTTTAAAATTATAAGATTAAATAGTATTTTGAGACATTCAACACATCTTTAGTTTAACGCCACAAATTTCAAAAGTCATGTTTCCTTTTCAAAAGTTATTTTGATTAATTTTGAAATTAAATTAGATTAGATCAAGTTAATATTTTGAAATTTTACTTTATGAAACAAACTAGTACTAACTACTCGAATGACCGAAACAGTAAAATAGATAACATGAGATTTATTGTGGTAAACCTTCTTGCTCAATATGAACTCAGACTATAATCCATGTTCAAATAAGGACAAATGAGGATTTTTAGAATAGCCACAACTCAACTATGAGTTAATATCTCAAAAGCTCATTCAACTTTGATAATTTGTCTAGTAAAGTCATTGAACTTTATTTTATATCAATAAAATCACTCAACTTAGATTTTTATATCAATAAAATCACTCAACCAAATTTATCATTAAAATAAATTGACAAAGCAAAATAAATTATTTTGTATACCATATAATTATGAACTTCATAAATAAATAAAAATAAAAGAAAACTGATCAAAAACAAATTACGAATAAACTTAATTAGTGAAAATCATATTACAGTATTAGCAAGAATCTTCTGCCTTACTGTATCAATAGCGGGACAACAACAATAATTATTTATGATTAGATCCGGTATAATTTCTGATGGCCGAGAAAGTGGAAAAAAGAAAACTGTCGAAAATTCTAAATTTGAACGGTGCCTTACCAATAAATATCAAATTCAGTACCGTAACAATACCTTTTTGAGCACCAAGGTCTTCTTCGATTGAATATGCCCAAACAATGTATTGATGCTTTTGCGTGATGCTAACAAATGTCTGATTTATTTATGAATTCTCCAAAAATAATTTATTACTATTATTTTTACCACTGAATATTAATTTTAATTTTCAAATATATAAAATGTTCATCCATTGTTGTTCTTTCTATTACTCAGTTGAATGGTAAATGCTAACTTCGTCGAATCTGACAATGATTTTGTTTTGTTTTTGTGATGGTTATAGTGATTCAATGACTGAAAAATTGATGTAGGGGAAGGAGGAAATGGATGATAGATATATTTTACTAATAATAAATTAAGTTAAATGATTTTATTGATACAAAAATCTAAGTTGAGTAATTTTATTGATACAAAAATCTAAGTTGAGTAATTTTATTGATACAAAATAAAGTTTAATGACTTTACTAGAAAAATTCTCAAAGTTAAGTGACCTTTTAAGATATTAACTCCTCAACTATAGGGTTGTATTGGAAGGACTGTTTTGGGTCGCCAAGAAATAGGTTTTTAGTTATTATTAGAATATTATGGAACCGTGGTAGGTTTTTTAATTTTGGGTAAAAAATTAAATAATAAATCGGGTAAATCATAGTTTGAAATATATTTTTCCTTTTTCGTTTTTAGATATAGCGGCTAATATATTTATCTTTTTTACTTTTTAGATATAGCGGCTAATATATTTGTCCTTTACTCTTTTTAGATATAGCGGCTAATACATTTATTCTTTTTCCTTTTTAGATATAGTGGCTAATTATATTTGTCCTTTTTCCTTTTTAGATATAGTGGCTAATATATTTGTCCTTTTTCCTTTTTAGATATAGTGGCTAATATATTTTTCCTTTTTAGATATAGCGGCTAAAGTATTTGTCTTTTTTCCTTTTTAGATATATATAGCGGCTAATGTATTTGTCCTTTTTCCTTTTTAGATATAGCGGCTAATACATTTATTCTTTTTTCTTTTAGATATAGCGGCTAATATATTTGTCATTTTTCCTTTTTAGATATATTGACTAATATATTTGTCCTTTTTCCTTTTTAGATATAGTGGCTAATATTTGACAATAGGTGTTCAAAAGTGGATATTCACTTAATTCACCCAAATATATGATGACGGCTTTTTACTATAAAAGTGAAACCCTTAAGGAAGACATCTCAATCATCACATCAAAACGAAGCAATATGGCAAAAAGAGAAGATAAAATATCAGAATTACCTGTGCATATCATTCATCACATCTTATGTCGCACTAACCTCGACGTCAAAGAGGCGGCGATAAGTTGTATGCTGTCCAAGAGATGGTAATATTGCTGGACTTCAAGACCTAATTTGATATTCGATCAATTTCAAGGCAACAAATATATGCCCCTTGAAAACTATGTCGAGTTGGTTGATCAATCCCTACGATCCCATATAAAAAAAAACTTACATCTTGAACAATTCATCCTTACCTCACATAAGATTTTGTTGTCTTGAGGCTCTTTCTTTGAATCATGTACATATTTTAGATGCCCAATTGCAAAGAGTTATCGAAGATGCCCATCTATCAGGACTCTAAGTTTATATTATTGTGAGGGTATAAGCAAATGCCACATATTTGGCCTAGTACATCTAGAGTATTTGACTGCAAGTTATTGCAAACTCCATAGTGTGATAGTCGAAGCTCCATATCTTGGATGCTTTATATATAATGAATATGCTGAACATGACAATATTCTTCCTTGCCAAATTGCTATTTTGGATGGTTACAATACTTTACAAACACTCGAGCTCACTGGTGCCAGCATCACCGACCAACAGTTTCGAGATATATTCTGTAAGTTCCCAAACATTTCTGAATTGGAACTAGCAAGATGCTATAAGCTGAATAATATAGAGATTCAGAGTGAAAAACTCAAGAAATTCACCTTATTATTAGGGTTGAACAGTCTGGAAAATCTCACGATTCAAGCTCCAAATTTATTGGAATTTGATTTTCTTGGTAGTAAAAGGCACTTCTCATATATGGATACTTCTTCCCTAGAAAGAGCCCGACTCAAATTCTTCTTGCCCGGCACACACTTTGGATCAGTGGACAACAGTTGGTACACGAGCCTTCATCACTTTGTTCAAAAGTTCAACTTTTCTAAAGATTTCATATTAATTATATTTTGCCGCTTGGTAGTTTACATTCCTTTTATGCTTAAGTCATTGATTTATGCATTACTTGTTGAATTTTGTTTAAACTATGCCATCGACTAAATTCTTGCAGACCAAAAGCATACTTATTTATGAAAATCCAAGAGAAATTGTTATTCCACCAACCCATACTGTCAAGATATTCATTGCATCCATGCTGCATGTTGAATCGGTCATTGGAATGTTAATGTACAAGCGTCCCTATATCATGTCCATAATTGCATGTACAAATAGCAAAGCACTGTAGGTAATTTCTTGCTTTACCTCAAAAATGTCTCTTTTGCTTGTATAAACTAAGACATTAATTTGAGCTTAACTTTTAGAAACCGATAGTGTAAAAGAATTGTTTTACAACAGAAAAATTGTTGTTAAATGTTGATTGCTCGTCTCACAAGCATTATTGTATAATATATCTTATGTTACTGCTTAAATGCAGGTGATGTCTACATTAAAAGGGTGTCTACAAAAGCAAAATTGTGGTAAAGAATGTCCATTCATTACCAAGTGGCATCGTAACTTAAAAGAAGTCATCAGTTGTACTGGGACATCTGAAGAGGGAATGACTGACTCCAGGTGGTATCTATGGTTTAAATCTACATCTGTAATTGACCAAGTGAATAATTTCGTGTTAAAATGGAAAGATGAAGCCTAGACCGAAGAGTTTGGAGGAATTCAACAAATAGAGTTAATTAGTGCGTGGAGAAGAAGTATGATTCATTACATATCTGTAGTTTAGTTGCAGTTGTAATATCATCACCCCAGCTTCAGCAGTAATTGTTCTTTCCTGAATGAAATAAAACATAATTTCTATATCTTGACAATGGCACGTAAAACTCTGTTCTGAACTCTTTGTGTCGATCTAACTCATGCTAAACGTACATTCATACATGCACACACAATCAATTTCCCCCATTTTGATGATGATAAACTATGTAAGTGTATATACATCACATCACCTAACTGACATAGATCCCCCCCCCCCCCCCTTTGGCATTATGAAATTAAAAACGTGCAGAAGAGCGTAGAATCAATATAGGAAGCGGAATGCCACAATGTTAACTCTGGCCACTAGAGCTACACTTAATAGCCATCCCAAAAAGAAATCTACACAGAAAGCCAAACTGGCCCTTAGCAAATCCAGAGAAAGTTTGTATATTACAAAGGGCACAAATCACGAGGGGGTCGGATAGGTAATCACAAATCCAGAAAAAGTTTATCTTTATTTATGACTAATATAAATAAAGATATAATTGATGATTATAATCATCTCAAGTTGCCTTAAATAGCCTAATATAACTAGAGCATTCTATTAGAAAATTGTGACCCCTTTGTGGAGACCCCTCCCATCTCTGGAGTTTTATGTTCACCTTCTTATAATCCTCTTGGATTACCCGACTCCCATTATCTTCATTTAAGGGGTGGACATCCCCATGGATGCCCATTTGGTGAACTTAGCACTGGGCCTGCCGGAGGTTCCTCATGAGTCGTACATGGATAAGCTGCGGGAGATGGACCTTACCTGGCTAAGAAATATGCTGGTAGAGGAGAAGTATTGGGAATAAGTCAGCTGGATCACCACAAAGAGGCTCACTAGCCACTACTACTCACCCAATGCCCAGAGGTGGTTGACTCTGTTGTGCTGGAGGATGCACCCATCAGGCAACCTTACCGATGTGACCTATCCCCGGGCCCTATTGGTATCTTGCAGTATTGCTGTGATCCCATTGAATGTGTGGGAGCAGATAGTGTCTGAGTGGAACGACTTCTACCATGGTACTAAGAAATCACCTTTCCTTCCTAGTTTAGTTTCTGTGCTTTATAGGCGAGCAGGGGTGCCGTATGGACCACGAGGTGGAGCATTATGATGCATTCATTGTTGAATAGAACTTATTACCTCCGGAAGGCTTCAACCGTAGATACCTTTATCACGATCCACGATTGGCTTCTGGAATATCTTTTTGCAATGAAAATCCCTGTAAATTTGATACCATTTCATTGTCACTCGACAATACAATTTACTGTCCATTCTGATCATTGACAATCAACAACCTGTAGATTAATAATGCACTATTAATTAAGTAAGGTTTTAGCACAATAAACTCTCATATGGGCATATGTTGATCCTTCCTTTTCTTTTTTTCTTAACTTGTAACAAAGAAATCATTGTGCAACTCTTTCTATTAAGATTTAGCACATGCCAATGGATACTATGACAAGTCGACAACAATAAGCAGAAAAAGTAAGAATCAAAATATTGGATGGTACAAAACGTCGAGCAAGTTGAGCCATGACCAGCACACATGTCATAAGGGATAACTTCTCTTTTACGGATAAAATGAAAATACTCTCTTTATAGAGACAGCGATAGTACTATGTTAGCTCACACCAAGAATATAGAAGAAATAGTTGCTTGCGAAACAGAGAAATGCAAAAGTCCATCGAATTACTTTAAATTTATGAATTTAATTTCTTTCTAACCCAGCTAAATCTCTGAATTAACAACCAATGCAATCTTCCATAATTAATATAAAAAAATATAATGCACTCCGCTCACGTTATTTATTAGCTACTAAATTTTGTCAAGTGGAATCAACAGGACAATAACTTCTCAAAGACTAGATAGGGGAATTGATAAGTGCGTATGTTCCTAGATGTTTTGATGATCTCCTCACAAGTGCAGGGACCTGGTCCTCTGCAGAGTATGTATACTCGTCCAGTTGTCAAAGTGCTGTACAACTGTAAAAGCTATCCGTGTCAGGAAGTTGGTGAAGCTATAGAGTACTTCACCAATCAGAAGCGAGGAGGTTGCTTGTACATTGGATAATATTTCTTCATGACATATATTCAATAACAAACAACAATATTACTCATTCATTCAAAGAGAGAGTTTTTCAAGCTTCAAGAACAGCAAGGTATCTGATCGATTTCTTCAAGAGCTTCTTGTACCAGTTGTTACTTTGTTTGCTTGTAATAGTGCTTACATTGTAAGATTCGTTTCACTTGTGAAAGAAACGTTTCAAACTTGTGTGAATCATTGTAAGAACTAGGTTAAGGGTAACTTAGGGTCTTACTCTAAAGTCTATGTTAATCGGTCATGATTAGTATAGTGGGCGGTGTTGTATCCGCTTAACAAAGTCTAAGTTATCTAGGGGTGATAGCTTAGTGAGAAGTGTTGTATCTGCTCTGGCACATCTAAGTAATAGGAGGTGTTACTTAGAGTTGGGATTAGCAGGCTAATCTCGGTTTGTAACTGACTTTTACTTTTGCTTAAGAAGATTAGTGAAAAGCAGTTCTAAAAGTCCTGGCAGGCCAGGTCGTGGCTTTACTCCCTTGAGCAAGGAGGTTTCCACATAAATTCTCTTGTCAATCTTTACTTTTCAGCACTTGTTCTTTACTATATATTTTAGTTTCAACTGTGCTGAGGACCTGGTCCCATTGACACTGGTGGATGCATACATTCCAACAGGAATGAATAGGAGTAGAAGAAGCATTTACCATATAATATATCGGGAACTTCATGTTGTAGCTAATAAAATGTGGTATTAGTAACAATGAAAATAAGGTAGGTTGCATGCTACGGTAAATGCAAATTAAAGGTAGCAATTTGCTTAAGATGGCAAAAAGAGTTTGTAGAGAGGAAAGAACATTAGAATTGCATGTGCATCTCATTCATCACATCTTATGCCACACTAGACTTAACATGAAAGAGGTTAAATGAACTTGTGTGGTGTCCATGTCAAATCAATCATACATCCCCATGTTGAACATAACTTATTACCTCCTGAAAAATTCAACGTTAGAATTTGCTTCTCATATGGACCGTTGCATTGCGTTGGTGGTTAAACATAATAAGAATTAAGGTCCATTTGGGTGCATATGAGAACATAATCATGTCATCCACATAAGAGAAGTATTAAGTGACAAGGAGTCTCTAGGCATAAAAAAGAACTTAGTTTTGCAACCGGTACTTCATGGGATTAAAATTCTGCTCCAGCGACAAAGAAAGAAAGAGATAAAGGATCTTCCTGCCTTATATACCCCTTGACATGTTTTCTTTAAGAAATTTGGAGACATGTTTAGTTGATAGATGCATGTTACCTTCCATATTGTCACGCCCCGAGCCTACACCCTGGGCGGGACCGGCACTCGGAAACCATTGCTGGCCCCAAGCGAACCCTTGGCATGGCTTTCTTAACTCAGCGGAAACTTAACTCAAAAGCATAACTCAATGCAATGGAAGGTTATCTCTTTCGTTCTCATCTTGCGAACTTGGCGATCTAAAATCTGAACAGGAACCTCCTCATGACTCCTTTCATGGTTGAAACTTTCAAACATACTCAAACTCTACTTCGAACTCTAACGCCTTTCTCCTAACATCAATGTAGGATTCTTGACGGCTCTGTGCCGTTTTCAACCTCTCTTGAATCACTTTCGCCTTCTCTATAGCTTGATGAACTAACTCTGGATCTATCAACCTTGCTTTACTAACTTCAAACCATCCAAAAAAAGAGATCTACATCCCCACCCATAAAGAGCCTCATAACGAGCCATATGGATGCTAGAATGGTAACTATCGTTGTAAGCAACTCCATGCAAGATAGGTAATCATCTCAATTATCCTTGAAATCAATTCCACAATCCACCTTGATACCTCAAAATACCATCTCCCCCTTGTTCAAAAGCCATCACTGCTTATGAACATTTTCCCTGCAATTCCAGCAAGATAGGGTCTGAGTCTTTCTCACCTTCTACTTCTGACACTAATGATAACTCGGTCCCCGTTCGTCACTTCTATTCCTCCTTCTGCGGAATCTATAAGTCTGACTCCCAAGCGTGCAAGTCTGTGCACATCTTTCTGCTAACTCTCTCTTTCCTTCTCCAATATGGGCGGTGCTACCCATAGACAACTTTGCTTAAAGAATCAGTAACAACATTAACCTTACCAGGGTGATAAAGAAAACTCATGTCATCATCTTTGAGTACTTTAACCGCTCTCTCTCTGGCTGAGATTAAGCTCATTCTAAGCGAACACACCCACATGAACATCATACAACAATGACGCCATAATTTCAAGGAAAAAATTACAACAGCCAACTCTAGCTCATCACATTACACCCCGATTCGCCTAAACTCGACTATTGTTCTCAAATCCATTTTAGATTTAGACACCCAGTATGTACTCAAGAACCAAATGTCAAAACGGGGCAGTAGTCAACTTCTCTTTCCATTCTTGAAAGCTTTCCTCACAAGCTTCAGACCGTTGAAAATTTGTCGTTCTTCCGAGTCAACTTGGTCAAATAAAACTCTTATCTACTAGATCCCTTTAACTGCTCTTTCAAATCTTTCAACTCTGCTAGTGCCATCCTATAAGGCGAAAAAGAGATAGGACAAATATCTGGAATGATGTCTATACCGAAATCTATTTCTCTCTCAGGAAGAATTCCGGGTAGATCATCAGGAAAACTTCCGGAAACTCTCTTACTATAGGAACTGACTGAAAATGAGGTATCTCAACACTAGAGTCATTAACTCGGACTAAGTGATAGATACAACCCTTCGAAACTAACTTTCTCGCCTTGAGGTACGAAAAGAAACGACCCATAGGCACTGCTGAACTACTATTCCACTCTATGACTGGCTCACTAGGTTGCTCAGGTATAACAACAAAGTTCATAGCAACATAAGGAATTACAAAAGATAAACTCGCTCTAGGGTCTAGCAAAGATAAACAGCAAAGTCAAAGACTCGAATCATACCAGTGACAACATCTGGCAAATCCTTTTGCTCTTCGCGACTGTTGATTGCATAGAGGCGGTTTGCTCCTCCGCCCGTTCTAGAAGTAGCTCCTCTAGGTACCATCCTGTCTGGGGGAGCAACTGATGAAGATTGGGCCTCTTGCCCAGATTTCCACTACCTTGCCTGTTCTTAGGGCAGTCCTTCGCGAAGTGACCCTCTTGTCCACACTTAAAGCAACCCGTCTGGCCTTGACGACACTTTCCTGGGTGAGTTCTACCACACCTAGCACATGCAGGAGTCTTACTACCCCTTGGTACCATACTGCCTTGAGGATAAGCAAGTCTAGTCCTGAAACTATAGGAATTTCTATTGCACCTATCTTTGTTCTCAGGTACAAGTGCACTAGCAGATGGTGAAGCAGGTCCCTTCTGTTTCTGTAGGAGGGATGACTGGTTAGCATCATTCTTTTGCTGCCTGAACTCATCCCCTACTATCTTAGCCCTCTTATCCTTAGACTCTTCTCTATCCTTCAACTTATCCTCCTCAACTTGTTGTAAATGAATTATAAATCTTGCTAGGTCAATATCCCCTATCAGCATAGTTGCCTTGCCTTCCTTGCTTGACTGACGAGACAACCCAGCAACATATAAACTCATCCTGCTCCTCATGTCAGCAACCATCTCCGGAGCATAGCGGGAAAGTTGAGTGAACTTTAGATTGTACTCATGAACACTCATAGACTCCGGATCAAGGGTGAGAAACTCTTTTATCTTTGCCTGTCGCAACTCACGAGGAAAGAAATGCCCCATGAGAGCACTTTCAAACACAATCCAACTCACTGCTGGCGCATCCTCAACCCTATTCTTTTTCCATTGGTCAAACCAGATTCTAGCGACACCTTTCAATTGGTATGCAGCTAGTTCCACCCTCTCCGTCTCAGCAACATGCATCACATCAAATACCCTTTTAAGCTCCTCAATGAAATTCTCTGGATTCTCAGTGACACTTGAACCTGTGAAGCCTTGTGGGTTCATCCTTAAGAGTTCACAGATCCTTGAAGTATCAACCACTTCATGTCGATTATCTCTCTGTCCAACATGATAGCACTACAAGAAATCAGCTCTTTTGTGGCGACAGAAGTCGCTACAAAACACCTGAAAGTCGCCACGAATTATGTTTAGTGGCGACCTTACCACCGTGGCAAGTAATTCCATAACTAAATGTTTCTTGTGACAACTCTACTATGTCGCCACTAAAACGACCTTTTGTGGCGACCTAGCTCGCCACTAAAAGTAACCAGGTATGCCACAAAAAAGCCTCCACAAAATACATGTTTTGTAAGTCGCCACTGAAGTTAGACTTTTAGTGGCTATTATAGTCGCTACAAAAGGTCTTATACTATTAGTTGCAACTCTCATCGCCACTAAAGAAAGGATTTCAGTAGCGACTTATGTTGCCACAAATGTTTAATATTTTCAATGGCAACTCTAATCGCCACTAAATCTTGATATTTGGTGGCAACGTATTATCGCCACAGATACTAATTCTATTTGTCACTAATTTTGTCGCCACAAAAACCTATATTTACAACTGCAATAGTCAATTCTAATAAATTTCCTCTAAAATCAATATATACTCATATATTTTGTCAATTAGCTATTAATATATTATCATCATTCATTGTAATTCAAGAAACACACAAAATAATCCTTAAACTGGATATAACAAGTACTTCTATTACTAAAAAAATCAACAAAATATATAATTCACAATAATTCATTGTTCAATGTCATTTATGCATATACATAAATGAAAAAGAAAATTAACTATTAAGTGTCTTCAAGCTCCCCTCCTTTGTCGATGGCTGTTTAGATAATGCAAGAACCTTGCCCCTATTAGGAAAATACACAAGATCACTTTTATTATTAACATAATCATAATGTTAATAGAAAAGAGATGGTTATAAAAGAGCGATAATAGAAAAAGGGCAGTTTATAAAGTTATTAGAAAAAGACAGTGCACAAGCTGACATCACCAAACTTGCTGGTGGTACAATAAATTCAACACCGAGTTCACCAAATGCATTCTATTTATCAGTTGTTTTTCAATTCCTGCACAAAATTGAAGAACACAAGCTAGTTCGATGCAAGAAGAGAAACAAAGAAGAAGTGCATCTGGGGGAGTATGTTGAATAGCTCAAGATTTATTACATAGAACTAACAATTGGCGACTTGTGCTTAAGAGTTGCAGCTACAATAAAAGGTCGAAATAGATACCAATGCGTTTACCTGTTGAATTCTCGACATTATAGAATCCACCACTTGTAATCTCATTTGTTCTTGGAGCGTTCTATCTATTTCTATAGAAATTTGTCCTTGTTCTTCTGACAACTTCCAATCCTTCTTAATTTTCATCTCAGCTTCCGAAGTAATTCATTGAATCAACACAGTAGCAAACAACTTCATAGAAACAAAATAATGAATAAATATGATAAAATTGCAGAAGCACAAAAATTGAAATTGAGAAGCATCTGACTTGAAGAGCTGATTGTTTAGCCGAGTTAAAAAGAAGCTAAAGTCATCACAAACATATCGTTAAAACTGAATCTATGACCAATTACTCAAACTAAATTATCAAAATATCAAAATATAGTTAATTGTGGTAAATGTCTTTTGTCACTCCATATCATTATTTTTTTCTAGTAACATCTCCATCATCATCAGGTAACTCTTCTTTGATTTTTTCAACTTTGGATACGTCCATAACTTAATCTTCATAGATATTAATCATATCCAAAATCGAATGCAAAAGCACGTTTAAAGTGAAACTTTTAGCTAAAGCAACTGAAGGAAAATATTGTGCTGAGCAGCACCAGAGTTAGATTTGGCATAACGAGTTAAGGACAAGAGTGGGCGGGCAGGAGGCAAGGGTCTCGCAGAAACGAAAACTAACACTAACTTTCTAATACTAATATGTTGAAAAGTGTTACTGAAGCATAAATACAATAAAAAGAACTGACATCATACAAACTTCAAATTTCCAAAGTCACAACAATCAAAAGTGAACACCAATATAACCTTGAACGATATTTTAAGACTAAGCATAGAAAACAAATAAGTCTTCCATTTGACTGAATTAATAAATCACCAAGTTAATTAACTTATACTTCTTTTTGTACTTCTTATTTTCCATAAAGGAACAAAGGAAGACTACATTTTCTTTCCTAAGAAATTACTTTACTACAACATATAGTTATCTTCCTTCCTATAAATGTATGATATAACTTGTATGATCATACTATGAAGCATTCACCATGATATTTCTTAACATTACATTACTTTTGCTGTTTTGCAAGCATCTAGATAATTCCAAGAGAGATCTTTCCTAGTAATATCTAGTCTTTACATAGTATTTAGTTATGTAAATTCAGAAACTTGTACTTATATTAAATTTAAGTTTTGATAAAAGAAATCTTATTACATCAAATCCTTGGAAATAGATTTTAGATGAGCCATATATTTTTGCAGCTAGTATCAAATTTCAACAACTTTAAATTGTTATATGAATCAGTGGCTTTCTCCTAAATGTTCAAGTTAATTTAAAAACTCTCATACAAGATTAAAATAAATGTTCAAGTTAATTTTAAAACTCTCATACGAGATTAAAAACAAGAATGAAGTAAAACACATTCAAGTGGTTCTCAACACACAAACTAGACTAGCAACAATGTTAATCACATACCGATAAATTAACTGATCAGTGATTTTTTTTCTTAAGGTTTTCAGTTCATATTAGCCATTTTAGATGCTGATTTTATTTATCAAATAAAAATGAAAAAATTATAGACGTACAACAAAAAATTAATTAAGCGGGCAAGAACATTTATTCATTCACACATTCATTTAAAGACCTAGAATGGAAAGTAAGTAAATGGGAGGTTATTGACCTTTTTCGAGACAACGATTCGGTGAATCTTGAGTCTTCACCATTGAAAAGCTTGTTCAACAGAGCCAATGTAAACTCTTTTTACATTATAAAAACTAAATATTAGCTCCCCAATAAAGCTAAAGAGTTTCAAACTATGAGAATCAAAATAAGTGGGAAATTTTCCGAGGGATTTTGAGAGGATATGATTAAAAAACAAGGGCGAAAACTCACTTTTTCATAGCTATTTGGAGCCATTGGGGGGCTGTTGAATGTTGAATTCATCCATGGACCTTGGACAGATCTTTTATCTGTTGAGTTAGAAGGAGAAATCATTAGTGTCGTTGTGTTCCTTCTTGAGGTCTATTCGCTATTTGTAACTGTGAGAAGCTTCAAAGAGGCGTGAGAGGGTGGAGGAGACAACTACGGCGATAGCAGAGGTCGCGCCGGTCTTTTCCCGACGTCCTAGAGGCGGCGCTTATGTGGTTTAGAATTTGATTGAATGAAAATGGGGAAGGGATTGCGGTCTTTAGTTGGGTTATTTGGGCCGGATCAAGGTTTTTGGTTCAAGAATTGATGCTGAAAACGATGTTTAATTAACCTGCGTAATAGATTTTTCTCATTCTATTTCGTACTCGAATTAAACATATAAATAATGGTTTCTTGTCTTAGTTATTTTTCCAAACGTGTTCATATATAAATTAAAATCTCTAAGTAATTTAATGTACATATTTTAGTTTAAGGAAAACACGGATTTATTATAATATTTTATTATATAGAAAAAATTCATTTTTATTTTAGTTTGTTTATTTAGTCATCCACTTTAAAATTATCCTTAAATTAGAAAAATAAAGCATTTATTTTAATAACTTTATTTCAATAAACTTAGGTCGAGATATATCTCATAGGATATTTATGAGTAGAATTTTCATATTATATGAGACGTAAATATTTGATTTTAAATACAGAAAATGTATCTCAAAATGAATCATAGAACAAAGATTTTTATTATAATATCCCTTTCTTATAAATAAAAACTAAAAATAACCTTCTTATGAACTCAAAATAGTAAACAAGAAATACTCACAGCATATTTTATATCTTATTATCATAATTTAGCTTATTTACTTTTCAATAAAAGTAATACTAATATATATGCCTAAAATTAGTTATTTTTGTAACGTGCAAAATGTTTCAATCACTGAGTAATTACTTAAAATAAGTTTATTGGGAAATTAATCACATTACATATTTTAAAAACAATATTTAATACCTAAATAATATGTTTAATATACTCATTAGATGCATTAAATTAGTGTAAGTACTAATTTTAAAAGACGGTCATTAGATGCATTAAATTAGTGTAAGTACTAATTTAGCAATGAAAAATAAATAAATCATTCATTATTATCTTTACAACTATTAATTGAAGTTAAATTGACATACAATGTCTTATTATATCAACATAAAGGAATTTCCGGTGATATAAGAGATTATTGCAAAAGCTCCATTTTTACTGACGACATAGAATATTTCTACAAAAGCTCATCATTTAGTAGCGACATAAAAGGTTGCTACAAAAGCTCCACATTTAGTGGCGGCAAAGTCGCCACAACTAAAACTTCTTGCGACGACACTCAATAAGTCGCCACAAATACACTTTCATCTATTTTTATTGAAAAAAAATTAGTAACTATTGTGACGACATGAATTAAGTTGCCACTAAATATCCTATGTTTTGTGGCGACAATAGGTGTCGCAACTATAGCCGCCAGTTTTTGTGGCAACTTGGTTAATCGCCACAATAAGTCGTATATTTGTGGCAATTTTATGTGTCGCCACAGAAAGTTGTCGCTAAAAGTTGTGTTTCTTGTAGTGTAGGTCGCAACTTGACTTAACATCCGGATGGCTTCGTGACAATCAGCATATTTTATCTCTTCTTGGGTTTGCACTTCTTGAGCACTTGGTAACTCTTGTTCCTCAACACTCTTCATAGCTGGACGAACTTTGGCTGCTCTGCGTGGAAGCATGATCCTCTGAAACACGCACAAGCACGAATTAGAAAGAAACTCTTTAGAGATAAACTCTAACGCACGAGAAGAGTGTGAAAGAAATGAGAAATCTTCCTAAATGTTGCAGCCTCCCAATTATAGATGTGGCGCGCTTCACACCGATAACTAGGACTCTATAGACACGGCTTCATAGACTCCCTAGGACTCTTGAACTTGCTTTGATACCAAGTTTGTCACGCCCCGAGCCTACACCCTGGGCGGGACCGGCACTCGGAGACCATTGCTGGCCCCAAGCAAACCCTTGGCATGGCTTTCTTAACTCAGTGGAAACTTAACTCAAAAGCATAACTCAATGCAATGGAAGGTTATAAACAACCAACTGATAAAAACTAGCCAAAAAGGCAACTCGAGTCTCAAAATAGAATATTTATACATATACACAAAAGAGAGACTCAAACTAACTGACTAACTGACTGACTGATTGACTGTCTATGAAGCCTCTAAAATACTGAGATGGATGTTGGGACAGACCCCGCAACATCCTAATAAAACAAAACTAGGAACACAAAATATCCGAGTCCTCCGGAATGCAAGGAGGCTCACCACTGACTCTGGAATGCTTAACTGGATCAACGGCGTGCTGGATGCTGATCCTGGGTACCTGCGTCTGCATCATAAGACGATGCAGGCCAACTGGCATCAGTACATGGAATGTACGAGTATGCGAGCTGGACCGCTAAACAACAATTTAAGCTTGAAAAGAGATACAGAAGAGAACTTACCTTGACTCTGTTTAACTCAAGAATAACTGAACTCAATATATAAAGCAATAAGACACATGCAATATATAAAGCTTGTAAAACCATTAAAACATGACGTAAAAATCATATTTATAATATCATGAAAATACCATGCTTCCTTTCGAAGTCTACTTGTGAAATGCATGAATGAAGTCCCATACCCCCGTCCACACTAAGCAAAACTTCTCAAGGAACCAAGCTCTTTCTACTGTGGGAGTTCTTTAACCGATAACCACCACTACATGCTTAAGTAGTGATACAACGTTTTACCTCACGTTGCCCAAGGACCATCCTATACCTTGCCGTGATATAGGAAGCTAACTTTAACATTTGCTTAATGGATCCACTAGCTTAACTTTCGTGATCATCTAAAAAGTATGATCCGAGAAATCCCATGTTTTGCTCTTATGGAGAGTTGGGTTAATATGAACTCGTGTCCCCAATGCGGTACTCAAGACTACTCCCAAAAATACCTTAGCTCATTAGTGTTTTAAACACCTCTTTCTTTAGTTGAGATAATTACTCAAAACTTAGCCCAAAAGCTCTTGAAAACTCTTTCTAAAAAGAACATCTCAAAACCATATTTTTAATAAGATCATTGATGACTCGGGATATTCATGCTGCTTAAACATTGATGGTATATCTAGAGACCATACTGTTTAAACATTGATGACATACTCGATCTGTCATACTAATCATGTTTTAGAAACTCTTTCACAAAAACTCATCTTTTCTCAAAAATAGATAGTACTCAAACTTCTCAAAACTCTTTTGGAAATCTCAGTTTCCTCTCAAGCTAAATGTGAAAATACTTATAAACTTCTTTGGGAATACTTAGTTCCCTAATAACTTTGAGAAATGAACTCAACTCTTGACTCTTGACTTATCTCGAAACTCTTGATTTATTTCGAAACTCGATACTCTTCACTTGACTTGAAACTCTATGCTATTTGCTTGACTTGAAACTCTATACTTAACTTGAAACTTGACGTAACTCGAAACTTGACTTAACTTGAAACTTGAGCCTTAATATGAAGTTAAAACGTTCAATAAAGACTCTTGAAAAGCTTTAAAGACTTGCTTTGACTTGCTTAACTTCTAAGCTTGGCTCTAACTTCACTTGACTTCTAACTTCACTTGACTTTGATCCTAACTCACCTTGAATTGGATTATGGATTCAAGGGTAATGATCTCATGTTTACGACACTTCTCATTTTCTTACTCACTTGCTCGAGTCTTGAAACTAGTTGCTAGAAATCGAAGACGACTCCTCACAAAGACTCAAAGGGACTTCCTTAGAATATTTGAAAGAATTCTTAAAACATAACTCTCAACTCTACCTTGAATTTGAATTATGAATTCAAGATTTTTATCATGTTAGGATTGACTTTTAGGTGTTTAGAAGTAGCTTAGAGTAGTTGGAATTGAAAAGGAGTGAATGCGCACTTTAAATGAACTCAAACGGGGCAATCGACGACAAATAGATGGGGCAAGTGACCCTGGCGCCATGGGTGGCGCGGAGCGCCAGCCCTAAACTTCAGAGGTGAGTTTGGGGCGCTCTGGCAGGCGCATCGCGCCAGGCCCCCAATCCAGAAATTTCAGCAAGTTTATTTTCTCGTTTTCTCACCTTATTTCACCTAAGGTCGAATGGTTTCTTCCCCAAATCACTTAGAATCATTAAAACCCTCAATATACCATATATTCAACTAAAAAACTCCACCGGAAACATACACCAAACCCACAAGAAACTTAAACAACACAACAACAAACTTCAACCAACACAACCATAAACTTCAACAAGAACAATAACTAACAACTTCAACAACTTCAACAACAAATCCAATCTTTCCTCAATAATAAAAATGAGTTTTGTGTGTGGGGGAATGGATCACCCAACACTAAAGACTCACATACCTTGATAGGGATCACCCCCAACGAAAAAATCCACGACGATCTTGCTTGATCTCCTCTTTCTCCTCTTCTTCTCCTCTTCTTCTCTTCTTCTTCTCTTCTTCACTCTCAAGAACCCTAAATCATTCTCTTTTATAAATGGTACCAAACGATCCAAATATCAGCCTAACACAATAATATAACCAAAGGAATTGGTCAGTGAAAAGACCAAAATGCCCTTAAAATTTCCGGACGGATTCCCTGCCAACTGTCCAACTTCCAAAGGCCATAACTCACTCCTACGAACTCGGAATTGAGCAAACTAGGTGGTGTTGGAAAGATCATTCCACAAGTTTCGCAACCATAACTGGAAATACTCCTAACTCATCCTAAGATAGGAGTTACGACTGCTCAAAGTTGGCCAAAAATTCACTGATTTCCATACTTAGCCAAATTTCCAAAACTTTAAAATTCTTTCCAAAAATGAAAATTTCCAATTTTAAGCCTCTTCAATTATTTCAAAATGCCGGATGTTACAATATCTCCCCCTTGGGAACATTCGTCCTCGAATGACGTTACTGTTACTCGGCTAAGGGTGTACATCAACTCAAACACCCAACAAGCAACCATGCAACCACAACAACCACAACAACCACAACAACCACAACAACCACAACAACATGCTCATTATAATTCAAAGAGCACTAAGAAGGAAATTAGTACCTTGATCTACACTTCCTTCGAATTCAAAGAGATGTGGATATCTCTTCTTCAACAAATTTATTCTCCAAAGGACCTTGACTGAGGCTACCTCTTTCGTTCTCATCTTGCGAACTTGGCGATCTAAAATCTGAACAGGAACCTCCTCATGACTCCTTTCATGGTTGAAACTTTCAAACATACTCAAACTCTACTTCGAACTCTAACGCCTTTCTCCTAACATCAATGTAGGATTCTTGACGGCTCTGTGCCGTTCTCAACCTCTCTTTAATCACTTTCGCCTTCTCTATAGCTTGATGAACTAACTCTGGATCTATCAACCTTGCTTTACTAACTTCAAACCATCCAAAAAAAGAGATCTACATCCCCACCCATAAAGAGCCTCATAACGAGCCATATGGATGCTAGAATGGAAACTATCGTTGTAAGCAACTCCATGCAAGATAGGTAATCATCTCAATTATCCTTGAAATCAATTCCACAATCCACCTTGATACCTCAAAATACCATCTCCCCCTTGTTCAAAAGCCATCACTGCTTATGAACATTTTCCCTGCAATTCCAGCAAGATTGGGTCTGAGTCTTTCTCACCTTTTACTTCTGACACTAATGATAACTCGGTCCCCGTTCGTCACTTCTATTCCTCCTTCTGCGGAATCTATAAGTCTGACTCCCAAGCGTGCAAGTCTATGCACATCTTTCTGCTAACTCTCTCTTTCCTTCTCCAATATGGGCGGTGCTACCCAAAGACAACTTTGCTTAAAGAATCAGTAACAACATTAACCTTACCAGGGTGATAAAGAAAACTCATGTCATCATCTTTGAGTACTTTAACCGCTCTCTCTCTGGCTGAGATTAAGCTCATTCTAAGAGAACACACCCACATGAACATCATACAACAATGACGCCATAATTTCAAGGAAAAAATTACAACAGCCAACTCTAGCTCATCACATTACACCCCGATTCGCCTAAACTCGACTATTGTTCTCAAATCCATTTTAGATTTAGACACCCAGTATGTACTCAAGAACCAAATGTCAAAACGGGGCAGTAGTCAACTTCTCTTTC
The DNA here is from genome assembly GCA_036553675.1 of Solanum okadae. NCBI lineage: Eukaryota > Viridiplantae > Streptophyta > Magnoliopsida > Solanales > Solanaceae > Solanum > Solanum okadae. Next base: position 10,280,307 of record CM071689.1, on the reverse strand, counting down.
CATTCTTGAAAGCTTTCCTCACAAGCTTCAGACCGTTGAAAATTTGTCGTTCTTCCGAGTCAACTTGGTCAAATAAAACTCTTATCTACTAGATCCCTTTAACTGCTCTTTCAAATCTTTCAACTCTGCTAGTGCCATCCTATAAGGCGAAAAAGAGATAGGACAAATATCTGGAATGATGTCTATACCGAAATCTATTTCTCTCTCAGGAGGAATTCCGGGTGGATTATCAGGAAAACTTTTGGAAACTCTCTTACTATAGGAACTGACTGAAAATGAGGTATCTCAACACTAGAGTCATTAACTCGGACTAAGTGATAGATACAACCCTTCGAAACTAACTTTCTCGCCTTGAGGTACGAAAAGAAACGACCCATAGGCACTGCTGAACTACTATTCCACTCTATGACTGGCTCACTAGGTTGCTCAGGTATAACAACAAAGTTCATAGCAACATAAGGAATTACAAAAGATAAACTCGCTCTAGGGTCTAGCAAAGATAAACAGCAAAGTCAAAGACTCGAATCATACCAGTGACAACATCTGGCGAATCCTTTTGCTCTTGGCGACTGTTGATTGCATAGAGGCGGTTTGCTCCTCCGCCCGTACTAGAAGTAGCTCCTCTAGGTACCATCCTGTCTGGGGGAGCAACTGATGAAGATTGGGCCTCTTGCCCAGATTTCCACTACCTTGCCTGTTCTTAGGGCAGTCCTTCGCGAAGTGACCCTCTTGTCCACACTTAAAGCAACCCGTCTGGCCTTGACGACACTTTCCTGGGTGAGTTCTACCACACCTAGCACATGCAGGAGTCTTACTACCCCTTGGTACCATACTGCCTTGAGGATAAGCAAGTCTAGCCCTGAAACTATAGGAATTTCTATTGCTCCTATCTTTGTTTTCAGGTACAAGTGCACTAGCAGATGGTGAAGCAGGTCCCTTCTGTTTCTGTAGGAGGGATGACTGGTTAGCATCATTCTTTTGCTGCATGAACTCGTCCCCTACTATCTTAGCCCTCTTATCCTTAGACTCTTCTCTATCCTTCAACTTATCCTCCTCAACTTGTTGTAAATGAATCATAAATCTTGCTAGGTCAATATCCCCTATCAGCATAGTTGCCTCGCCTTCCTTGCTTGACTGACGAGACAACCCCGCAACATATAAACTCATCCTGCTCCTCATGTCAGCAACCATCTCCGGAGCATAGCGGGAAAGTTGAGTGAACTTTAGACTGTACTCATGAACACTCATAGACTCCGGATCAAGGGTGAGAAACTCTTTTATCTTTGCTTGTCGCAACTCACGAGGAAAGAAATGCCCCATGAGAGCACTTTCAAACACAATCCAACTCACTGCTGGCGCATCCTCAACCCTATTCTTTTTCCATTGGTCAAACCAGATTCTAGCGACACCTTTCAATTGGTATGCAGCTAGTTCCACCCTCTCCGTCTCAGCAACATGCATCACATCAAATACCCTTTTAAGCTCCTCAATGAAATTCTCTGGATTCTCAGTGACACTTGAACCTGTGAAGCTTGGTGGGTTCATCCTTAAGAGTTCACAGATCCTTGAAGTATCAACCACTTCATGTCGATTATCTCTCTGTCCAACATGATAGGTCGCAATTTGACTTAACATCCGGATGGCTTCGTGACAATCAACATATTTTATCTCTTCTTGGGTTTGCACTTCTTGAGCACTTGGTAACTCTTATTCCTCAACACTCTTCATAGCTGGACGAACTCTGACTGCTCTGCGTGGAAGCATGATCCTCTGAAACACGCACAAGCACGATTTAGAAAGAAACTCTTTAGAGATAAACTCTAACGCACGAGATGAGTGTGAAAGAAATGAGAAATCTTCCTAAATTTTTGCAGCCTCCCAATTATAGATGTGGCGCGCTTCACACCGATAACTAGGACTCTACAGACACGGCTTCATAGACTCCCTAGGACTCTTGAACTTGCTCTGATACCAAGTTTGTCACGCCCCGAGCCTACACCCTGGGCGGGACCGGCATTCGGAGACCATTGCTGGCCCTAAGCGAACCCTTGGCATGGCTTTCTTAACTCAGCGGAAACTTAACTCAAAAGCATAACTCAATGCAATGGAAGGTTATAAACAACCAACTGATAAAAACTAGGCAAAAAGGCAACTCGAGTCTCAAAAAAGAATATTTATACATATACACAAAAGAGAGACTCAAACTAACTGACTGACTGATTGACTGTCTATGAAGCCTCTAAAATATTGAGATGGATGTTGGGACAGACCCCGCAACATCCTAATAAAACAAAACTAGGAACACAAAATATCCGAGTCCTCCGGAATGCAAGGAGGCTCACCACTGACTCTGGAATGCTCAACTGGATCAACGACGTGCTGGATGCTAATCCTGGGTACCTGCGTCTGCATCATAAGACGATGCAGGCCAACTGGCATCAGTACATGGAATGTACGAGTATGCGAGCTGGACCGCTAAACAACAACTTAAGCTTGAAAAAAGATGCAGAAGAGAACTTACCTTGGCTCTGTTTAAGTCAAGAATAACTGAACTCAATATATAAAGCAATAAGACACATACAATATATAAAGCTTGTAAAACCATTAAAACATGACGTAAAAATCATATTTATAATATCATGAAAATACCATGCTTCCTTTCGAAGTCTACTTGTGAAATGCATGAATGAAGTCCCATACCCCCATCCACACTAAGCAGAACTTCTCAAGGAACCAAGCTCTTTCTACTGTGGGAGTTCTTTAACCGATAACCACCACTACATGCTTAAGTAGTGATACAACGTTTTACCTCACGTTGCTCAAGGACCATCCTATACCTTGCCGTGATATAGGAAGTTAACTTTAACTTTTGCTTAATGGATCCACTAGCTTAACTTTCGTGATCATCTAAAAAGTATGATCCGAGAAATCCCATGTTTGGCTACATGGCTCTTATGGAGAGTTGAGTTAATATGAACTCGTGTCCCCAATGAGGTACTCAAGACTACTCCCAGAAATACCTTAGCTCATTAGTGTTTTAAACACCTCTTTCTTTAGTTGAGATAATTACTCAAAACTTAGCCCAAAGGCTCTTGAAAACTCTTTCTAAAAAGAACGTCTCAAAACCATATTTTTAATAAGATCATTGATGACTCGGGATATTCATGCCGCTTAAACATTGATGGTATATCTAGAGACCATACTGTTTAAACATTGATGACATACTCGATCTGTCATACTAATCATGTTTTAGAAACTCTTTCACAAAAACTCATCTTTTCTCAAAAATAGATAGTACTCAAACTTCTCAAAACTCTTTTGGAAATCTCAGTTTCCTCTCAAGCTAAATGTGAAAATACTTATAAACTTCTTTGGGAATACTTAGTTCCCTAATAACTTTGAGAAATGAACTCAACTCTTGACTCTTGACTTATCTCGAAACTCTTGATTTATTTCGAAACTCGATACTCTTCACTTGACTTGAAACTCTATGCTATTTGCTTGACTTGAAACTCTATACTTAACTTGAAACTTGACGTAACTCGAAACTTGACTTAACTTGAAACTTGAGCCTTAATATGAAGTTAAAACGTTCAATAAAGACTCTTGAAAAGCTTTAAAGACTTGCTTTGACTTGCTTAACTTCTAAGCTTGGCTCTAACTTCACTTGACTTCTAACTTCACTTGACTTTGATCCTAACTCACCTTGAATTGGATTATGGATTCAAGGGTAATGATCTCATGTTTACGACACTTCTCATTTTCTTACTCACTTGCTCGAGTCTTGAAACAAGTTGCTAGAAATCGAAGACGACTCCTCACAAAGACTCAACGGGATTTCCTTAGAATATTTGAAAGAATTCTTAAAACATAACTCTCAACTCTACCTTGAATTTGAATTATGAATTCAAGATTTTTATCATGTTAGGAATGACTTTTAGGTGTTTAGAAGTAGCTTAGAGTAGTTGGAATTGAAAAGGAGTGAATGCGCACTTTAAATGAACTCAAACGGGGCAACCGACGACAAATAGATGGGGCAAGTGACCCTGGCGCCATGGGTGGCGCGGAGCGCCAGCCCTAAACTTCAGAGGTGAGTTTGGGGCGCTCTGGCAGGGCGCGTCGCGCCAGGCCCCCAACCCAGAAATTTCAGCAAGTTTATTTTCTCGTTTTCTCACCTTATTTCACCTAAAATCGAATGGTTTCTTTCCCCAAATCGCTTAGAATCATTAAAACCCTCAATATACCATAGATTCAACTCAAAAACTCCACCGGAAACATACACCAAACCCACAAGAAACTTCAAAAACACAACCACAAACTTCAACCAACACAACCATAAACTTCAACAAGAACAATAACTAACCACTTCAACAACTTCAACAACAAATCCAATCTTTCCTCAATAATAAAAATGAGTTTTGTGTGTGGGGGAAATGATCACCCAACACTAAAGACTCACATACCTTGATAGGGATCACCCCCGACGAAAAAATCCACGACGATCTTGCTTGATCTCCTCTTTCTCCTCTTCTTCTCCTCTTCTTCTCTTCTTCTTCTCTTCTTCACTCTCAAGAACCCTAAATCTTTCTCTTTTAAAAATGGGACCAAATGATCCAAATATCAGCCTAACACAATAATATAACCAAAGGAATTGGTCAGTGAAAAGACCAAAATGCCCTTAAAATTTCCGGACGGATTCCCTGCCAACTGTCCAACTTCCAAAGGCCATAACTCACTCCTACAAACTCGGAATTGAGAAAACTCGGTGGCGTTGGAAAGATCATTCCACAAGTTTCGCAACCATAACTGGAACTACTCCTAACTCATTCTGAGATAGGAGTTACGACTGCTCAAAGTTGGCCAAAAATTCACTGATTTCCATACTTAGCCAAATTTCCAAAACTTTAAAATTCTTTCCAAAAATGAAAATTTCCAATTCTAAGCCTCTTCAATTATTTCAAAATGCCGGATGTTACACATATTACACTTCTATTAGAAATTAGCATGTGTTAAGTGTTTTCTTTCATCGTTATATATTTAGTTGCTAGATGCATGTTACCTTCCATACTATACTTATATTAGAAATTAACATGTTTAAGTGTTTTCTTTCATCGTTTAATATTATGCCTTGTGTCTTTGTAGCACCTTTGAAAATATTGAGTTGAGTTCTTTGTCTCATTCCTAAAAGTTGTGTTTAGGATTTCATAGAATCTTCTGCATGACTTTGTCTAACTTCAACTACGTACTCTGTGTTACCAGCCTATATATGAAAGGATCTAGAATCTCAATATATTGATTAACTTCTTGTTTGCTTCGGAGCCCATTTGTATTTCCTAGAGTAGTTTAGTGATATAATTAGTCTCCTATATCAACCACATGCATATGCTTAAATTAGTATTTCAACCAATATAGAATAACAAGGGACAATCGAATCAACTCGGAACAAAAAGGGGAATCGCTAGAATAAAAGGTAAAATCCATCCAAAATAAACAAGGACATCAAAAATTTAAAGCTACAAGAATGTGGCATTCACATATTATGGCGTTCCACTCACCTTAAAAAGAGTCTCTTCAAGAGTATTAGCTTCTTATTTTTGTATTCTTAGTGTCTTTTTCTTCAATCACATGAGCTTTTAATTATCCTCTAACATTAGTATCGCTGGATTCCAAACTGTTTCTTTATACGGCCTCATCTCGAACTTCAACCTTGATTTCTCATGTGAATGCTATATTAAGGTTGTCCATGTCTCTTGTTTATGAAATGTTACCATAAAGCTTACATTTTCCTGGGTAAAAGTGAATGTGATTCTTGTAACACCCCAAAAATTTCTAATCTAAGAGCTGAACCATTCTTCATTTATGTATAAGATCGTAACGGGTGACTCTTAAATTATGCTTAGGTATTAAGCTCAATTATTTAGTGTGAGAATAAATTTAGAGATGAATTAAGGTGACGACAATCCCCTAGCACAAAGTTGAGTTGAAAGCTTCCTTGCCGATTAAGTTTTGATATAAGATTCTACTTGAGTCAACTTCAGACGACCATATCTCTTAGAATATGAAGATTTATGTAACCCATAGTATAACACCCCAAAAATTTCTAAGCTAAGGCACAAACTATTCTTTATTTACATGTAAGGTCGTATTGGGTGATTCTTAAATTGCTCATATGCGTAAAATAAATTCTTTAGTGTGGAATGAATTTGGATATGAATTAAGGTCACTAGAACCCCCTAGCACAAAGTTGAGTTGAAAGCTTCCATAACAATTAAGTTTTGATGTAAGATTCTACTTGGGTCAACTTCAAATGATCATATCTCTTGGAATATAAAGAGTTACATGACCCATAACCTATCACATTAAAGGTATTTGATATTCTTTCCAAAGCCACCAATTTTGCGTCAATCTGAGCTCCAGTGCAGTGACGAATTAGCCGGCGGAAAAAAAATACTAAAAATGGTCATTTTTGTCTTTTTACCTCTAAGAAACCCCTAAACTAATTTCTTGACTAATTAAAGGCTCGAATCAATCAGATTTTCATCTCTTAATCAACATTCTCTTCTCTGTCAAATTCTAAGGCAAAACCCTAAGGAAAAATCAAAGTAGAAGACTTTCATTCAAGATTCATTCAATCTTTTTAAGATTCTTCTTCAAGGAAAGTCCTTATCCAAGAATTCCATTCTTTCCAACTCAAATTACTCCATACAATTATGAAACACTAATGAACATTATAATTCTTGACCATAGAGATTTCAAGAAACTAATTCAAGAATCTCAAGAAAGGTTTTCTTGATTGTTCTCCTTCAAGTTAGGGTTTCAAGGCTTCTAATCAAGTTTTTCTTCAAGATTCTTCAAGAACCTTGTTCTTTCAGGTATGTACGGCTATCATAGTATTGAACTAGTTAGTCCTCACACCCTGCATCTACTTTTAAATTAGTAAAAGAGTAATCTAGGGTTCAATCCGTTGATTTGAGTAATCTTCAGATGAGTTGATTTTGAGTTCTTGATTCTTTTTGAAATTGTACTCCTAATTATTGAATTGATATATGTTATAGATCTGTTAGTTGATTCATGCATATTTATATTTCAGCATGAACCTTATGAATTGAGTATTCTTGAGATGAGTAGTATTGTTGAGTTCTTAGTATTGAGTTTTCTATATTGTTATTGAGATCCTTGAGTTGATTCGTTCATGTCTATATTTCAGCATGAACCCTATTTTGAGTTATAATGTCACGGCACAGAGGTATACCCTAGAAGTAACACAACGAACTTGACCCCGAAGGAGTTTCATACAAGCCCTTAGCATATCATGAACATAAGATAATAGAAAATACAGAAAATTTTAAAAAACTTTTTACAATCGAAGTCATTTTCATAAAAGCAAACGGAAGTCTTTCTGTACTTTGTCTCAAACCATCTAATACAACTTTAGAATAAACTCTTGGGACACAACCCATACAATAGTCTCAAAATATGAAATAAAAGACATAAAGTAAATGGTGGGTTTTGTCCTCAAAGCTATGAGGACTCACCAAGATCTTCAACTCCTTAGCTCCTTAGAAACCCATCTCTAAAATAGCACTCAAGTCTCCAAACCCTACATTTGATTAGAACGTAGGCAAAGTATGCATTAGTACAACATGTACTAAATATGTTAGCTAGCATAATCATAAGAGCATAAGACAAGGGTTAGTCAATATAAGACATAATCCAAAATCATATGAAATACTTCATGAAACATAAACTAGAAGCATAAGAGATAATATCATAATCATAATAAGCAAAGTCTCCAACATAAGCATCATATAAGCATTATTTGACTCTTAGTCATATATGCCATAATAAAAGCATTCTCAAGTAACCTCAAAGCACACTTGTGCAATGCATGAAAGACATCCCATACTACCCTTCACACTAAGCATAACCTTGAAGTCATCCTAGTCATACTTACCCTCCTTGGTCTCATTATTAGCTTACTTCTCATAACCAAGGGAATCTATCACCTTTAGTTAATCATATCATGGAAGACAACTATAGCAACAATCCATCAAGCACACATTATAAGCACAAATCATAAAAACTAGAAAAGGAACATACCATAGATATCTTCAAAGCATACTTGTGCAATGCATAAGTAAGATCCTATACTCTTACCCATACTAAGTAAGCTTCTTAAGTACCCATAGTTCACATCTCGTACTCTTATCTATACTACTACACTATTCGGGGCATAAGCCTTAACCGACATAGACCATGTGAGCTAACATGGAATCCGGTGTCTACCCCACACCGTAAAGGGGTCGCTCTACTTGCCGAGGGTAGAACTATACTCTTAGCTTGGGTGAAACCAATAGCTAAGGAACCTATGTGGGCACATAGTTATGGGATAAGGAGATTGCTTCTAGAAATCCGGACTCAACTATGGTAGAAGGTTTCCATCTCATGAGATACATACTTTGGGAACCCGAACTCAACTAATGTAAAAGGAACCCATTTGGAAAGCCGGACTCAACTAGTGTAAAAGCTTTCAAGGGAAAGCCGGACTCAACTAGTGTAAAAGCTTCCATCTCATATTCATATCCACTCGGTGCTAGGCATTAATTCCCATTGATTTAACATTAATTCTAGACTTAAGTTCATGGTTGTGGAAGAATGTCTTGACACTCAATCCGACCTAACTCATACTAAAGCTCCTAGATTCAATAGGTGAGACTAGTTTTCAAACCTTAGAATCAATATATGTGACAAACCTTTCACATTTTATCATGATATTCATGCCTAAGTGTTTATATGGATTTAACCTTTCAACAACACTACAACTAGGTCATGAGCACATTCACTTTACTCTCAAAGTGTCTCTAAAGAGTGTACTAAACTTCATACAACATGCACACTACCATGTCTTTCCCCTTTCTAAGGTCAAAACTCATATTAAATCAACACATCTAGAATGACTACATTAGACATGGATATTCATTTTCATAATTCAAGTAGTTCAATTACTACAAGTCTAATCCCCTACTTCACCTCTTTGAGGTTCAATTCTTACTTTCAATTATCCCACCTAGGGTTCAAGCACTAGACATGGATATCCTCCTAACCCATGTAATTTTATCACTTTGTGCATCCAAGCAATTCATGAGGTAGATTAGATAGGTAAAGATCTTCTACCCTAACTCTATCCATTAAGCTTCTATTCTCTTTTAGACTTCACTCTCAAAGCATTAGCTTACAAAGTTCATCACATTGGATTGGCCCTTAAAACCCTAGAACCATTACTAAGTGAAAACCCATTTCATGTCAAGTTCATAATCATGCCTAATATCATGTCTAGAATTCTACATTAGACAAGGATATCATCATGACTCAAGTGATTCTATCACTTCCTACCATCTATTATTCATAAAGCAAATTAGGTAGATAAGGGTCTTTCATCACCCTTCTATTCATTAGCCTTCTATTCAATGGAGGTTCTACTCTCAAAGCCTTGGCATCTATAGTTAGTCATCTTAGGTTCACTCTAAAGCCTTAGTGATCAACATTCACAACTACAAGACCTACACTCAAGCTTTACTTCTTACTACCTTCATTCATACCTAGATTTCAAGGTATTTTAAGCATATTCTTAATTACTAGGTGATGCTAGTAATAATTGATCATAAAGGTTCAATTTCATCTTTACACGTCAAGATAAATCATATTCATTAAGGTCTAGTTCAATTCATGATTATATTTTCCTAACCTTGAACAATTACTACACATGACATTGACTTAAGAAGATCACCTATGAACCTTCAATTTCACCTCTAATGGCATAAACCCACAAAATATCATATTCATCAAATAGACTAGGGTTAACCATATAAATCACATGAATTCATCATATTATCATAATTAAATGTTAATACAATCATAATTAGGTATTATCCACTAGATTGGAATCATACTTAAATCCTACCCATAATGTTGAGAAACCCTAGCTAGAATTGGGTTTTTGACTTCACAATTAGGGGAAAACCTAGGGGCTCTATGGATGGAAGAACCCATAGATGATTAAGCTAACATAACTTAATCCAAATCTCTAATTAAGCTTGCTTCAATGGAGAAAAGATCGATCTAGGTTGTTGCCCTTCTTCTTCTTCTTCACTTCTAGAGAGAGGACTCTTGGAGAGAATTTGGGTGGTTTGGAGAATGAGTTAATTGATTTAGTTTAGGGGGTCTATTAGGCTTATATAGGTGGTTTAATAACTAACTAACCTACCTCCCTTAACCCCTAATTAATTAATGACTTAACCCCTAAGCCCTTAACTTAAAACTAAACTTGAAAATCTACTCCAACCCACGAGACCTCCCCCACGGACCGTGGGTGGGTCTACGGTCCGTACTGGTCCTTCGTAGGTGTCATCCATAGCTCATTAAAAATTGCAGATTAGGGACTGTTTTTGGGGTCCTCCTCATGGGTCCCTTGGGGGTCCTTGTGGGGGGGGGGAATCGTACCTTGACATTAAGCCCCTAAAATCTCTATTCTAAGAATGGGAATCATTTTGTGATTTTTAATCCTCATACCACACTCTAAAACTCTTCCGAAAAGCTCTAGAACTCTCTAGTTTCCAGGGCATAATATATAAATTCTAAGAATCTTTTTAAGCCAACAGTTTTGTTTCAAACTGAGTTTTTGAGAGAGTAAAGAGAAGTATGAGAAAGATTTCTAATTAAAATTTGAGCAAGAGTATAAGAGAACTAAGTATTTCCCAAATGTTTCATTTTTACATGAAAAATTAGTGTATTATTTTGAGAAAAGTAAAAGAGTTTTAGAAAGATTAAGTACAGAGCAGTTACCTCTTTTAAGAGGATGGTTTGAGCAATTATCTCAAACTAGAGAGAGAGTATGTTTTATACATTTGAGCATGAGTAGATATATCAGAAAGCTACTCACGGAGAAGCAAAACATCTGTTACTCCCCAATATACACGCAAGTGTACGTGGTCGCGCAAGTAGTATAGATTCTTTAAAGAAATGAGTTATCGTTCCCAAGGGAATTATGATCGATTTATATCTAACACTTAATTCTACAAATAAAACAAAAGTAACTTTTAAAGAGATGGTGATGGTTGTTAACTACTACTACTTTCACAATAAATAAAAGTAGACAATATTGAACGACTTTAAGATGATGTTTCAAGCAAGTATCAAACAATTCCAGGGCTGCAACATGTATTGAATCTCATGTATCATATTATCGGCTTAGAACTAATTTAGTTATCAAGTTACTGGTTTATAGGGTTAATTATATGAGTCGGGCTACACACCTCTCGTCACCTACTCCAATTAGCTACCTAACTACATCGTTGAGTGGGGATAAATAGACTAACTAGCGAGCATTTATAGTTCATCCTATTTCGTAACCAATCAAGTTGTTCATCCGAGCGTCACTCCTGAACACTAATCACCTCAATCAAATAGGTCAACCGTGCTCTCTTTATTCTCTGGTCTATCTAATCCCACCTCTCTCCATTTTAAGATTCAACAATATATTTATCTCATGGTGATCAAGCACAAAATACTAAAACAAGAATATAGAAGTAACTTATCATGACAACCAATAATTAATTCAAAAATCCTTTAATAATCAACAATCCATTCGTAGCTACAGCCCCAGAACTAGGGCGTTTAGCCACTCATGCTATTAGAAAACCACAAAATACAATTGTTCATGCGATTTCCAGAAAATAGAAGAGTTAGAAGATCAAAACCTATTACAAACATTGATACTTGCTCTTGCACACCCAATAAAAGTCGAACCCTAACAATGGAGCCCTAATGGTCTATTTATAAGAGTTGGGAAACTTGGAGACAAAAATTACTACGAATCCTATTTAACATTTTTTAAATTGGAAAAGTCGGGATATGGTTTGGGTGTCGCGCCTCTCATCGCGCCTGGAACATGCCCAGTCATTTCAGTGTTGGCGCGCTGCGCCTGGCAGTGCACCAGCCAGGCACTTCTCATTTTCTCCTTGGCGTGTCGCGCCTCTCAGCGCACCTGAGAAGCTTCCTAGTCATTCCATTAGTGGCGCGTCGCGCCTCTCAGCACGCCAGCCATTGTGTCTTTTTGCCTTAGTCATTTTTTTCTCCTTTTCACTTCTTCTTCTCCAAATTAACTCCAACTTCTTTAAAAGTCCCTGAAACAACTAATCACGTGTGTTAGTGAACAATCATAGCAAGTTACATGAAAATCAAGCTAATTACTAAAGATCATTCTTTAATTCAATCAATTCATGGGCAAATATTGACAACTTAGGCATATAACTTTTGTTTGTCCTCAAACAATCTTTAGACTATCAACTCTTTTTCACAACCCTTGGACTTATCAACCCACCTTAAAATCAATCAAACATTTTTAATCATGATCTTGTAGTTCACAATGGGTGAAACATTTCACAACATTTACACCAAGTTACAACACATGCTCAAAGAATAACTCTTTATTTTTCCGGGCTAATGCAAACTCATATAATCACATCAATTAGACAATCCGAACACATGCCATGAATGCCCTCACTTATTTGTGGTAGTACAACCTTTCACTCAAGCAATCATAATAACAACAAGGCCTATTTTTCCAACAATTAACTCATTCTCACAAAAGAAGTTCTTACTTCTCTCAACATACCATAAGCTTGCCCATAGTTTATTCTTACTTTCGCCTTATATATCTCAAGAATTCAAGAGGACTTTCATTTGGTTGTAATGTCGGCTTAAGGTGAGGGAGGGAATATTTGGGAATCATTTTAGTGACTACACCTCCCTAATGCACATGTCATTGTTTTGCCAACAACCTCCTACTTAGTTTTTCTTTCCTCCTAGTACACACTTCATGAATATTTATCCCTTTTTGTTGCTCCATCTTTGCCCTTAATTTTTTTTATTTTTTTTCTCATGCCTTTGCACTAGCCACCCTCACTCTAGATTTTAAGGTCCGAGTGAGGTACAGATTATCCTTGATAGGACCAGGGCCAATGTTTAGAGCATATTTCTGAAATAGCCACCCTCAATTGAGTTGAGGTGCACATTGTCACTAAGGACCATGGCCAAAACAGAGTTTTACTTATTCTTTTCTTTTCCACACACTTTAGCATTGCACCCTTTCTTATATCAACCAACAATTTTCAACCCTTCTTCTTAACATAGTGCATTAAGGATTTTATTAGGATCAAAAGAACTTGGTATCAAAATAATGGGTTTCGGCTTATCATGTGGCTTATCAACAAACAAGGCTAAAAGCTCAATGGAGCTTCACTAGGGATAATTTCAATGGTAGGCATACAAGTAGAGTCAAGAATTGGCTATTTCAAAGAAACGCCTCAATCACATTCCCTAAGTCATACAAGCTATTAATTCAACAAACACAAGGCAAGTTCTAGATATCAAGTTAAGTAAGAACCAATCAACACTCACCACACATGGCATCATGACACATATAAGGATATATCAACTAACATACTCATACAACTTGCATTATGGTATTACTACACAATTAGGCCCATTTATTTTTTTATATTTTGAGTCAATGTTACAAGGTTCGCATTCGATTTCATTTTTCCAATTATGACTACCCATGACGTTTGGCTAACTTTTTCGGACATAGTTTCAAAAGACCAAGGTTGTTTTCTCAATCCTACTCCTCTTTGTGACTAATTTTCCCTTAAGACAGTCGTCATACATCCATCATTGGGAACTATCACTCCTATGACGACTCTAAGACTCAATAAAGCAATAAAACTAGTCCTAGTCGGTTCAAATGGACTATTATCAGTAAAAGTACCAAAAACAAACGCTGAGGAACCCAAAATAAAAAAAAATATTTTTTTTACTAAACTAACACTAGACTCGATAAAGCAGTAAACAACTATATACAACAAAGACATATTACCCACCCCACACTTAAAAATAAGCATTGTCCTCAGTGCACAATTAAAACAAAGTATAGAGATAGGAATACTCCCTCGGGCCTCTAGGCCTCGTCGTTACCTCCATTAAAAACCATTAATGCATTTGCCTCATCATTGACGGCATCAACATCATCCTCTTCATCCATCGCCTCATCCACTGTGGCCTTATCATCATCTAAGGGTTCCAGAAAGGCGGGACCAGACCTGCACACAAAAAGCTGCACTCTCTATGAATGGATATCGATTCGCTAATGTCTCCATCTCCTCATCAGTGACCGGACGTCCTCCTTTCCATAACTGCAATTCTGCCATGCTGAACATCCTAGCCATAATGTTATCATCTTGGGCTGACAAGACAGGTCTATGAGACGTGTCCAGTGCCTTCGTCCTAGTCATATCAACTATCTTGCCCGTCAAATCAGGGTGGTAAGCAACAATCATGTCCACCGCTTTTTCTTCAATACCCTCAGCCCTCAGAAAAAGGGTAATCAAGCCCCCATAACAAAACCGCCACCTCAAATTACTTCTGAACTTCATCATGTTTTGCCTCAGAATTGCCGCAATATTAATGGGCATCCCCTTCATCAACATATAAACCAAAACCACCCTATCCCGCGTCACCTCAGTAAGATGTTTAGCCGGTAGCAACACACTACACACTATTTTCAACCACACTCGGGCTACCTGATTAAAATTAGCAAAATTGAGGGTATTATGCCTCCTAGTATCCTTACTTCGCTCCCACCTAGTAGTCGACTCAACCCCACACAATGTATGTCGGATATCCATATAAGGAGGTTTATCCTTCAAGCTATTAAACTTATCAGCGTCACAGTTCAGGGTTCCCAAAAACTCATTCAGAATTCTAGCAAAAAAATTCACCTCCTTACCCCTAACCGACACAGTTTTATACCTGGTTTCAGTAAGACAATTAGCATAGAACTCCCTAGCCAATGTTAAATTGCAATAACCCGTATTTTCAAAAATAAACCTCAGTCCCAACTCAATCACAGTCCGATAAATAACAGGAAATTGTGACTACAATCTTACCTCATTCACATATTCTTCGCCATTATACTTAGATTCCTTTTGACATTCAAACCATTCCCAACCATACCTTTACACCGCCTTTTTACCAAATTTTTGCACCGGTTCCCAGCCACTAGAGGACCCGGAAGTTTCACCCTTCCTATTCTGCTTAGAACCCGCCACATTCTTTGCTTTTGGTGCCATTACAACCTGTTATGAAGGATAACAAGAGAACAAAAGAAAAAATAAAAAAATAGAGGGGGTCGGGTATGGCAGTGAGTGGGTGGAAGAAGAGACAGAAAAAATAGAGAATAAAAGATTTGGAGTGAGAAGGAAGTGGGTGAAGTGGAAATTTTTGTCTTTTATAGGTGGAGGAGGGAAGAAAGAAAGTTGGTTTAGGGGATAGGAAAAGTTTTTGTGGGAGTTTTAATAGAGGAATTTGGAGTTTAATAGAAGAAGTAGAAGAGTTAGGGAAGAAGAATATGGGGAGGGGGTCGGTTGATTTGGGAGAGAATGAGGGAAAGAATGGAAGTTTTAGGGATTTAAGGGGGGTTGGGTCGGGTAAACCGGGTCAAAACCCGGTTTTTGACAAATCGAGGCATTGGGGGTGCGATGCGCCGGTGGCGCGCCTGGAAAGGCGCTCTGATCTTTAGGCCTTGGTACAGCGCACCGCTCAAAATGGCAGTCTGCAAGTGCCAAGTGCGATGGAGGGGCGACGTGCCAGTGTCGCGCCCTAAAAAGCGCTCTAAACTTCTATGACAGGCGCGACATGCCAGCCAGTGCGCTTGGCTCCAGGTATTTTTAATATTTTTTTTTTCATTTTTCATTATTACAAACTAAGTTACAAATAATGAAAAATCCTATCTACCTAAAACTATTAATTAAAAAAATTGAAACTACGCTAAAATAAACAGAATCAAAATTCAAAAGTGAACTACCTATCTACTACATATTGTTCATGGGTTGCCTCCCGTGTAGCACTTGATTTAACATCATAACACGACGCAACTTGGATCATTCATCATTTAGCTCCAGAGCCTCCCGATCACGATCCGAATCCACACCCAAGTAGTGTTTCACCCTTTGCCCATTTACCAAGAACGTAGGGCCAGTCTCACCTTTAAGTTCAACGTTCCCATGTTGTGTCATTCTTACCACTTCGAAAGGACCACTCCATTTAGATCTTAGTTTTCCGAGGAATAACCTCAATCTAGAGTTAACGAGTAGTACCTTTTCTCCCGAAGTGACAGTACAAGTAACTATGTGCTTGTCATGCCACCTTTTCGTCTTTTCTTTGTAAAGCTTGGCATTCTCATACACGTGAAACCTAAACTCCTCAAGTTTATGTAGTTGATTCACTCTCTTTCTAACGGCCAGCTCAAGGTCCAAGTTCAACCTCTTAATTGCCTAATAAGCTTGGTGTTCTAATTTCGCCCGAAGATGACATGTTTCCCAAATACTATGTGATAGGGAGAAGTCCCTATGGGTGTCTTATACTCATGCCTATATGCCCACAACGCATCATCTAACATCTCAAACCAATCTATCCTCTGCGCATTCACTGTTTTTCTGCAAAATTTGCTTCACCTCTCTATTCAAAACTTCAACTTGGCCACTCGTTTGAGGATGGTAATGTAACACCCCAGAAATATTTTTGAGATAAGAATTGAACCATCCTTCATTCTGAGTAGGATTTTACCGAGAAATTTTAAATTTTTTAAGTGTTAAGGTCACTAGACGTAGCACCTTGAGTTCCAAAAAGAATTAAATTGGAAATAGCAAAATCTGAAAATTTGCAAGTTAAGCTAAGTATGAGTTTTGGGTCGACTTCAAATGACCATAAATTCTAGCTCAAGATGATTTAGGTGTGATACCAGATACCGTAGGAAATAACTTTGAATTATCTTTCCAACACCACTGAGTTTGCAAAGTTTCGAGGTCGGATGAGTGAGATATGACCTTTTGAAGTTAGGCTGTTCAGTTAAGGAAGGTTAGCCAAAAATAGTAACGGGTATTTTGGTCTTTTCCTTACCCAATCAGATTTAATTCGTTTATAGTAATATTTTAGGGGTATAATATGATTAGGTTCAGTTTTATAATCCTAGTTTACGCCTAGGGTTTTAGTTGAGAGTTCAAGAAAGGAAGAGAAGAGAAAAGAGGAGAAATGAGGAGAGGATCAAGCATACGTCGAGATTCTTGTGTCTTGTTGCGGATTTTCGCCATGGGTTTGATCCCTAAGAGGTATGTAAGCTTCCATAGTGTTAGGTTTGTTCACCCACACGCCAATCATGTTAATTTCAGCGTTAAGTTCGTTCTAGAAAGTTGAAAGTATGATGTTCTTGAATTATGTTCTTGAAATTGGCTTTAGTTCTTAAGTTTAGATGAGATTGTTGAGTTCTTGATGAAATCAGGTCGATTAAAGAGTTGTTTTGAGTTAGATTCTTAGGTGCTTATGCTGGGTTTCTGAATCAAAAGAGTTATTGATAAAAATATTCGATTTTAGGTGAATTGGGGCTGTAAAACGGAGAAGGAAAAAGTCGAGATGCGGACTTGCTCCCCCAATGACCAAAAAGTTTCTCCACGTCGTGGGTAAGACGCGAACTCCTCTGTCTCAAAATTTAATTTTGCGAGTAATTATTTAAAACACCTCCACGTCGTGGACTTGTTCCAAGACGGTGATTTCGTAACTTTTCTTAGAATTAACTATTCAAAATCTTTCCTGAACATCATGATGTCTTTCATGTCATGAACCATAACTCTTGAATTCATAATTCACATTCAAGAGAGAGTTAAAACTAGAGTTCAAGAAAGTCTTTGAGTTCAATTGTGAATCCTTTGAGATCCACCATCGATTTGAGTTAGGTTTTGAGAAGTAAGTATGATAATGAGAAGAGTCATATACTTGAGTTCCTTATTGATTTTTGACCCTTGAATCAAGTCGTTCAAGCCCATAACTTCCGCAAGAACTCCATCAGTTTAGTATCTTTGAAAGAGGTAGTATGTTCAAGTTCTAAGTCTTGAGTATTAAGTTCCTAACCTTTTTGAGATATTAATCCGAATCACGAGACTATTACCTATTACCCATGAAGTCCATGAGTTGAGTTGTTCATGCCCATAATTCCGCATGAACATTATAAGTCGAACAATCTTGAGATGAGAAGTATCTTTGAGTCCTTGAGTTGAGTAGTTCATGCTCATAATTCCGCATGAACCTTCTGAGTTGAGCATTCTTGAAATTAGTAGTATCATTGAAGTTCTTGAGTTCCAAGTATTTGAGTTCTATTTATGGTTATTAAAAGCCTTGGATTGAGTCGTTAAAGTCCATAATTCGGTGTGAACTATTATTTTTAAGAAGTCTTTTACAAAAGTTTAAACTTTCTTTTAAGACTTAAGCTTTGAAGTTGAGTAAAGAGTAAGAGTAAAGTTCATTTTCTTTAAAATGATTTATGGGAACTAAGTATTCCCAAGAGTAAATATTTTCACATTTAAGATGAGAGAAAACTGAGATTTCCAAAAGAGTTTTGAGCAAGAAAGAGAACATTGATTCCAAGAGAGCTTTTAAGCTAAGTTTTTGAGTAATTATCTCAAACTAAAGAAAGAATTTTGTTTTTAAAAATATATGAGCTAAGTATTTTTTGGGAGTAGTATTAAGCACCGATATGGGGATGCGAGTTCATGTTAACTCAAGTCTCCATAAACCATGTAGCCATCATGGGTATTAATGGGTCATACATTTTAGATGATCACATAAGTTAAGCTAGTGGATCCATTAAGTTAAGTTAAGGTCCTATACTGATGGCAAGGTATAGGATGGTCCTTGGCAGCGTGAGGTAAAGTGTTGTATCATCACTATAGCTCTTAAGTGATGGTTGTCGGTTAGAGAAACTCTTACAGAAACTATATTACTTCATTATATAAGTAAAGTTGAGTTTGTTATTGCATTTTCTTTAACGAACTGAGTTGTTTTACTATTTTATAAAGCTTTCCATATATTACATGTGTTTTGTCGCTTTATATTGAGTTGAGTATCCAGAGTTG
The DNA here is from genome assembly GCA_036553675.1 of Solanum okadae. Taxonomy (NCBI): domain Eukaryota; kingdom Viridiplantae; phylum Streptophyta; class Magnoliopsida; order Solanales; family Solanaceae; genus Solanum; species Solanum okadae. Next base: position 10,261,288 of record CM071689.1, on the reverse strand, counting down.
AGTACCCAAAGTTGAATATCATATCTTTGAGTTGAGTATCTAATCTCTGAGTTGAGTATCTTATCCTTGAGTACTTCTGAGTAGAGTAAGTTTGAGTAGTTTTGAGTATCCTTGAATAACTTTGAGTTATTTATGAGCTGAGAAGAGTCAATGTAAGTGTTTCTTTCAGAATCTTTTTTTTTCAAGCCTATGTTTATGCTTTAGAATTCCCCTTACATGCTCGTACATTTCACGTATTGAGCCATTTGGCCTGCATCTTCTCATGATGCAGATCCAGGTATTCAGGATCATCAACAGGAGCTTCGTTGATGTCACATGGAGTTCGAGTTAGCTATGGTGAGCCTCCTTGCTTCTGTAGGATTCCATTTACTTTCAGTTGTTAGGAGGTCATGGGTCTTGTCCCGACTTCCATTATTGTCATTTAGAGGCTTCATAGATATACAATAGAGTTTCAGAATGTTTATTCATTTATCTTACTAAATGCTTTTGAAGACTTAAGTTGCCTATTTTATGGCGAGTTGAATATATTATTTTTATTCTAAGTTGTTCATTTGAGTTAAAGTTTTGAAAAGTTGAGTTCATTGAATTTTATTCAGTTTCAAGCTTTTGCATGCTTAAGTTAGTATTCCGCTTGTAGTCAGCCAGGATAAGTGTTCTCTTGGGGTTCAACAATAGTTCTTGAGTGCCGGCCACGTCCAGGGTGTAGACTCGGGTCGTGACAAACTTGGTATCAGAGCACAAAGTTCAAATGTCCTAGGTGTCTATGAAGCCGTGTCAAGTACGATCTTGTTTATGGTTTTGAGGGCCCCACTTCTATAAAAGAGGGACTGTAGACATTTAAGAAAAGTTTCCCTTTTTTCATACTCTTAATCGTGCAATAGAGCTATGTCATATATACTTATTCTAACTTGTGCGTTTCTCATATTCATTCGACTACCCATCATACTAGAGGTGGTTGAAAAACGAAGTTAGTTTTTTTTCCGATGAGTTGTTCTTAGCAAGATTTTTGAGGAAGTCATGAGACTCCAAAGAGGCTTGAGAGAAGCCCAAGAGTAAGTTAAGGGTTCAGTTTCAGAGGAATGCACCCATAATTATATGAATCGTGCATTTGAGCTAAAAGCAAGTTGTACTCTTTTCCTTAAGTCTTGTTTCAGCTAAGATCCTTATGATGAGGTATGTTTAAAGCTTGGGTAATATTTCCACCCCAAAAGGTAACTTGAGTTACGAGATCATGAACAGTAATAGTGAAAGAGCCCAGAGTAAGAGGAAAGTATGAAGAGGTTTAGTGATTTAAGAAAGGGAAATAATGTTTTGAAGAGCTATATTACTATAGTCATGCACCCAGTAAGTTATTGATGAGGAGTTTTCCCTTATGGGTAGAGTAAGAGTTGCTAGTCAAGATGAGATAGAGTATATGTTTGTTAACCAGAATAGAGTTGATGTCGATGTGCCATCGTATTAGAGGAGACTAAATTCTTGTGTTAAATAAGAGAGCAGAGTATTTATGAAGTGATAGATCTAAACTAGGATTATGATTTGTTTGAGAGGGTCATGATGTTCATAAGGTTATAGAACTGATTAAGTAATGAGGTATAATATAGTAGGCGAGCAATCGTATTGATATTCGGGTTAGTAATGAACATTAAGCTTGAATTTGAGATGAGAATCGTGGTTAAAAGAATGGCAACATGAGGGTGATGATGTTAGTCTTTAGATTCGAACTGGAAGACTTGACATAGAGTAGGTGAGGAATTGAGATGGTTGCTGCAATGAATGTGAGTAGTACAAGTGAGAGACCCTAACCTTTAGATAAGGGTAGTGAAGTGTGGCTAAGTCACAAGAGTAACAATAACATTAAAAGGTGTATCGAGAGGGTATGTAATCAGAAGAGGTTAAGAGAAACACCTTAAAAGGTGGTCTTCGTACTTGCTTATGGAGAATTTGGTAGTCATGAGATAAGGTTACCTTGAGTGTTAGAGTAAAAGAGGATGTAGACCAGTTAGAGATTATGGAATAGGTCCATAGCTTTCAAGTGTCAGCTTTAGACCTAGGGGGGAGATGACGAAATAAGAAATCAAGTCAAGCGTTTGAGAATAAGATAATAATGAGTTCCAGAGAGTATGAGAGATTTCTTTTCAGAGGTCCTGTTAGTAATGGAGTTGTTAGAGTACTAAGCTTGAATGTGGTGTTGTTAAACATTAGGTGGTTCTTGATATGAGCCCAATATGGTGGTAAAGGGTAATAGTCTTGGGATGAGATTCACTATAGAGAGGTACAGAACCCGAACCTAAGGATTTGGGTTAAGCTTGAATATAGTAAGAGCATCCCATTAGATGTAGACCTTAGTAAGAGTAACCCATTTCATATCCAGTCCAGTCGTCATTCGAGGACGAATGATCCCAGGGAGAGATATTGTAACACCCCAGAAATCTTTTTGAGCTAAGACTTCAACCATCCTTCATTCTGAGTAGGATTTTACCGAGAAATTTTAAATTTCTTAAGTGTTAAGGTCACTAGATGTAGCACCTTGAGTTCCAAAAAGAATTAAATTGGAAATAGCAAAATCTGAAAATTTGCAAGTTAAGCTAAGTATGAGTTTTGGGTCGACTTCAAACGACAATAAATTCTAGCTCAAGATGATTTAGGTGTGATACCAGATACCGTAGGAAATAACTTTGAATTATCTTTCCAACACCGCTGAGTTTGCAAAGTTTCGAGGTCGGATGAGTGAGATATGACCTTTTGAAGTTAGGCTGCTCAGTTAAGGAAGGTTAGCCAAAAATAGTAACGGGTATTTTGGTCTTTTCCTTACCCAATCAGATTTAATTCGTTTATAGTAATATTTTAGGGGTATAATATGATTAGGTTCAGTTTTATAATCCTAGTTTACGCCTAGGGTTTTAGTTGAGAGTTCAAGAAGAGAAGAGAAGAGAAAAGAGGAGAAATGAGGAGAAGATCAAGCATTCGTCGAGATTCTTGCGTCTTGTTGCGGATTTTCGCCATGGGTTTGATCCCTAAGAGGTATGTAAGCTTCCATAGTGTTGGGTTTGTTCACCCACACACCAATCATGTTAATTTCAGCGTTAAGTTCGTTCTAGAAAGTTGAAAGTATGATATTCTTGAATTATGTTCTTGAAATTGGCTTTAGTTCTTGAGTTCAGATGAGATTGTGTCGATTAAAGAGTTGTTTTGAGTTAGATTCTTAGGTGCATATGCTGGGTTTCCGAATCAAAAGAGTTATTGAGAAAAATATTTGATTTTAGGTGAATTGGGGCTGTAAAACGGAGAAGGAAAAAGTCGAGTGTGATCTGGCACGCAAGTCCGCATTGCGGACTTGCTCCCCCAGTGACCAAAAATTTTCTCCACATCCCAGGTAAGACGCGAACTCCTCTGTCTCAAAGTTTAATTTTGCGAGTAATTATTTAAAACACCTCCGCATCGCGGACTTGTTCCAAGACGGTGATTTCGTAACTTTTCTCAGATTTAGCTATTCAAAATCATTCCTGAACATCATGAGGTCTTTCATATCATGAAACATAACTCTTGAATTCATAATTCACATTCAAGAGAGAGTTAAGAGTAGAGTTCAAGAAAGTCTTTGAGTTCAATTGTGAATTCTTTGGGTCCACCATCGATTTGAGTTAAATTTTGAGAAGTAATTATGAGAATGAGAAGATTCGTATACCTGAGTTCCTTATTGATATTTTGACCCTTGAATCAAGTCGTTCATGCCTATAACTTCCGCATGAACTCCATCAGTTTAGTATCTTTGAAAATAGTAGTATGTTCAAGTTCTAAGTTTTGAGTATCGAGTTCCTAACCCTTTCGAGATTATAATCCTAATCATGGGACTATTACCTATTACCCATGAAGTCCATGAGTTGAGTTGTTCATGCCCATAATTCTGCATGAACATTATAAGTCGAACAATCTTAAGATATGAAGTATCTTTGAGTCCTTGAGTTGAGTAGTTCATACTGATAATTCCGCATGAACCTTCTGAGTTGAGCATTCTTGAAATTAGTAGTATCATTGAAGTTCTTGAGTTCCAAACATTTGAGTTCTATATATGGTTATTAAAAGCCTTGCATTGAGCCGTTCAAGTCCGTAATTCGGCGTGAACCATTTTTTTAAGAAGTCTTTTACAAATGTTCAAACTTTCTTTTAAGGCTTAAGTTTTGAAGTTGAGTAAATAGTAAGAGTAAAGTTCATTTTGTTTAAAATGATATATTCCCAAGAGCAAATATTTTCACATTTAAGATGAGAGAAAACTGAGATTTCCGAAAGAATTTTGAGCAAGAAAGGGAACATCAATTCCAAGAGAGCTTTTAAGCTAAATTTTTGAGTAATTATCTCAAACTAAAGAAAGAGTTTTGTTTTTACAAATATATGAGCTAAGTATTTTTTGGGAGTAGTATTGAGCACCGATATGGGGATGTGAGTTCATATTAACTCAAGTCTCCATAAACTATGTAGCCATTATGGGTATTAATGGGTCATACTTTTTAGATGATCACATAAGTTAAGCTAGTGGATCCACTAAGTTAAGTTAAGTTCCTATACTGATGGCAAGGTATAGGATGGTCCTTGGAAGCGTGAGGTAAAATGTTGTATCATCACTTTAACTCTAAAGTGATGGTTGTCGGTTAGAAAAACTCCCATAGAAACTATATTACTTTATTATATGAGTAAAGTTGAGTTTGTTATTGAATTTTCTTTAACGAGCTGAGTTGTTTTACTGTTTTATAAAGCTTTCCATATATTACATGTGTTTTGTCGCTTTTTATTGAGTTGAGTATCCAGAGTTGAGTACCCAGAGTCGAATATCATATCTTTGAGTTGAGTATCTAATCTCTGAGTTGAGTATCTTATCCTTGAGTACTTCTGAGTTGAGTAAGTTTGAGTAGTTTTGACTATCCTTGAATATCCATGAGTTATTTATGAGTTGAGAAGAGCCAAGGTAAGTGTTTCTTTCAGATTTTTTTTTCAAGCTTATGTTTATGCTTTAGAATTCCCTTACATGCTCGTACATTCCACGTACTGAGCCATTTAGCCTGCATCTTCTCATGATGTAGATCCAGGTATTAAGGACCATCAACAGGAGCTTCGTTGGTCTTACATGGAGTTCGAGTTAGCTAGGGTGAGCCTCCTTGCTTCCAGAGGATTCCATTTACTTTCAGTTGTTAGGAGGTCGTGGGTCTTGTCCTGACTTCCATCATTGTCATTTAGAGGCTTCATAGATAGACAGTAGAGTTTCAGAATGTTTATTCATTTATCTTACTAAATGTTTTGAAGACTTAAGTTGCCTATTTTATGGCGAGTTGAATATATTATTTTTATTCCAAGTTGTTCATTTGAGTTAAAGTTTTGAAAAGTTGAGTTTATTGAATTTTATTTAGTTTTAAGCTTTTGCATGCTTAAGTTAGTCTTCCGCTTGTAGTCAGCCAGGATGAGGGTTCGCTTGGGGACCAACTATGGTTCTTGAGTGCCGGCCACGTCCAGGGTGTAGACTCAGGTCGTGACAGGTAAGCTACAACAACATTATGCCGAATACCATTCTTAGAAAGAAAATTTTTAACTAGATGGTTAATGAAATACTTACCTTCATCACATATGATTGCTTTTGGAGTGCCAAAGCGAGTGAGGATGTGCTTCTTGATGAACTTTAGCTCCTCCCTTGAATCATTCGAAGGAAGAATGATAGCCTAAACCCATTTACTCACATAATTCACAGCCACAAGAATGTATTTGTAACACACTGTATCCTAGATAGACTAAAATGCAGATTTTGAGAAGTTGCAGGTGCAACCCACGGTTGCTATCCACGGACCATAGGTCAGAACACGGCCCATGCTGGTGGTCCGTGGTTCACCACTGCAACCCCTCCCTAAACCCAGCTCAGAAAATTGGCTAAGTCTCGACCCACGGTCCGTAGGTCAGACCACGGTCTGTGGTCTGTGTCTATGGATCAAGACTCCTTTACCCAGCCTCTGACACAAACTACGATTGACCAGCATGGACCGTTGTTCAATGCACGATTCGTAGGTTTGACCGTAGGTGAGGGTCAGTAGCCAGTTAGATGAAAACTGTTGAGTGGGTCAACTTCAGATGGTCATAACCTGTAGCACAAAAGGAATTATGTGTCCTATGAACTATTATATGATAGATAATTTAATCCTCTTTCCAACGCCACCAAGTTTACTAAAATCCGACCTCCGAGTAAAAAGTTATGCTCGTTTTAGTGAAGCCCTGTCGGGCAGACTTGACCTACGACTCCAATCTACGGACTGTAGATTGAATGACGGCCCGTAGGTCCAATCCGTTGGTCACTCCGACAGCAGTTAAGTCAGGGGTCTTTTGGTGTTTTCCTATTTCATTGAACCCCTAAGATACATCGTTTAGACCTTAAATCATAAGGGTTTAGTCAGTTTAAGCCTACAAACATAACTATAACTTATCTAAGTCAAATCATTAATCAAAACTTAGAAAAATTAGAGCGTAAGAGGAAAAAAGAGGTCAAGAACCCTAGTTCAAGAACACAACAAGTTTCTTGCGGTTCCAGCCCCGAAATCGAAAGATTTCTCAGTGGAATTCGTCACCAGGTATATGGGATTTCACTAGTGGGTTCCTTTTGCCCATTAGGTCCCTATAATTCAGTCAGATTCTTGATTCCATGATTATGAACAGACCTAGGGTTTCTTGAATTTCAACAGATCTTCATGAATTAGTTATTTAAATGTTCCAAATCAGATTATCATGTTAGTGCTCCGTTTATGCATGAATTTCAGAACCTTAGCCATGTATTTCTTTAGTTTTTGAAATACACATGCTAGGTCAGATATTTGAGTATTCAATTATACATGCCTCAGTTTATGAATGCATCATTATCAGATTAATTGTTGCATTCTCAGTTTTGCATGTTCAGTTTTGAGCTATCCAGTATTACATAAATTCAGTCATAATATGTTAATCACTTAATCTATTGGGAGTAGCATAATACCGAGTTGGACTAGGGTTCAGCGTACCCATATAGTCCCAGAACTACGAGCCACGTAGGTGTAAGTCCATCTGTGGGCAACATCAGTTTAGTGATCACACCAGTCATGCCTCTATACCTTTGGCCGGGTATATTGGGTCCTCTCGATGGGGCATATACATTGGACTCCACATTTATCTCATGTGGTTTTGTTGTCGATCATTAGTAGCTCCGACAGTTCACTCAGATTCTATTGCATTGACCTCATTTACAATACAGTCAGTATTTAGTTTCAACATGTTATGAATTTGGTCATTGCATTCAGTTAACTCAATATTCAACATCTATATTATGTTCAGATTATTTCATTGCTTTATTGCTTTGTCCAGTTATATGTTATTTTAGCTTTATTCTATCCTGCATGCTTAGTACCTTTCAAGTACTGACGCATACGTGCGCTACATCTTCTCGTGATGTAGGTTCAGGTTCTCAGCATCCAGATAACGCTTAGGGCGGTTCCCAAACTTCAGTTCAGCAGCATCAGTGGTGAGTCCTCATTCTTTGAGGACTAGTGAAATATTTATCTTTATCGCTTTTAGTCTTTAGTTTCAGTTTTGCTAGACCTAGTTGGGGCATGTCCCAACATTTCTAGTCAGTCTAGAGGCTTATTTCAGACATAGTTAGATTCATATTAGTATTGACTTAATATCTTCTTTGTAATAAACTCATTAGTTATCATTTATATTAGTTATAGTATATGGGTATTCCCTATCTTTTCATTTTTATTTATGATTTAGCTTCCGCATCAATTTATTATCTTTAGTATGCTCGTGATCATACCAGCAAGGTTAACTTGGGATCACTTGTGGTCCTAGTGTCCGCGTCTCGGGGTAGCTCGAGGAGTGACAATATTGGTTTTCACTAGATGGCGAGAAGGGACCCATGAAGTCAATACATCACACATCAAAGATTTCCACCTCCAAAATGTTAGTTCGCGACATCTCATGTCTTCCTCAAATAGTACCCAACCTTTGGCATTTATCACAACCTTTCACCAAAGCAATATAATCTTTAAATAACGGGAGCCAATAAAACCAGATTGTAGTACCTTATGCATCGTGCGCTCTCCTCCATGGTGACCTCCATATGGGCTAGCATGACAACTTTCGAGTACCTTTTGGACCTCATACTCCAGAATGCATCTTCTTACTACCCTGTCCACACCTTGGTTGAACAAAAATGGTTCATCCCAAATATAGAACTTAGCATCATGATTGAGCTTTTTCTTTTGATGAGTGGTTGCACCCGGAGGGTAATCTCCACTTACTATCAAATTCACAATATCCGCATACTATGGCACTTGAGAGATATCTAATGCCATCAATTGTTCATCCGAAAACTCTTCCTGAATTTGCTCACCTTCATTCACATGGGAAAAATCCTCCAACCTAGACAAGTGATCGGCTATTTGTTCCGTATCTTTCATATCCTTAATCTCAAGGTCTAATTCTTGGAGAAGCAATGTCCACCGAATCAGCCTTAGTTTAGCACCCTTCTTGTTGAATATGTACCTAATAGTTGCATGGTCAGTAAAAACAATCATAGAGATGCTAGCTCTAGTGTTCTCCTTCTCAGTCACTGTGTAATTAGCTTGCACAGAATCCAGGGTCTTGGTTGAATAATAGATCGAGTGGAACACTTTATTCTTTTGTTGTCCCAACACTGCACCCACTGCTACGTCGCTTGCATCACACATGAGTTCAAATGGTAATCCTCAATCAGGAGCAATTAAGATAAGAGCCTCAATTAAGTTCCTCTTCAACATCTCATCAAAGTCAAACTTCACCTCCTTCTCCAAAAGACTGCACATATTTCTTGCAATCTTGGAAAATCCTTGATGAATTGCCGGTAAAAACCTGCATGATCAAGAAAACTACGCACCCCTTTTTAGAAATGGGAGGAGGCAATTTCTCAATAACTTCTACTTTGGCCTTATCAACCTCTAAACCCGATTTCGACACCTTGTGACCCAACACTATTCCCTCTTTTCGCAATTTAGAACTAACTCAATTTAGAACTAAGTTAGTGTCCTCACATCTAGCAAGTAATTTATCAAGATTCCGGAGACATACCTCAAAAGACTTTCCAAAGACGGAGAAATCATCCATGAACACCTCTACAAAGTCTTCCACCATATCATGAAAAATGGCCATCATACACCTTTGAAAAGTCACCGGTGCATTGCAAAGTCTGAATGGCATGCGTTTGAAAGCATATATACCATAAGGACAAGTGAACGTGGTCTTTTCCTGATCCTCGGGGGCAATTAAGATCTAGTTGTATCTGGAATAGCCATCTAAGAAACAATAGTACTCCTGCCCTGCTAGTCGGTCAAGCATCTGATCAATGAAGTGAACGGGGTAGTGATCTTTCTGAGTGGCATCATTAAGTTTCCGGTAATCCATACAAATTCTCTAACTGGTCACTGTTCTAGTAGGAATCAACTCATTTTTTTCATTCCTTACTACTGTCATACCTCCCTTCTTGTGAACAGATTGCACCAGACTTACCCACTTACTATCGGAGATTGGGTACACAATTCTAACATCTAGCCACTTTATCACTTCCTTTCTTACCAATTCTTTCATCAAATGATTTAGCCGACGTTGATGTTGTGCACGTGGTTTGTGATCATCTTCCATGTAGATTCTATGCATACATAATGCCGGACTAATCCCATGAATATCAGCCATCTGCCATTCAATAGCTTTCTTCCTCCTCTTTAAGATCCACAATGCCGCATCAACTTATAATTCAGACAACTTTGCAGAAAGTATAACATGCAAAGTTTCATTAGCGCCCAAATAAGCATACCTTAGGTAAGCCGCAGAGTTTTTAGTTCCATCTTGGGAGCTTCTTCGATTGATGACTTTGGTGGGGGCCCTAACTCACAATCTATGACTCCGCTCGAAGCTTACGAGTGTCAACCATTGCTAGATTCAAACATGTTTCTATCTCTTGAGCCTCAGTATCTTCATCCACCTCATGACCTACTAGTACTCTCTTTAAGGGATCTTCGAGCACAACTACTTGCGATTCTACTATGTGATCAACCACAGTAATAGCAGACAACTCTTCATAGATAGAAGGCAATTTCAGCTGCTACATCAATCAATGACCTACTTGTGGCCAATAACAGACGTCCCAAAATGAATAGAATTTCAGAATCGGGTTCAAAATCTAAGACCACAAAATCCACAGGAAGAGTCAAGGAACCTACTTGAACTAACACATCTTCTACCACCCCCTCTGGCCTAGAACTGGATCTATCAGCGAGTTGGAGAATAACAATTGTTTGTTTTGGACTACCCAACCCAAGCTTTTAATAAAATGACAAGGGCATCAGATTTATACTTGCCCCCAAATCACACAACCCCCGGGCATGAACATTTTGCCCAATTATAATCTGTACAGTAAAACTACCCTGATCTTTTAACTTTTTGGGTAGTTTATTTTGACTTCTAGAGTTGTACTCCTCAGTAAGTGCGACAATTTCATACTCCGTGAGCCTCCTCTTGCTAGCCACTATATCCTTCACATATTTAGCATACTTCGGGATACCCTGCAAAATGTCAACCAAAGGTAGATTATGTGAACCTATTTAAGGAGAGAGAGAAACTTACCAAAGCATTCATCCTCATTCTGCTTTTTGAGCCTTTATGGAAACGGAGGTGGTAATTTCTTTTGAGGAACAAGTACCTCAACATTAGAGCTTTTTACTACCTCTTCCACTTTCTTTTCTGTGGTACCTGCTTCAGTATCTCTCTTCTTTGGAGCTAGTTCCTCTAATTGTAACCCATTTCTAGTACTTACCACATGCAGTTGCTTTGGGTTGGATTCATTATCACCGGGCAACCCACCTTGGGGATGCAAGTTCAGAGAATTGGCTACTTGTGCAACCTGTTTCTCTAAACTCATTTGGGACATTTGGATGTTCCTGATGTTCTCATCCTTCTTATCTATTCTAGCATTTATTTTGGTCCCTATTTCAGTCATGAGCTTTTGGAGTAGCTCTTCATTGGTCATCCCCCTTTTTGGTGCACTAGGATTTGCGCCTTGGGTAGGATTTTGGTATTGCTGCCCGGCCCCTTGAGAACGGTATTGGTTAGCCCCTTGCGCCTGATTCTGATTTTGGTTCCCACGCCATGAGAAATTAGGATGGTTCCTCCAACTAGGGTTATAAGTGTTACCATAGTTTTGCTGACCTCCACCCCTTTGCGCATTACCCAAATAGTTTATGGAATCCAGGTTTGCCTCACATTGCTCGGTTTCATGAGCTCCACTACCACATACTCCACACCAGTTTGATGCCTATTGTACCATGTTAATCGGTGCTTGATTTAAGGAGATCTGTTTGAAATGCATGGCTATATTGTGTTGCCTCCCATATAATTTGGCATTTATGGCAGTGGCTTGATCTACATCCAAAATTCCTGCAGCCCTTTTGGTTGTGGTTCTAGGCATTTCTCCTTTCTACCCTGGGTTCCCTTTGGAGAGTCTATCGACTAAGTCGAACAACTCCTCACAGGTGTTTGCTATAGCTTGTCCCCCTACTGCACTATTCAAAGCACATGTGCATTATAATCTAAACCCTCAAACAAAGTGTGAGCAAGTAACTCATTAGTTTGCATATGGTGCGGGCAGGCATTAAACATTTGTTTAAAATGAGCCCATGCTTGGTGCATTTCCTTTCCCTGGTTTTGATTAAAGCTTAATATCTCACTCCTCAGCTTAGCAGTTTTCTTGGATGGAAAGAATTGACTCAAGAACTTCTTTGCTATATAATCCCAGGTAGTGATGGAGTTTGGTGGCTCAGAATCTAACCAACGTCTTGCGGCTCCTAACAATGAGTGTGGGAACAACGTTTGGCTCACATAGTCTGATGAGACTCCAGTTGGGATGTATGTATCAATAATATCTATAAAGTTCCTAAGGTGGATTTGAGGATCCTCATGGGGGAGACCCGTGAATTGCCCATTAGAATGGAGGAGTTGTACCATACCCTGCTTTAGTTCAAATCTACCCCAGTGGAGGTTACCTAATACTAGATGCCAAATTGGCTGTGAGTGGGACTGCCACATCACGGATGGGCCTTGCGGGTACTACAAGGGGTACCTATTTGTTATTCAAGTTCTCTTGGTTGTTCAGATTCTCTGGGTTATTCATGTTGTCTTGGTTATCATCATCATTATATCCCTGAAGACCTAACCCTAATTCCCCATGACGTCCTTGATTAGTCATTTTCCTGCGTCAGCATAAATCTCTTTCGGGTTCGCTGTCTGGTTCGATAAGTTCTCCTTTCTGAGCAAGATCTGAAAGTCAAGTGCCTGCAATAAACAAGCTAAGATCAAGTAATTAATACCTGAATATTCTAATTGTAGACTTAAGAAGATCGAATATAAATCAATTTCTAAGTCCCCGACAGCGGTGCTAAAAACTTATTCCTCCCTAATATACACGCAAGTGTACGTGGTCGCGCAAGTAATATAGATTCTTTAAAGAAATGAGTTATCGTTCCCAAGGGACTTATGATCGATTTATATCTAACACTTAATTCTACAAATAAAATAAAAGTAACCTTTAAAGAGATGGTGATGGTTGTTAACTACTACTAATTTCACAATAAATAAAAGTAGCCAAGATTGAACGACTTTAAGATGATGTTTCAAGTAAGTAAAAGACAATTCTAGGGCTGCAGCATTTATTGAATCTCATGTATCATATTATTGGCTTAGAACTAATTTTAGTTGTCAAGTTGCTGGTTTATAGGGTTAATTATATGAGTCGGGATACACACCTCTCGTTGCCTACTCCAATAAGCTACCTAACTACATCGTTGAGCGGGGATAAATAGACTAACTGGTGAACATTTATATTTCATCCTATTTGGTAACCATGCAAGTTGTTCATACGGGCATCACTCCTGAACACTAATCACCTTAATCAAATGGGTCGACCGAGCTCTCTATATTTTCTGGTCTATCTAATCTCGCCTCTCTCGATTTTAAGATTAGACTATATATTTATCTCATGGTGATCAAGCACGAAATACTAAAACAAGAATATAGAAGTAACTTATCATGACAACCAATAATTAATTCAAAAAGCCTTTAATAATCAACAATCTATTCGTAGCTACAACCCCATAACTAGGGTGTTTAGCTACTCATGCTATTAGAAAACCATAAAATACAATTGTTCATGCGATTTCTAGAAAATAGAAGAGTTAGAAGATCAAAACCTATTACAAACATTGATACTTGCTCTTGCACACCCAATAAAAGTCGAACCATAACAATGAAGCCCTAAGGGTCTATTTATAAGAGTTGGGAAACTTGGAGACAAAACCTACTACAATTAGGAATCGTATTTAACACTTTTTAAGCTAGAAAAGTCAGAATATGGCTGGGGTGCCGCGCCTGGAACATGCCCAGTTATTTCAGTGTTGGAGCACCACGCCTGGCAGTGCGCTAACCAGGTGCCTCTCATTTTCTCCTTGGCGTGTTACGCCTCTCACCGCGTTTGAGAAACGTCCCAGTCATTCCAGTAGTGGCATGTCACGCCTCTCATCACGCCAGCCACTGTGTCTTTTTGTCTTAGTCATTTTTTTCTCCTTTTCACTTCTTCTTCTCCAAATCAACTCCAACTTCTTTAAAAGTCCCTGAAACAACTAATCATGTGTGTTAGTGAACAATCATAGCAAGTTACATGAAAATCAAGCTAATAACTAAAGATCATTCTTTAATTTAATCAATTAATGGGAAAATATTGACAACTTAGGCATATTTATATGCCTAAGATCAACATCCATACATCCTATGATAGTGTAACACCTCAAAAATCAGAACTAGAATTGATCAAGGGAGAAGGAAAAACCATGGAGGGGTCCACAGGCCGTGAAGAGGACCACGACTCATCACCCTGCTTTGTGGTGTTGCACCCAGCCTCTATCGATGACCATAGATGCCTAGATGGTCTGTGGAGCGTCACAAGGCCCGTGAGGTAGTCTTTGAAAATAGGCACAGAACCCTCTAAGATACTATGAAGGACCACAATCGCCTAAACGGCCCATGGAGCTTCACGCAGACTGTGAAGTCATCCGTGAAAGAGGTTTATCAAGTTTTGGAGTTTTAGGTCAACTTCAAACGATCTTATCTTTTAGAATAAAATAAATTAGGTGGATCATGACCTATCAAATTAAAATATATGATCTGATGACTTGGATTTAATTATATGCTTTTCAACAAATGTCATGTGAACCTATGCATTGATCTATAAATTTTGACTATGAACACTAATTTACATGAATTTATGAAGAAGCTTGAATCCATGAATATGTTTAATGAAATTATGCATGTTTCTATGAAAGTAATGTTTATGACTCAAGTAAGCTTATAGATGAAGGTATCTATATGTTTTATGAAGCTTGGCCACATGACGTGAATGACATCTAAATTTGCCTCAATGCTTTTTGGACTATTTTCCTAAATTAGGTCTTGATTATTGTGGTATCCAGATATGCCATCAATGATTATAGACCACACTTTCAAAACTATTTCCATTAGTAGTAGGCATCTCTAGCATGAAGTGAATGACTATCGGCCTTAAAAGCTATTATGAAAAGATCATGGATGGTAAAAGGTTTTCTCACTCATGGTCTAAGGAGCTATCCTATGATGTTTCTAGCTTGGATTATTACCTTAATTGTACTTTTTTGTGGATAATAAGATAAGATGAGTAAGATTAAAGACTATTCCGTGGGATTTATGCTTAGCACCGAGAGGATATTGAGATGGAAGCTCTCCTGTAGCTTGAGGTCGGGTTTCTAGTAGAAATTTCCTTACTCCATATCTATGTGCCTCCATAGGATGATTGTCTTAGATAGACATTAGCTAGTGGATCCACGTAAGATAGAAGTTCATGGTCCTTACCTTGGCAAGTAGGACACCTATTTTCGGTATGGGGTAGACATTGGATTTCATGTTATAGCTCGAATGGTCTATATGTCGGCTAACGGTAAACTTTCCACAAAAAGAACTAAGTCGATTTCTAATGTTTTATAAAGCTTCCTTTATGATTCAAAGATGCATTGACCATGTTCATGATCTATGAATCTTCTTAAATGATTTTATTATGTTAAATCATGCATTCCATGTTTTCGATGATGTCCCTTTATGATCATGCCTTATTTTTATTGCATTCCTCTCATACTTAGTACATTCCATGTTCTAACAGATACTTTTTCCCACATTATTTCTGTCACGCCCCGAGCTACTCTCGAGACGCAGACACGGGACCTAGGATCACAAGTGACACCAAGCTAACCCTGTTGGCATGACATGAGCATACTAAGAATAATAATAACTTATGCGAGAGCTAAATCATGAAAATGAAAGTGATGGGGAATACCCATATACTAAACTGAATATATCAAATCTGAGAGTTTTAATACAAAAGAAATATCAAACTCAAATACTAAGCTGAATCTAACTATGTCTGAAATAAGTCTCTAAACTGACTAGAAATATTGGGACATTCCCCAACTAGATCTATCAAAACTGAAAGTAAAGATTAAAAGAGATAAATATAAACATGTCACTAGTCCTCAAAGAATGAGGACTCACCACTGATGCTGCTGAACTGAAGATCGGGAACTAATCTAAGCGTGATCTGGATACGGAGAACCTGAACCTACATCACGAGAAGATGTAGTGCAGAGTATGCGTCAGTACTTGAAATGTACTGAGCATGTAGGATAGAATAAAGCTGAAATAAACATATAACTGAAAAACCAATAAAATAAGAGAAAAATCTGAACATGCTATAGATACTGAATACTGAGCTAACTAAATGCAATGACCAATTTAACATGCTGAGACTAAATACTAACTATACTGAAATGTAGACAATGCAATGGAGTCTGACTGAACTGTGGGAGCTACTAACAACCGATAATAAAACCACATGAGCTAAATGTGGAGTCCGATATATTCGCCCCATCGAGAGGACCCAATACACCCGACCAAGGGTGTAGAGGTATGATGGCGTGATCACTAAAATGATGCCTACAAAGGGGACTTACAACCTACGTGGCTCGTAGTTCTGGGACTATATGGGTGACTGACCCTAGTCCAACTCGGTATTATGCTACTACCAATAGATTAAATGATTAACACATTAAGACTAAATTCTATGATATAATGGATAGCTCAAAACTGACATGCAAACTGGGAATGCACATTAATATACTGATAAGGACACATTCAAGATTGAGGCATATATATCTGAAATACTGAAATATCTGACCTAGCATGTGTAATTCAAGAACTAAAGAAATACACAGCTAGGGTTCTGAAATTCATGCAATAAACAAAGTAATAACGTGATAATCTAATTTGGAATATATAATTAACTAATTCAAGATAATCTGCTGAAGTTCTAGAAACCCTAGGTCTAGCTATAATAAGGGAATCAAGAATCTGACTGTAGTCTAGGGACCTAATGGGTGAAAGGAACCCACTAGTGAAACCCCACATACCTGGTGATGAATTCCACGGAGAAATCTTTTGATTTCAGGGCTGGAACTGATGGAATCTTGCTGTGTTATTGAACTAGGGTTGCTCGCCTATTTCTCCTCTTTCTCTTTTAATTTTCTAAGTTTTGATGAAAGATCTAACTTAGGTAAGTTCTAGTTATGTTTCTAGGATAAAAATAATCAAAACCACGTAGTTTAGGGTTAAAACGACGTAGTTTAGGGGTTTAACAAAATAGGAAAATACCAAAATACCCCTGACTTAAAGTTGCAGACGGGCTGAACACGGCCCCTTTCACGGACCGTGAAAGGGACCACGGGCCATGAAGGCCCTCGTGGTCTTCACTTGATCCTGTGGTTCTGAAGGCTTGGTCCACGAGCCACTACCACGGCCCGTGTGGAGGGCAAGGTCCTCGTGGTCCTTACTTAGGCTGAAGTTTGGTGGCTCAGGATTTAGAGGGCTACTGGTTAGGCTTCACGGACGTCCCCACGACCCATCTTCAGGACCACAGACCGTGAAGGTCCCCGTGGTCCTTACTTGGGCGAAGAGTGTTTGAGGTCTAGGCAAGGGAGGCTATTCCCTAGACGTCACCACGGCCCGTCGTCAAGTCCACGGACCGTGAAGGTGACCGTTGTCTGACGTCTGGTCCTGGTGACTTCCAAGTCATGACCATGGGTAGGTTAACGGATCGTGGACCCTATCACGGTTCGTGAACCCTGCCGTGGTTCACTTCTTCAGGTATGTTTTGCAAAAAAAAATTGGGTATGGTTTTCGAGGTGTTACAGTTTCACTAATGTAGGGTTTGACGTTCCCGTTCCGCATCTCTATGGCTAGTGATCATTTTAGTAGATTTGAATATTGGTGAGTCCTCATGTTCCGAGGACCAAACCCTTTATTGCTTATTGTCTTTACTTTTTCGTATTGCATGTGATGCATGGGTTACGTCTCAATCACTCTTGATGTACTAGATGACTTTGAGAATATATTAGATTTCCGCTACATTTTGTCAAACTCTTTATGATATTAAATTCTCTTTTGATATTTCTAAATTCTATTATCTTGTATGATGTTTGCTAAGTGGATTGTGTAGGGACTCTCGGGGTTTTATACGTCATGTCACATTTACGGTGTACTTTGGGTCGTAACAGATAATGCCCTCAATAACCTGTACACTAATTCCAAGGTGATGTGGCTGACCTTATGAATGTTAAACATCCTACAAAGTAACTTAAGAGTTGAAACAGTCATGTAACTCCTGATTTTCCATCCATATCACAAGTCATTATCATTTTTTCAAGCACTGAGTTCATGATAATCACCATGGGGGACCACACTACTTTCTAATCTTAGAATTTGATGCCATGCTACCTTACGAACTTCTATTATACCTCTAGGTGAGGTGTATGGAAGATGAGATGGCATCAAATTCTAAGATAAGATTATAGTGTCTCCCCCCCTCCCCTCCAATGGTGATTATTATGAACATAACTCTTAAGAAAGATGATAATGACAAGTGGATTGGATGGGATATAAGGAGTTGCATGACATTTTCAGTTCTTATATTGCTTTCAAGAATTTTTGACATTCAAAAAGACCATGATGCCATCATGGCATTAGAGTATTGGTTTTTGAGGCCACTATTGTGGGATACATGTAGGCTCTACTTCTTATTGAGTAGTTTTCTAAAAAAAGGAATAGATAGAGATATGTGTGAATATTATCACATTCTCTTTTATCGTGGGGTGAAACGTAAGTTTTATGGTTACATGGAAGAAATAAGAGACATGAAAAACTTCAAAAAACATTCACATGCGAAATCAGGGTTGAAGTTTGACATAAAGTCATATAAAGAAACATTTTGGAATCTAGCGATGTAGATGTTAAAGAATAATCAGCAATTCATGTGGTTTTAGAATTAAGCCTCTACGAATCAAAAGAAAGATAATACTTTTGAAGAGAATTTTTGTCCGGTGAACAACAAGTACCATCAGACACTGGAAGAAAACAAGATCGTTAGGGTAAAAATAAAGATGCATTATAAGAAAAAAAATATGAAGAGATGAAGTATCAAGGTAAATTTTTCAAGGATTCATTCTTCATGATTTACTATGACAGGACTGCTTAGGAGATAATAGAATATGTGTAATTAGATGTGATCAAACAATCTTTTTTCAAATGCTTCTCCAACTATTGAGGATTATCGAGGCATGGTAGAGAAAGTTGCAAATTCATGAAACTTCATGACAACGAAATGGAAGAATTTGCGGAAGAGAGGGAGAATAAATTCATAAGAGCTTATATGATCATAATGTTCCTCTCTTCCAAAAACTTTTCCATTTCCTTGTCTTGAAGTTTGATAAATTTTCCAACTTTTTCTGCCTTTACTCGGTGATCCTCAATAGTTGAGGAATCATTTGCAAATGATTATATGATTACCTCATCTTGCTCATGTTGTATTTTTTCCTTTCCAACCTTCTATCATTGTAAATCATTTTGAGCTAATCTTTATATGACCTCATCTAAAACTTCAATCTTAATTTATTATGCAAATGCTTGGTTAGGTTGTCCATGTCTCTTGTTTCTAAAATGTAACAATAAATCTTACATTTTACAAGAATAAAAGTGAATGTGATTGTGTTTCCCACAAAACTATATCAGTTCATTTATTTGAAAATTGCTCATAGAGAAGCAAAGCCTCCATATATCCCATGATAGTTGCCTCAATAACCAATACACTAATGTCAAGATGGTTTAATGGACCATATGAATGTCAAACATCCTTTAAAGCAACATAAGAGCTGAAATAGTCATGAAACTCCTTATTTACCATCCATACCACTTGTCATTATCATTTTTGTCAAGCGCCGATTTCATGATAATCACTATAAGGTGCCCATACTACATTATCTTCTTAGAATTTGATGCTATGTTATCTTCCAAACATCTAATATATATATCTCAAGGTGAGGTGTATGGAAGATGGCATACATCTAATTCAAAGATAAGAAAATAGTGTGACTCCCAATGGTGATTATTATGAACACGACTCTTGAGAATGATGATACTGACAAGTGGATCATTGGATGAGATATCAGGAGTTGCATGAAAATTTCAGTTCTTTTGTTACTTTCAAGGATTTTGACATTCAAAATGACTTTGACCCCATCATGGTATCAGTGTATTGGTTTTTTTGGATACATGGAGGCTCTACTTTCCATTGAGTAGTTTTGTAAGAAAGGAAGAGATAGAGATATGTGGGAGTATAATCCTATTCGCTTTTATACTGGGGAAACATAAGTTTTATGGTTACATGGCAGAAATATGATACATAGAAAACTTCGAAAAGCTTTCACATTAGAAATCAAGGTTGAAGTTTTAGATGAAGTAATATAAAGAAATTGTTTTGAATCCTGTGATGCAGATGTCAAAGAATAATACACAAGTTATGTGGTTTTAGAATTAAGTCATTAATAATTAAAAGAAAGCTAATACTCTTGAACAAACTTTTTGTCTGGTGAGCGAAAAGTAACATTAGATAGTGTAAGAGAACAAGATCGACAGGGTAAAAAAAAGATGCATTATAAGAAAAAAAACGTAAGAGATGAAGTATCAAGGGTAATTTTTCAAGGATTGGTTCTTAATGATTTACTATGACATGACTGCTTGGGAGATAATAGAAAAGGAGCAATTGGATTTGATCAAACAATCTTTTGCAAGTGCTTCCTCAACTATTGAGGATCGTGGAGTCAGGGCAAAGAAAGTTGCAAATTTATCAAACTTCAAGACAAAGAAATAGAAGAGTTTGTGGAAGACAGTGTTTTCCACCTAACGATTGTGTTCTCTTCCAACAGTATGTTCCACTCTTTATACAAAGAGTATCTTCATGAGCTAGCTTTCTTTCAATTCCTAATGTCTTGTTCTTGAATCACATGAGATGTTGATTATATTCTAAGATCTACATTGCTAGAATCTAAAGAGTATCTTTATACGACCTCTCTTGAACTTCAAACTTGATTTCTCATGTGAGTGCTTATTGAAGTTGTCCATCTCCCTTGTTTCTGAAATGTAACAATAAAGCTTACATTTATCCAGGATAAAAGTGAACGATATTGTGTTCCCACACAACTCTATAAGTTCATTTATAAGAAAACTGCTTAGAGAAAAGCAAAACCTCCATATATCCCATGATACTGACCTTAATAACCAAAACACTAATTCCAAGATGGCGTGATGGACCATATGAATGTCAAACATCCTAGAAGGCAACATAAGAGATGAAATAGTCATGTAAATCCTGATTTCCCATCCATACCACTGATCATTATCATTTTTGTCAAGCGTCGAGTTCATGATTATCACCATCGAGGGCCATACTACTTTTTAATCTTAGAATTTGATGTCATGCTATCTTCCAAAATTCGATTATACCTCTAAGTGAGGTGTATGGAAGATAGGATGACATCAAATCTAAAGATAAGAAAATAGTGTGGCTCCCAATGGTGATTATTATGAACACAACTCTTGAAAAAGATGATAATGGCAAGTGGATTGGATGGGATATCATGAGTTGCATGGCGTTTTCAGTTCTTATACTGCTTCCAAGGATTTTTGACATTAAAAATGACCATGAAGCCATTGTGGCATCAGGATATTGGTTTTTAAGGCCACTGTTATGGGATACATGAAGGCTCTGCTTCTCATTGAGCAGTTTTCTAAAAAAAAAGGAAAAGATGGAGATGTGTGGGAATATTATCACAGTCACTTTTATTCGGGGGAAATGTCAGCTTTATGGTTAGATAACAGAAAAAAGAGATATAGAAAACTTCAACTAGCATTCACATGATAAATCAGGGTTGAAGTTTGGGATGAAGCCATATAAAGAAATTGTTTGGAACGTAGCGATGTAGATGTCAAAGAATAATCAACAACTCATGTGGTTTTAGAACTAAGCCGCTAAGAATCACAAAAAGGATAATACTTTTGAAAAGGCTTTTTGTCTGGTAAACGAAAAGCACCATCAGACAGCAGAAGAGAACAAGATTGTCAGGGTAAAAATAAAGATGCATTATAAGCAAGAACAAAGAAGAGGTGAAATATCAAGGACGATTTTTCAAAGTTTAGTTCTTAATGATTCAATATGACATAACTGCTTAGGAGATAATAGAATAGGAGCAAATTTATGTGATCAAACAATCTTTTGCAAATTCTTTTTCAACTATTGAGGATCATCAAGTCAGGGTGGAGAAATTTATAAATTTATCAAACTTATAACTTAGTCCATCGAGACAAAGAAATGAAAGTGTTTGTGGAAGAGAGGGAGAATACATTTGTAAGAGCTCATATGATCATAGTCTACCTCTCTTCCAAAAACTCTTCCATTTCCTTGTCTTGATGTTTGATAAATTTTGCAACTTTCTTAGCCTTGACTCGATAATCCTTAACAATTGAACAAGAATTTTCAAAAGATTATTTGATCACCTCATGTTGCTCCTGTTATATTTTTTCCTCCTTAACACTCTTATCATTGTAAATCATTTTGAACTGAAAATGCTCTTGATACTCCATTTCTTTCTTATTCTTCTCATAGTAAATCTTTGTTCTTTTGATTCTTAATGTATTGTTTTAGAATCACATGAGATGTTGATTAACTTATAAGATCTGCATTGCTAGATTCTAAAGAGTTTCTTTATACGACCTCATCTCCAACTTCAACCTTGATTTCTCATGTGAATGCTTGTTGAAGTTGTCAATGACTCTTGTTTCTGAAATATAACAATAAAGCTTACGTTTCCCTAGGATAAAAGTTAATAAGATTATTTTTCCACACAACTCTATCAGTTCATTTATTAGAAAACTGCTCACGGAGAAGTAAAGCCTCTATATATCCCTTGATAGTGGACTCAATAACCAATATACAAAGTTATGATGGAGTGGTAGACCATATGAATGTCAACCATCCTTGAAAGCAACATAAGAGCTGAAATAGTCGTGCAACTCCTGATTTCCCATCCATACCACTAGTCATTATCATTTTTATCAAGCATCGAGTTCATGACAATCACCATTGAGTGCCACACTACTTTATAATCTTCGAATTCGATGTCATGCTATCTTCTGAACTTCAATTATACCTATAGGTGAGGTTTATGAAAGATGGGATGGCATCAAATTCAAAGATAAGAAAATAGTGTATCCCCCAATATTAATTATTATGAACACAACTCGTGAGAGAGATGATAATAACAGGTGGATTGGACAAGATATCTGGAGTTGCATGAAAATTTTCAGTTCTTATACTGCTTTCAAGGATTTTGTCTTTCAAAATGACCATGAAGTTATCGTTGCATCTGGATATTGGTTTTTGAGGCCAGTGTCGTGGGATACATGGAGACTCTACTTCATATTGTGTAGTTTTCTAAATTAGAAAGAGATAGAGATATATGGGAATATTATCACATTCGCTTTTATCCTGGAGGAAACGTAAGTTTTATGGTTACATGAAAGAAATAAGAGACATGGAAAACTACAATAAACATTTACATGAGAAACCACGGTTGAAGTTTGAGATAAAGTCATATAAATAAACTATTTGGAATCCACCGATGCACATGTCAAAGAATAATCAACAACTCATGTGGTTTTAGAATTAATCTGCTAAGAATAAAAAGAAAGAAAATACTTTTGAAGAGACTTTTTGTCTGGTGAACAAAAAGCACAATCAGACAGTGGAAGAGAACAAGATCGTCAGGATAAAAATAAAGATGCATTATAAGCAAAACAAGGAAGAGATGAAGTATTAAGGGTAATTTTTCAAGGACTAGCTCTTAATAATTTACTATTATAGGACTTCTTAAGAGATAATAGCGTAGGAGAAATTGACTGTGATCAAACAATCTTTTTGCAAATACTTCTTCAACTATTGAGGATCATCGAGTCAGGCAGAGAAAGTTGCCAATTTATCGAACTTCAGGACAAGGAAATGTAAAAGTTTGTGGAAGAGAGGGATAATAACTTCAGAAGAGCTCATCTGATCATAGTCTCCCTCTCTTCCAAAAACTTTTTGATGTCCATGTTTTGATGTTTGATAAATTTTGCATCTTTCTCATCCTTGACTCAACAATTGAGGAAGAATTGGCAAACGATTATTTGATCACTTCGTGTTGCTCCTGTTGTACTCCTCAACACTCCTACCATTGTAAATCATTTTGAACTGATCCTTGAAAAAATGCTCATGATACTCCATTTCTTTCTTTTTCTTCTCATAATGAATCTTTTTTTCAACCTAACAATCTTTTTATCTTTCACTATCAGACTGTGCGTTCCACTCTCTATACAAAGAGTTTTCTCAAGAGTATTGGCTTTGTTTTGATTCTTACTATCTTGTTCTTGAATCACATGAGATGTTGATTCTCTTCTAATATCTGCATTGCTAGATTTTAAAGAGTTTCCTTATACAACCTAATTTCCACTTCAACACTGATTTCTCATGTGAATGCTTGTTGAAGTTGTCCATGTTTCTTGTTTCTGAAATATAACAATAAAGCTTACGTTTCCCTAGGATAAAAGTGAATGGGATTGTGTTCCCACAAAACTTTATCAGTTCATTTATTAGAAAAATGCTCATAGAGAAGCAAAGCCTCCATATATCCCATGATAGTGGACTCAATAACCAATAAGCTAATGTTAAGATGGTATGGTAGACCATATGAATGACAAACATCCTTGAAAGAAACATAAGAGATGAAATAGTCATGCAACTCCTGATTTCCCATCCATTCCACTAGTCATTATCATTTTTGTAAAGCGTCAAGTTTATGACAATCACCATCGAGAGCCATACTACTTTCTAATCTTAGAATTTAATGCCATGTTATGTTCTGAACTTCTATTTTACCTCTAGGCGAGGTGTATGAAATATGGGATGACATCGAATTCAAAGATAAGGAAATAGTGTTGCTCTCAATGGTGATTATTATGAAAATGACTCTTGATAAAGATGATAATGACAAGTCGATTGGATGGGATATTAGCAGTTGCATGACAATTTCAGTTCTTATGCTGCTTTCAAGGATTTTCGACATTCAAAATGACCACATCATCATTGTGGCATCAATGTATTGGTTTTTGAGGCCACTATTGTGGGATACATGGAGGATCTACTTCTCATTGAGTAGTTTTCTAAGAAAGAAAGAGATAAAGATATGTGGATATAATCCCATTCGCTTTTATCCTGGGCGAAACATAGGTTTTATGGTTACATTGAAAAAATAAGAGACATGAAAAAATTCAACAAGCAATTTACATGAGAATCAAGGTTGAAGTGTTATATACTGTTTGGAATCCAGCGATGAAGCTGTCAAATAATAATCAACAACCCCAATGGTTTTCGAACTAAGCCGCTAAGAATCAATAGAAAACTAATACTCTTGAAGAGACTCTTTTCTAGTGAGAGAAAAGAACCATTAGACATTGGAAGAGAACTTGATCGTCAGGTAAAAATAAAGATGCACCGTAAGAAAATCAAGGAAGGGATGAAGTATCAACAACAAATTTTCAAGGATTAGTACCAAATGATTTACTATGACAAGATTGCTTAGGAGATAATCGAACAGGAGCAATGGTATGTGATCAAACAATCTTTTGTGAATGCTTCCTCAACTATTTAGGATCATCGGATTAGGGCAAGGAGAGTTACAAATTTATCAAACTCCTTCACAAAAAAATGGAAGAGTTTGTGTTTGAGAGGGAGATTATGATCATAAGGGCTCATGAAGATAGAAGACACAAACATTGAAAGGGGTGATTGCATATAAGAAGAAATTTGACGTCGATTTGGCGATGCTAATTGAGATGTGCATTGCAAAGTAATCTAAGCAGTTCAAGAGATGTGAATGACACCTTCTTGTAGCTTTATTTTTCTGGTGACCTTGTTTATTATTGAATGACTTTTACCTTATAAATATCTAGCGATCATTTCTCTGGTTAACAGGTCATTTAAAGCTCCCATGTGATTGCATATTGGTTAAATTACTAATTTAAGAATGTATGTAGTTTTGATAGCTTCCTAATCATATGATTAAACTACTACATTAAATATGAAAGAGTTGATGTGAAGCAAATAAGGACTTACCGAGTAGTGAGATTTGAAATCCTTTGATATATACGACATTAACATAGATTATGTAGGTAAAGTCAAAGAAATTCATGAAACAAATTCATAATCCTTAAGGAATTATATCGTTAAGGACAAATGTCTTAAATCAAGAATTTCAAAGGTGTTGCAGAAAGCCCTAACGAATAATATCTAATTAATGATGAAAGTAAACACTTAAGACATACTTATTTCTCATATATATATAAATATATATATATATATATAAATAAAGTTAAATAAACAAAAAGTGAAGTGGCACCTCTCTTTAGCCAATGATCATATTTATTTATTTTCTCATTTATGGCAGTTTCTACTATATTTCTACTATTTATTTATTCATATATTATTATTTTTATTACCTTTTCTTATTATTATTATTATTATTATGCCAAAATTCTTGTGTATTTTGATTCTTTCACAGGCGGACCACCGCTAGCTTAAGGATTCTTGACTTGCTAGATCTATGACTGGGCGGACTACCGCCAGGTCCTTGATCCTGTAAATCTAGCATCAGAGCCTAGAAATTTTCATGGTGTATATGAGATGGAGGTGAACTATTCAACATAGATATGATCTTTCACCCTTGGATCTGGGAGAAACGAGTACTAAAAGTACTAGACTTTAAGAGGTAGATATACCTCAAAACCTTGACTTGTTAAACAGGTGGACGATTCCTAAAGTCCCGATAAAAACTATTTATGATTTGATTGGTTTGATAACCTATCTTCTAAACAATTGATTAAAACTACTTAGTAATCTCTTGCTTTGAATTCATCTGAACAGACTATTCGTTTGCTAAACGAGCGCAATGTGACTTTTTATAAAAATCAGTATAATTATCTTCATATTGGTATGGTGCAAATTGTCTTTAAACCTTTGTGTCTTAAAGGGTTACCTAAGACTTTTTTTACTCTTCACGATGCTAGAAACTCAAATTTCTGATAGTCTCTTATGGGTTCGACAGAATCCACGGTGGCTTATGGTCCCGTTTATTTTAATACTCAGCCTAATCTGCAGCTATCGCTTACTGATGCCAATATTCTTGATGCCTTAACATTAAATGTTAAAACATATGGTTATAATTATGCTCCTGGTTCAGAACTCCTTTGTTTATCTTATAGAATTTATTTTAAATTATTATCTACTATTAATCCTAGATGTAGATTATATGATATTTCCAATCAAACTATTCTGGTGGAAACCAATTTTGCAAGGTCGAAGGTCACTACTAAAAGACCTATTAAGTGGGAAGAAATAGATTTCCCAACTTCATGGACTCTAAATTCTGTTATATCCCCAAATCAGTTAATTGGTGTTGTTAATAATTATGATTTCTCGCATATTTCTCAAAATCTTGATGGAAGGATTTGTATTCAGTTTGCTGATAACAGTTATGCGCCTCATAGGCAGTCCTTTGCTAACAACAGGTTGATGTCTTATGTGAATCACATTTATAATAGACATTCTCTATCTAGTCATAGACTTTTGCCTGTTGTCCATCATATTTCTCCTATTGAACCGGTATATGGTCCGGCCCAAGATCGTGCGACTTCGTTACATACTATTAGTTCTGATGGAAACTCTATGGTCGAAAAGGTAAAGATCGACCCTTGAACTAATATAGTTCAGGTGAATGATGATGCTTCTGATAAAGATATTTCTTCAGCCTCCAAAATGGAGTTTGACCCCAACGATTCTTAATGTTTTCACACTAGATTGATTTTAGCCTAGGTTCCCTGGCAAGAAAACATATTCAAAAGGAATTTTTTGATAAAAAATGGAACCATTTTAAAACCTGGTTTTTTGATACTTATAGCAAAGAAGATCTTAACAACATTTCTCAAGAGTTTTATGAAACTTTCACTTTGCATAATCAAATTATATTTTTCGTTCCTTGGTTTATAACCACTTATTTGCCTCTTTATGTTAATGTTATTGAAAGAACTTATAAAAATGGGAGTGGTAATCTTACGAAAGCTATCTACCCTCCTCAGTCATCATTTGTTTTACCAAACAATACTAGCATTACTTTTTCAGCTTTTCATAACTTTATTGAAGAAGATATTGCTTCCATTAGTATTGCTGAAATAAATAAAATCGTCACTCAAAACAATTATTTGAGTCTTTATGTTAAAGTTTTGGGCGAGCATATTAGCTCTCTTGATAAAAAACAGGATGATTTAACTATTTTGGTAAAAGAGATAAAAGTTGATATGGCTAAAGCAAACTCTACTCTTACTATTGAGGTTGCTTCTACTTCTGAAAGAAAACCCGCGATTGTTTCTACTCATGTCCAAAGACCTCATGAAGTTTCTGATTTCAAACCTGGTTCTTTAAAAATTCTAGAAGAACTTCTTGATAAAAAGTTTTCCGATTTAGATATTAAAGAGCATGTTGAGAAAAAGCTTTCTGGTTTAAAATTTGGGCCTGTCGATTTATCACAAGATTTTACTGATAAAATGGAAACTACTAGTGATTTTAAAAATCAGGTTTCTTTGGAGTTTAATAAACTCAGGGTTTATCCCAAGAAAAATAGTGATTATGCTACCAAACCCAGTATGAATACTTATTATTATCCCCGTCCGACTCCTCAAGATGTTCTTATTGAAGAGCGCGATAGGAATCAGACTAATACGTCTTACAGCGGTTCCGAAATCTATGAATGGAATCTTGATGGACTAACTGATAGACAATTGACGATTCTTGTTCACGGAATGTTAATGTATGCAACCATCTGTAAAAGTGTTAAAAACACTGATAGGACTATCTGCAAGATTTACCAAAGAAGATCTAGACGTATATGCAAGGAGGAACGCGAAGCTAGAAAGAGCTCTTGTAAAACTAATAGATTTACCAAAGACAAATTTGGAAGAGATCTTTCTAAAGTAAATTGTTACGAGTGTGGTAAACTTGGACATATTGTCCCCAATTGCTAGTTAAACAAGTTAAAATATTTGGAGCTTGATGAAGAAACCCATGAGAAGATTTATGGTTTGTTATACACCTCGTGTTTGAACGACGATTACGAATTAGATTCAGGTTTTAATATCAAATTACTTGATTTATCTGATAATGATAATAATTGTGCTAATCCTTATGATATTTGTCAGGGTAATGATTGGAATTGTAAAGATGATGAGATTTATAAACTGCAATCACAATTTCAAGATTCTAATATAAATACAATCACTTCTGATAATGTGATTGATCTTTTAAAAGAAATTACTGATAGTAAGCTTCGTGAGAAAATCATTAATTTAGCTACTTCAAACGAAGCAAGTTCAAGTTCTTCTAAAAAAATTTAAAACAAGAAGAACGATTTATTAAATGATTTTGAATATTCAGCTCCTTACTCTTTAAAGGTGGTTGATGATCGTATTTTAAAAAGGAATACTTTTTTCTGAAAAAGATTCTTCCTTTGATAATTTAAAACTTGAAGTTGAGAATTTAAAAAAAGAGATTAAATCTCTAAAGCAAAATCAGTTGATTTGTGATCATAGAATTACTCAGATGGAGAAGCATAATTCTGAAAATAGATTTAAAAAAAATAAAGGTATTGCTGAAAATCATGTTGAGTTTGACTTCCTCCATATACATGGCTATCGCCTCTGATCTAGATATAACTCCTTTCTTCATGTGGAGTTTTCTTGTAATTTGTGTAAAAGGACTGATCTCATCTCTTTGTGTTTCTAATTTACCTGTATTATGGTACTTGTCTATTGTTTGGTTAATCAAATCTAAGATCTCTTGACCATGAATTTTGCCTTCAAGGTCTTTATGAATCAATTTGTTCTAGAACTTTGTATAAAAAGTCCTTTGTAGACATGGGAACCCCTCAGAAGTATTATCAACTTCTATTGACCATTTCATAATCCATGGGATTGAAAATTCTATAAAGAAATACATTAATGACATCCGTTCAAAGAAAATATTATGTCTTTGTAAACTCATAAGTTTAGGGGATATGTCTATCCATTTCGAATATAATATTTTGTATTGTTCTGGTAAATTTTTTATTGAAGGACCTTATAAAGTCCATGTCATGCCCCGAGCCTACACTCTGGATGTGGCTGGCACTCGAAGACCAGCATTGCCCCCTCCCTCCAGAAGAGAAAGAGGAGGAAGAACAAATTCAGGGAGAGGAGGTCATATCATAGCTCAACAAGGCAACAAAATATTGACAACATTTAATAGTAATGTTTCAACTGCCTCATCGAATGGAACTAGTGGTATTGATATAAACCACTCAATGTATAAAGAGTTCATGGAATTTATGAATTCCAAAAGAGAGTTGGATAATAATTCACCAACCTACTCTTCAATACTGATTGATGATGAGAACATAGAGGTCTTTGATCTAAATGATAAAAAAGAAGTTATACTTCTTCTAGAAAACAATGATCTTAAATGGAGAAATGAGCCATGGCAAATAATGGCTAGATATTTGGATACAGTATCTTATACTACTACTGTGTACAAATATAGAATGCATTATGAGATAATACTCTCATCTACATGATGTGAATTCCAGCACTTTTACCCTTCTAATACCAAGAAAGTTTATAACTTTTCCAAAATGATTATAAAGAAGATATTAGCACCCGAAGAATGGGGAATGAGTACATTGAAGGAATTGGATTATATCCATCCTGAACAAAAAATCGCGGTAACATACAATTACTGGGATTACATTGGTGGATTAAATAAAGTCCTGTTATATGAGAATGCTAATAAAAAGCATTCATGGTTCATTAAGATATGTTCTAATACATTCGATAGACATATCCCAAATTGGTTTTGCAGATGGTGGACTTTACATGGTCTTTCAGTGAAAAGTTTACCTGAATCATACAAAAAATTATATTTAGAATGGGTAGACATCTCCCCCAAATTAATAAGTTTCCAGGAAGAAAATGTGTTCTTCGAAGGAATATCTTTGATGTATTTCTTTATTGAATTTTCTATTCCTTGGATCATGAAATGGTCAATAGAAGTTAATACTACTTCGGAAGGATTCCCTTGTTTACAGAGGACTTTTTATACAAAGTTCTAGAGTAAATTACTTCAAAAAAACCTTGAAGGCAAGATTCATGGTCAAGAAATTCTTGATCTAATTAATGTTAAAATCAGCAAGTATTATATACTGCTACTTCAGAACCACAAGTAATAGAGGATCTTAGCCCATTCAAGAAAATTACAAGAAAACTCCAAATGAAGAAAGGACTCATCTCCAAGTCAGAGGCCATATATTTATACATGGAGGAGGTAAAAAAATATTTAATGAGAAATCTTGACATCGACATAAAGGATGATATTTCTATGGCATCAGCAAGCCATACTAATGAAGATGATGATACATGTGTTGCTAGCGAAGGACAAGAAGTTGATGAAGAGATAGATATTGAAGCTATTCCCCGAAATTATCAACAACAAATAGAAGAATCTTCTAGTGCAAGCACAGCTGGCAAAGGAAAAGAAGTTGATGAAGAAAAAGTATAAAGGCTTTATAGACAGCATAATATTTGGTGTCAGCATAATATTTGGTGTCATAAGAAGCCAAAATACTTTTATAAAGTATGAATAGTGGTAGCCGAAAGTAGTGTCGGCCAACTAAAGAATAAAGCAGGCCATGTGAAAACCATAATGGTTTGTCGGCCTTATCGTTTCGTTATTGGCCATTGTAAAGATTGTGGGCCACTCCTTTTATTCGTTTTTGATTTCCAAACCTCTATATAAGAGGATATATGTTTTAGTTAAGAGGCAGGTTTTAGAACCCCCTATCTAGATATAACTCTCTCTCTTTAATATTTTTCTCAGTTTTTGAGTTTGAATAAACGGTTGCAATTTGGTTGATATTTTTGAGTTCTTTATAAGGTACTATTCCTTTATTATTTGTTATTTCTTTATGTGTTAAGCCCTATGATGGGCTAAGTTGCTTGTATTGAGCTATAGTATACTAAGTTACTATAAGGTGGCGTTGTGTCTGTTATGTTGACAGATTAAACATTCAGATTAAGGTCAGACATAGTTTAACCCAGGCCGGTTTATGAAAGACCGTTGAAGGAATCCGTTGGATTACCCATGTGAAGGGCGGACCCGGATAGTAGAGGCTTTCATACATTGTTACCAGATTTAACTATGTTCGTAAAGGTCCCTAACTGTCAGACTGTGCGATCAAGTAAACATCAACATAATAGACACAACGCCACCTTATAGTAACTTAGTATGCTATAGCTCAACTTATCATTTTTATTAATTTGAAAAGACTGTATTATTATTGAAGAAAATACTCTTGCAAAACCGTTTAATATTGATCCTAAACAAAATATGTTTTTAGGAATGATGCAGGTTGTTACAGCCCATAAATGGTATATTAAATGTACCATATTAATTGATAATACTTTCTCAATAACTGATATTGCAATGATAGATAGCGGAGCTGATGTTAGTTGTATTCAAGAGGGGCTTGTACCCATTAAATATTTTGAGAAAACCACTCATATGGTAAGATCGGCGTCAGGGCATGCTTTAGATATAAAGTATAAATTACCTAATACTCGTATTTTCCAAAATAAAGTTTGTGTTCCACACTTCTTTTTCCTAGTTAAGAATCAGTTATACCCACTGATTATACTCGGCACCCCATTCATAAATGCTCTTTATCCTTTTACCAGCATAAATACTAAAGGTTTTTCTGCTACTTATAAAGACCAAGACATTAGTTATACTTTTGTCACTTATCCTATTTCTCGTGATATTAATGGTCTAATTAATATGAAACAGAAGCATGTGGATTCCCTGCAACTTGAATTATTTAGCATTAATATATTTGATACTTTAAGATCAACCAAAGTACAAGAAAAAATTAAATTAATATCTGAACAGATTGCCATTGATATTTCTGTTGATCATCCTAGTGCCTTTTGGAATCGAAAAAAGCATATTGTTACTCTTCCATATGAAGATACTTTCTCTGAGGATAATATTCCTACAAAATCACGTCCTTGGCAGATGAATGCTGAATTAGTTGAATTCTACAAGACAGAAATTGATAGTTTATTACAAAAGGGTTTAATAAAACCTTCAAAATCTCCTTGGTCTTGCACTGCATTTTATGTCAATAATGCAGCCGAAAAGGAACGTGGTGTTCCCAGGTTAGTAATAAATTATAAGCCATTAAACAAATATTTGAAATGGATTAGGTATCCTATTCCAAACTAAAAGGATTTGCTTTCTAGATTATACGACGACAATATATTTTCTAAATTTGATTTAACATCAAACTATTGGCAGATTCAGATATTTAAAGAGCACTCTTATAGAACAGCCTTTAATGTTCCTTTTGGAACGAATGGAATGTTATGCCATTTGGTTTGAAAAACGCTCCTTCTGAATTCCAGAAAATTATGAATGATATTTTTAACCCATAGTTGGATTTTATCATTGTCTATATTGATGATATCTTAGTTTATTCAAAGACTCTTGAAATGCACATAAAACATTTGGACATTTTCAAGAAAATAGTTATACAAAACGGTTTGGTGCTTTCTAAACCAAAGATGAATTTATTTCAAACTGAAGTCAGATTTTTAGGACATCTTATTTGCCAGGGGAAGGTTGTTGAAAAGTGATTCAGATACTTGACCAAGTCTTCAGGAGTTTGTTAGTTAGTTTCCTTTATCTTAGCATGTTTAGATATTGTGGCAGATTAGTAGCTATTTAGTAGTTAGTGGTTTAGTGGACCTAGATTTTAGTATTTTCTGTTTTATGGTAAGCCTATTTATAGGCAGACTTGTTGCTTCCATTATTAATCAGAAACAAAACTTTGTAGTAGCTTTTACTTCTGGTTTTTGCTCTATTTTTCTGTTCACTTTCTCCTTTACTTCCTTTTTTCTTTCCAACAAATCTGGTATCAAGAGCAAGGTTCCTTTCTGGAAATTGTGAGGAAAAATGGCAGTAAATGGTATTTCATCATCTTCCCAACAACTCATGCCAATTTTTACTGGTGAAAAGTATGAGTTTTCGAGTATCAAAATGAAAACTCTTTCCAAATCACAAGGAGTTTGGGATTTGGTTGAAGCAGGCTTCGTGGAGCAATCAGACTCTGACGAAGAGACAGAAAAATTGAAAGAGATAAAAAAGAAGGATGCCAAAGCGATATTCCTGATTCAACAAGCAGTCCATGATACAATTTTATCAAGAATTGCATCAGCAACTACATCTTCGCAGGCATGAAAGATTTTGAAGAAGGAATTTCAAGGTTCAGCTAAGGTGATTACGGTAAAATTACAGACTTATCTTGGTGACTTTGAAACTCTTTCTATGAAAAGTAATGAATCTGTTCAAACTTATTTGTCTAGAGTTTCTTCTCTTGTTAATCAAATGAAGTCTTATGGTGAAAACATATCTGAAGAAACGGTTGTAGAAAAAGTTTTAAGGAGTCTTACTTCAAAGTTTGAACATGTTGTTGTTGCGATTGAGGAATCTCATGACTTATCTAATTATACTTTTGATGAACTAATGAGTTCTTTGCAAGCTCATGAAGAGAGGCTCCTAAGATCGCATGAAAAAAATGAAGAAAGGGCATTTCAGGTGAAGGGGGAGTCCATTCATCAAAAAGATAAGCTAGAAAACTTTGCAAATCGTGGAAGAGGCAGAGGTGGTTTTCGAGGAAGAGGCCGTGGAAGAGGCCAAGGAAGAAATCGAGATAAATGAGGATCAAATGAAGAGAAGAAGATTAAGACGTTTATGTGCAACTACTGCAGAAAATCAGGTCATAAAGAAGCTTATTGTTGGCAAAAACAAAGGGATGAGAATAAACAAGCAAGCTTTGTAGAGGAAAATGATGATGACAGTAAGTTGTTCATGGCCCTTTATTGTGAAAAAGAAACTCCTAACGATTTTTGGTTTTTGGACAGTTGTTGTTCCAATCATATGTCTGGAACAAGATCATTGTTCAAGGAGCTCGATGAGTCAAAGAAATGAGATGTAATGCTAGGAGACAACAAGAAGATTCAGGTTGAAGGTAGAGGTACAGTTAGCATTATGAGCAGCCAAGGTAATGCTAAGATTTTATAAGATGTGATGTTTGTTCCTAGTCTATCTCATAATTTGCTTAGCATTGGACAACTAATGATTAGCGGATACTCAATTTTCTTTGACAATGGTGTTTGCACTATTAAAAATAAGAAATCTGAGAAAATCATTGCTAAAGTTCCAATGGCTAACAATAAAATGTTTCCTCTAGAAGTTCCAATGGTTGAGAGGTGTACTATGGTAGCTAGTGGAGATAATGAAACTAGACTATGTCATTTACATTATGGGCATTTAAATGTTAATGGATTGAAGTTATTGAGTCAAAAGGAAATGGTTTTTGGGTTTCCAAAAGTTGAAAATCTTGATTTTTGTGAAAGCTGTGTTTATGGGAAACAAAGTAAAAAATGTTTTCCTATAAGTAAGTCTTGGAGGGCTTCTGTTTGTCTTGAGTTAGTACATGTTGATTTGTGTGGTCCTATGAGTGTTGATTCTTTAGGGGGAAGTTGATACTTTCTGCTTTTTACTGATGATTATAGTCGTATGAGTTGGATATATTTGTTGAAATTTAAATCTGAAACTTTGACAATTTCAAGAAATTTAAATCTTTTGTTGAAAGGCAAAGTGGATGTAGACTCAAAACACTTCGAACAGATAGAGGTGGTGAGTTTATGTCAAAAGAATTCAGTTCCTTTTGTGAGGAAAATGGAATACACAGAGAACTCACAACACCTTATACACCAGAACAAAATGGTGTAGGAGAACGAAAGAACCGCACAATTGTCGAGATGGGCAGAAGCATGATGGAAGGTAGAGGTGTACTGAAGTGTTTTTGGACTGAAGCTATTCCCACTGCAGTCTATTTGCTGAATATTTCTCCTACTAAGGCAGTGTTTAATCAAACACCATATGAAGCTTGGAGAGGTAACAAGCCCAAGGTAAGCCACTTACGTGTCTTTGGTTGTATAGCTTATGCCTTGATAAATTCACAAGCTCGACGTAAGCTTGATGAAAAATGTGAAAAATGTATTTTTGTTGGATATAGCACACAATCCAAGGCTTATAAGTTATATAATCCAGTGAGTGGTAAGATTACGGTCAGTAGAAATGTTGTGTTTAATGATGATGCAAGTTGGAATTTTAATTCCACAAATGAAAGTTCAAACATTAAGTTGTTGCCATCTGATGATATTATTGATCAAGAGTTTTGGCTGGTCCATCGTCTACCTCATCAATTGAACCAACAACTTCTCCAATATTGGAAAAACCCTCCGCTGAGCCAACTCCATTAAGAAGATCAACAAGAGATAGGAAACAAAATCCTAGATATGCTAACAGTACATCTTGTACCTTTGCTTTACTTGTTTCAGATCCTATCCTCTTTGAAGATGCTGAAAAAGAGGATAAATGGTGCCAGGCTATGGAAGAAGAGTTGATGGCTATTCAAAAGAATCAGACATGGGACTTGGTAAATTTGCCTGAAGGAAAGAAAGCTATTGGGCTCAAATGGGTGTTTAGAACCAAGTAGCATGCTGATGGTAGCATCCAAAAACATAAGGCAAGGCTCGTCACAAAAGGTTATTCCCAGCAACAAGGTATTGACTGTGAAGAAACTTTTTCTCCTGTTGCTCGCTTTGAAACTGTGAGAACTTTTTTAGCCTTGGCTGCTAATTTAAGTTGGCCAATTTACCAATTCGATGTTAAATCTACCTTTTTAAATGGTGATTTGGAAGAGGAAGTCTATGTCTCACAACCTGAAGGTTTTGTAGTAAATCGCAAAGAAGATAAGGTCTACATGTTAAAAAAAGGCACTCTATGACTTAAAGCAAGCGTCGCGGGCATGGTACTTCAAGATTGATTCATATTTCCATGAGAATGGTTTTGAAAGGAGTAACAATGAGCCTACTCTTTATGTAAAACGAGAAGGTAAAAATGATTTTTTGGTCGTATGTCTTTACGTTGATGATATGATATATATGGGTTCGAATGAGTCTATGATCACTGATTTTAAGGACTGCATGATGTAGAATTTTGAGATGTCTGATTTGGGTCTACTGCATTATTTTCTTGGTCTTGAGGTGAAACAGGGAATCAAAGGCATATTTCTTTCACAAAGAAAATATGCGACAGATCTTTTGAAAAAGTTTACTATGGTAAATTGTAAAGTTGTTGTTACGCCGATGAATATTAATGAAAAGTTGTGTTGTGATGATGGTTCTGAAATGGCAAATGCAACTTATTTTAGAAGTCTGGTTGGTGGTTTGAATTACTTGTCTCATACAAGACCAGATATTGCTTTCTATGTTGGCGTTATATCGAGATTTATGACAATCCAAGCAAGCTTCACCTTGGAGCTGCAAAGAGAGTACTAAGATATATTGTTGGGACAACAGAGCATGGAATTTGGTATTCTAAGGTAACAAATTTCACATTAACTAGCTTTGCTGATAGTGACTACGCAGGCAGCATTGATGATCGAAAGAGCACATCTGGTTTCTTGTTTAATCTTGGGTCTGGAGCAGTTTCATGAAGTTCAAAGAAGCAGGAAGTGGTCGCTTTATCAACTTCAGAGGGTGAATATATTGCAGCAACCTCTGCAGCTTGTCAAGCAGTTTGGTTAAGGAGACTTGTTGCAGATTTTAATCAGAAACCGACTGGTGCAACTGAGATTTTTTGTGACAATATATCTGCTATTGCGATGACGAATAAGCCAGCATTTTACAGTAAAACAAAGCACATTGATATTCGCTATCACTACATTAGAGGTCTTATTTCTACTGGAGAAATTACTTTGAAGTCTTGTGATACAAATGAGCAAGCAGCAGACATCTTCACGAAGTCACTTCTGCAAGCAAAGCACGAGTTCTTCAGAGGTCAACTTGGAGTTTGTTGTTTTGAATCAAGGGGGAGTGTTGAAAAGTGATTCAGATACTTGACCAAGTCTTCATGAGTTTGTTAGTTAGTTTCCTTTATCTTAGCATGTTTAGATATTGTGGAAGATTAGTAGCTAATTAGTAGTTAGTGGTTTAGTGGACCTAGATTTTAGTATTTTCTGTTTTACGGTAAGCCTATTTATAGGCAGACTTGTTACTTCCAATATTAATCAGAAACAAAACTTTGCAGTAGCTTTTACTTCTGGTTTTTGCTCTATTTTTCTGTTCACTTTCTGCTGTACTTCCTTTTTTCTTTCCAACAAAGGTTACCCAGATTCAACGATCAATTGATTTCGCTTCAAAATTTCCTAATGTTATTTCAGATAGGACTCAGCTGCAGAGATTTTTGGGAAGCTTAAATTATATTTCCCCTTTTTACAAAAATCTATCTCGTGATGTAGCCCCGTTATACGATAGGCTAAAGAAAAATCATAAAACTCCGTGGACTGATAGTCTCACTAATTTGGTGAAAAATATTAAACTTCGTGTTAAATCTTTGCCGTGTTTAACTCTTGCTAACCCTACTTGGCAAAAGATAGTCGAGACTAATGCATCGAATATAGGTTTTGGAGGAATTCTAAAGCAAATCAATCCTCATGATAAAACTGAGTATTTAATTCGATTTCATTCAGGAAAATGGAACGATGCTCAGAACAATTATGCTACGGTGGCTCATGAAATGTTAACCATCGTTAAATGTGTTTTAAAATTTCAAGTTGATTTATATAATCAAAAGTTTCTTGTTAACACTGATGCTCAGTCAATCAAATATATGTTTGATAAAGATTTTAAGCACGATGCTTCAAAATTAATGTTGGCCAGATGGCAAGCACAGCTAGCTCCTTTTAATTTTCCATAAATAAAAGCGCCGTGAGGAATAGCTCCTTGCGAATTCCTCAGAGTTTTTTTAACTCTTTCGGCAAATAATGGAGGTAAGCCATCTATAAACTTAGCTTTCCAGTGTTCAAGACCGTTTTCGGGTAGTTCCATTACCCGACTTAGATAGGTGTCTTTATACCACCTGAATTCTCCTAAATGCCTACATCGAAGACCATTTAGCAAAGAACGAACAGTCTCATATTGATTGGTAAATCTATCATTGAAATGTTCGAGAATAGTTAAGACTAGGGTATAAACAGCGTCATCTCTATTTTTTACCAAGGCAAATCCTACGTTATAAATACCCTCATTAGCAGCCTTAGCATTGATTACGGCGGCTTTGCCTCCGTGCTCATATAATTATCCCACCCGCTTCTAAGTTGGCCAGTAAAACCTGCAATTATCATCTTGCAAATAGTTCTATCTGTGTTATTAACACTCTTGCAGATAGTAGCATACATAAGCATTCTATGAACAAGTATAGTTGTAACACCCCGTATCCGAAAATAGAGATTTCAGATTTTTGGTGTTACAGGTGGCACTCACGGACACCATCCACGGACCGTAGATAGACTCACGGTCCATCTTGTAGGTCCGTGGTTCGTGACGGAAAACTTCCCCAGAACTCAATTAGAAAATTTGGCTAAGTGTTGACCCACGGCCGGACTTAAGGTTCGTAGGTCAGGTCACGGACCGTAGTTTGTGTCCGTGGATCGATGCCCCAAAAGCCCAGCTTCAGTCCCGATTGAAGGTTGACTAGAACGGACCGTCAATCGATCCACGGTCCGTAGGTCTGACCGTAGATGAGGATCAGCAGCCAGTTAGCTGAAAATTGTTGATGGATCAACTTCAGATGGTCATAACTTTTAGCACAAA
The DNA here is from genome assembly GCA_036553675.1 of Solanum okadae. NCBI lineage: Eukaryota > Viridiplantae > Streptophyta > Magnoliopsida > Solanales > Solanaceae > Solanum > Solanum okadae. The sequence continues at coordinate 10,221,844 of CM071689.1, read as the reverse complement.
AAGAATTGTGTGTTCCATAACCTATTATATGATAGATAATTGAATTATATTTCCAACGCCACTGAGTTTTCTAAAATCCGACCTCCGAATAAAAAGTTATGCTCATTTTAGTGAAGCCCTGTCAGGCAGACTCGACCTACGGACTGTAGATTGAGTGACGGACCGTAGGTCCAATCCGTCAGTCACTCCGACAGCACTTAATTCAGGGGTCTTTTGGTCTTTTCCTATTTCGTTTAACCCCTTAGATACATCGTTTAAACCCTAAATCATGAGATTTTAGTCAGTTTAAGCCTACAAACATAACTAGAACTTACCTTAGTCAAAATCATTAATCAAAACTTAGAAAATTAGAAGCAAGAGAGGAGAAAAAGGTCAAGAACCCTAGTTCAATAACGCAGCAAGGTTCCATCAGCTCCAGCCCCGAAATCGAAAGATTTCTTCGTGGAATTCGTCACCAGGTATGTGAGATTTAACTAGTGGGTTCCTTTCGCCCATTAGGTCCCTAGAATTCAGTCAGATTCTTGATTCCATGATTATGAACAGACCTAGGGTTTCTAGAATTACAGTGGATCATCATGAATTAGTTATTTAAATGTTCCAAATCAGATTTTCATGTTATTGCTTAGTTTATCGCATGAATTTCAGAACCCTAGCTATGTATTTCTTTAGTTCTTGAATTACACATGCTAGGTCAGATATTTCAGTATTCAGTTTTACATTCCTCAGTTTATGAATGCATCATTATTAGATTAATTGATGCATTCTCAGTTTGCATGTTCAGTTTCGAGCTATCCAGTATTTACAGAAATTCAGTCATAACCAATTAACCACTTAATTCATTGGGAGTAGCATAATACCGAGTTGGACTTGGGTTCAGCGTACCCATATAGTCCCAGAATTACGAGCCACGTAGGTGTAAGTCCCCTCTGTGGGTAACATCAGTTTAGTGATCACGCCAGCATGCCTCTATACCTCTGGCAGGGTATATTGGGTCCTCTCGATGGGGCGTATACATCAGACTCTACATTTAGCTCATGTGGTTTTATGTCGGTTATTAGTAGCTCCCACAGTTCAGTCAGATTCTATTGCATTGACCATTTATCAGTATATTCAGTATTCAGTCTCAGCATGTTATAAATTGTTCATTGCATTCAGTTAGCTCAGCATTTAGTATCTATATCATGTTTAGATTATTTCATTGTTTTATTGCTTTGTTCAGTTATATGTTATTTCAGCTTTACTCTATCCTACATGCTCAGTACCTTTCAAGTACTAACGCATACGTGCGATACATCTTTTCGTGATGTAGGTTTAGGTTTTCAGCATCCAGATCACGCTTAGATCGGTTCCCGATCTTCAGTTCAGCAACATCAGTGGTGAGTTCTCATTCTTCGAGGACTAGTGACATGTTTACCTTTATCGCTTTTAGTCTTTAGTTTCAATTTTGCTAGATCTAGTTGGGGCATGTCCCAACATTTCTAGTCAGTTTAGAGGCTTATTTCAGACATAGTTAGATTTAGCTTAGTATTGAGTTAATAACTTCTTTGTATTAAACTCATCAGTTTTCATATATCTCAGTTATAGTATATGGGTATTCCCCATCTCTTTAGTTTATTTATGATTTATCTTCCGCATCAGTTTATTATCTTTAGCATGCTCATGATCATGCCAGCAGGGTTAGCTTGGGATCACTTGTGGTCCTAGGTCCCGTGTCCGCGTTTTGGGGGTAGCTTGGGGCGTGACAATAGTTAATTGCCTATCAGTCAAACCATCGAGATACCATTCATAAATCTCACTTCCACTATAAGAAGTATTCGTTTGGTTCCAATCACGTTATTCTATCAAAACGTCTTGAGGAGTAGGACGGGGATAATAATACGTTTGCATACTAGGTTGATGAGCATAATTACCATTATTCTTTTTAGGATAACCACGAAGTTTATTAATTTCTAATTCAACTTGATTTTTAAAATCAAAGGTGGTTTCCATCTCATCTGTAAAATCTTAAGATTAACTAATGGGTTTTGCCCAAAATTGTGAAAACTTTTTATCAAGAAGATTTTCAAGATCAAAGAGTGGTTTAAAGATAAAATCCTGAATATTAGGAGGTCATTGAATAAGTACATCCGGTTGTTTTGACGAAAAAGCATGTTCAGAGTAAATCATATTTAATTTGACCAATTAAAATTATCATTTCATCCAATTTATTATCGAGAGAACTAATATGTTCTCCTAAAACTTTCACATAAAGACCTAAATAGTTATTTTGAGAAATGAGATTATTAATCTCGTTAATACTTATTGTAGCTACATCATTTTCAATGAATTTTTGGAAAGCAGTGAAAGTAATCCCTGTATTATTAGGAAGTATAAACAGTGCCTGAGGCGGATAAATAGCCTTAATAATGTTACCTGATTCATCTTTATAAGATCATTCAAGGACTTTGATGAATAAAGGTAAATAAGTGGTTATAAACCAAGGTACGAAGAACAAAATATGATTATGTAAAGCACAAGTTTCATAAAATTCTTGTGAAATATTATGCAGATCTTCAGTGCTGTAAGTGTCAAAAAAAACAAGTTTTAAACTGGCTCCATTAATCACTTGCAAATTCGTTTTGAATATACTTTCTTGCCAGTGATCTTGGACTAAAATCGATTTGGTGTACATTCATCATTAAGCATCATTAAGATTGAAATCCATTTCGGATACAGAAGGAATATCCTTATCAGAAATATCAGATGATTTATCATTTGTTTGAACAATATTTAATCAAGGATTAATTTTAATTTTATTTTTATTTTTATTTTTATCAGCAGATATGACAGAAGATAAAGTATGCAATGAAGTAGCACGATTTCGAGCTAGACTATAACTAGGGTCAATCGGCCAGATGTGTTGGATGGCAAGTAATCTTCTATCAGAACAGAAAGAATGTCTATTATAAGGAACACTTTTTTCATCAAACTGAATACAAATCTTTCCATCAGCATTTTGAGTAATATGAGAATATTCAGAATTAGTGACAGCAGCGGTCATTTGTTCTGGAGGTATAACAGAGTCTAAGGTCCAAGTAGTAGGAAAATTAATTTCTTCCCATTTTATAGGTCTTCTAGTAGTGACCTTACACTTAGCGAAATTAGTTCCACTAAAATAGTTTGATCAGATGTATCATATAATTTACATCTAGGATTCAAAGTAGCAAGCAATTTGAAATAGATTCTATAAGATAAACATATTAATTTAGATCCAGGTGCATAATTATAATCATGCGTTTTAACATTCAAAGTTAAAGCATCTGATATATTAGAATCGGTCAACGATAACTGCAAATTTGGCTGAGTATTAAAATAAACTGGACCATATGCCACCGTGGATTCGATCGAACCCATCAAAGATTATCTAAAATTCAAATTTCTTGCATCGCGAAGAGCAGCTAAAAATGTCTCAGGTAACCCTTTAAGAGTTAGGGGTTTAAAAGCAATTTGTACCATGCCAATATGCAAGAACTTGTATTGATTTTTATAAACATCAATATCGCGTTTATTCAACAAATGAATAGTCTATTCTGACGAATTTAACGCTGGAGATTGTTCAATAGTTTTTATCAATTGTTTATTAGAGATCTTATCAAACCAACTGGAGTCAAAGACTTCTGCTGAAACTACGAGCGATTCCCACCACCTGATTTCTCGATTTCTGTTGGGAATACTTAAAGCTACCTGTTCTTACTCTCTTAGTCTCCTTAGCATGTTCCCTAAGCTTATCACCCTCAACCTGCAAAGCATGAGTCATGAGCCTAGAGATGTTCATGTCTCCTAACAACATAGCATTCCTACACTCTGTTTTCACTAAGTCTGACACTCCATACATAAACTTATTAATTTGAGCCCTGGAATCCGCAACCATGTGAGGAGCATACCTAGAGAGTTGGTTAAACTTGAGCCCATACTCTTGGACAGTCATGTTACCCTGCCTTAAGTTCATAATTTCCTAGACCCTTGCTTCTCTCAACTCTATGGGGAAAAACCAATCCAGAAAGGTTTCGCTGAAACAATCCCAAGTAATAGGAGCGGCATATGTACCCATGTTCTCCTTCCACTGAGTATACCAGATATAAGCCACATCATTAAGTTGGTAAGATGCTAACTAAACCCGATCATTCCCAGTTACCTTCATCAATTCAAAGATTTACTTGATCTCATCCGAGAAATTTTGGGGATCCTTACCAGTCTGCGATCCTAAGAACTCAGGCGGATTCATCCTAACAAAGTCACGGACCCTTGCTGCTGCTGATCCACCATTTGCATTCACAGGAGCTTGAACCCACTGATTGTTCTGGTTAGCAACACTCTGAACCAACATCTGAATGGCATTCTTGTATTCAGCATTTGATACTTCATGATCTAGAACTGGAGGAGCTGCGTTTGCGTTCCTGGCATTAGCTCTACGAGGAGGCATGATCACTGAAACGTAGAACGTCGAATTAGAATAGAATTTAGATCATACCTTACGCACGATAAGAGTAACAAGAAAATGAAGATTTCCTAAAACACTTTGTAGCCTCCCCCTCATTAGATATGGTGCGCAGCACTACACATCCATGAAAAGGACTCTACCTAATGCGGCTTTTCAGACATCCTAGGACACTTAAACCTAATGCTCTGATGCGGAAGCTAAATCATAAATAAATCTGAAATGATGGGAATTACCCATATACTATAATTGATATAAATGATAACTGACGAGTTTAATACAAAGAAGATATTAACTCAATACTAAGATGAATCTAACTATGTCTAAAATAAGCCTCTAAACTAACAAGAAATGTTGGGACATGCCCAAACTAGGTCTAGCAAAACTTAAACTAAAGACAAAAAGCGATAAAGATAAACATGTCACTAGTCCTCGAAGAATGAGGACTCACCACTAATGTTGCTGAACTAAAGATCGGGAACCAACCTAAGCGTGATATGGATGCTAAGAACCTGAACCTGCATCACAAGAAGATGTAGCGCACGTATGCGTCAGTACTTAAAGGTACTGAGCATGCAGGATAGAGTAAAGCTGAAATAACATAAAACTGAACAAAGTAATATAGCAATGAAATAATCTGAACATGATATAGATGCTAAATACTGAGTTAACTGAATGCAATGACCAAATTTATAACATGCTGAAATTGAATACTGACTGTACTGTAAATGAGGTCAATGCAATAGAATCTGAGTGAACTGTGGGAGCTACTAATGACCGACAATAAAACCACATGAGCTAAATATGGAGTCCGATGTATACGCCCCATCGAGAGTGACTGGCGTGATCACTAAACTGATGTTGCCCACAGAGGGGACTTACACCTACGTGGCTCGTAGTTCTGGGACTATATAGGTACGCTGAACCCTAGTCCAACTTGGTATTATCCTACTCCCAATGAATTAAGTGGTTAACTGGTTATGACTGAATTTCTGTAAATACTAGATAGATCAAAACTGAACATGCAAACTGAGAATGCAACAATTAATCTGATAATGATGCATTAATAACTGAGGCATGTATAATTGAGATATCTGACCTAGCATGTGTAATTCAAGAACTAAAGAAATACATAGCTAGGGTTCTGGAACTCATGCAATAAACTGAGTAATAACGTGATAATCTGATTTGGAACATTTAAATAACTAATTCATGATGATCTGTTGAAATTCTAGAAACCCTAGGTCTGTTCATAATCATGGAATCAAGAATCTGACTGAATTCTAGGGACCTAATGGGTGAAAGGAACCCACTAGTGAAATCCCACATACCTGGTAACGAATTTCACAGAGAAATCCTTTGATTTCTGGGCTGGAACTGAAGAAAACTTGTTGCGTTCTTGAACTAGGGTTCTTGACTTCTTTCTCCTCTTAGCGTTCTAATTATTCAGTTTTGATTAATGATTTGACTTAGGTAAGTTCTAGTTATGTTTCTAGGCTTAAATTGACTAAAACCTCATGATTTAGGGTCTAAACAACGTAGCTTAGGGGTCCAACGAAATAGGAAAAGACCAAAATGACCCTGACTTAAAATTTGCTGAAGCGACCTACGGACTAATCGACAATCCATCGATGGATCCACGATCCGTCCTATCAGTCTGTCGATGACTTCAGAGACCAGGTTCTAAGGGCCTCGACCTACGGAATGATCGACGATCCGTCGATGGATTCACGATCCGTCATGTCAGTCCGTCGATCGACTTTAGAGACCAGGTTCTGAGGGCCTCGACCTACGGACTGATCGACGATCCGTCAAGTCAGTCCGTGGGTCATGCCTTAGAATGGTGTTTGTCTAAATTTCTGGGGATGGTTGCAGATGCGAACCACGTACCACCAGCATGGGTCGTGGGTCACCCTACAGTCCGTGGGTAGCAACCGTGGATTGCACCTGCAACTTCTGGAAATCTACATTAAGTTCTATTTTTGGATACGGGGTGTTACAAGTTTGATCAGATGTATCATATAACTTACATCTAGGGTTTAACGTAGCAAGCAGTTTATAATAGATTCTATAAGATAAACAAATTAGTTCAGATCCCGGTGCATAATTATAACCATGTGTTTTAACATTCAAAGTTAATGCATCTAAAATATTAGAATCAGTCAAAGATTACTGCAGATTAGGCTGAATGTTAAAATAGACTGGGCTGTAAGCTACAATGAATTCAATCAAACCCATCAAAGATTGGCGAAAATTTAGATTTATCGCATCGCGAAGACCAGCTAGAAATGTCTCGGGTAACCCTTTAAGAGTTAAAGGTTTAAAAGCAATTTGAACTAGGCAAATATGCAAAAACTTATATTGCGACTTATATAAATCAATATCGCGTTTATTTAATAAACGAATGGACTATTCATACGAGTTTAACGCCAGAGATTGTTCAGTAGTTTTTATAAGTTGTTTGTTAGAGATTTTATCAAACCAACCATAATCATAAATGGTTTTAATATCAACTTTCGGAATAGTCCATTTGTTTAACAAATCAAGGTTTTGAGGTATATCTACCTATTCCAATCGAGAACTTTTAGTACTAGTATCTCCTAGATCTATGATCAAGAGACTACATCTATAATAATAATAATAATAATAATTATTATTATTATTATTATTATTATTATTATTATAAACGAAACAGGATCTCAGAAGACGGGCGGTAGTCCGCACGGTCATCTTCATCTAGCTTGTTAACATCCGAATTCAAGGAATAAATCCGAATCAAAATACATACAAATTCTTAGATAATTTAATGACTGTATGGAAGGATCCGATCCTTTTACCCAAGCAAGGGGTCTGTCAAGATTCAAATACGTATTGTCAATGAGCCCATGTGTCTAGCAGTTCAAACCGGGTATGAAGCGCCCTTTTAACTCATTTTGTGGGCTAAGACCACGGCTGGCTAAACGGAGTCACCAAGACAAAGCCATTAACTTGTTGTATTGAATCTGACTGTACCACCATCTCGGAACCAAGTAAAAAAAATCATATATGAATTTATGCATATTTAGATAAAGTCTACATGTTTCATGGTAGATATGAAAACGAAGTTAGTTATCCGGCATAGATATAAGTCATTTAGCTGAACATAGTCACGGCTTAAATTGGAGAATACTTAAAGGAATAGGAGAGATAAATTACCTTAGGAACAAACAGCACACTTTATTATTCTTCCGGCCAAAGTCCGGCAAGCTTACGATACTTCAAACTTTTTACAAGAGGGAGAGAGAGAAAGTAGAGAGAAGAGTTGGTTTCTAAAACCTGCTCTTCATCTAAAATAAAAGCCTCTATTTATAGATTCATAAAGGCATCTAGGAATAGTAAAATGGGTCCTTTATATGGGGCCTATACAGTACATCTACTGTTGGTAGTGCTTTGTATCACTGTTGATAGTGCTTGTCTATTAAGTTTTATCCTTTAACTTTGCCAAAAATTCTTCAGCCTTTTTCAGCGCATCTGCTGGTTCATCTTCTTTCTCAATTGGTTGAGCTTCGTGCATATCTTCACTTGTCTCACTACGCATTGACGAATCTGATTTTGCGTAATGATTTAAATTTGAAAGAAGAGTCTTTTTTACCTCTTCTAGGTAATTCAAGATCATTTGATTTTGCTCTTCTTTATCGTGATTAGAAATCCTTCGCGCCATATGTTTTACCGAAGTTGAGTCATCAGTCATAATTCCTTTATTAGGAATAGATTTATATTCTTTAACAGTCGTTGCAATTTGATCCAACAGTTCTTGTCCATATATTGACTTTGTTTGCGGATCTTTCTTCATTAGTTTATCCGAAAAATTATTATAATAAATACGGTATAAACAGGAGATTTGTTCTTCAGTAAAATCCACCTCTGGAACCCATTTGTGGATCCATGGAATCGAAAATTCTATAAAGAAACATATCTGTTCAATTCGTTGTAAATAAGAGATGTGCTCTTGATGATATAATCGGTTAAGATCTAGGGAAATCTTCACCCATTGTTTGTATAACTTAAGAAATGGTTTGGGCAATATTTTTATTGTTGGCCCGTGGTATGACCACCAATTCATAAACCAATTAGGTATAGGGCTAGCAAATATCTTTGCACATACCTTTATAAACCAAGTATGTTTATGTCTTTTATTGTTGTAGCAGAGGACTTTGTCAAAATCCTGGATATAATCCCAATATGTGAAACTAACCTTAACATTGTAAAGACTAACTTGTCTTTCTGTCATTGAGGAAATACCCCAATCTTCAATGTTGATGATTTATTTAATAATCATTTTAGAGAAGTTATAAACATTCTCACTTATATTGTACCCTGCGAAGTGTTGGAATTCAACACCTGTGCTTATCAGCAAAGTTTCATAATACTTCCGAGTTTTGTATGATTCACCCGGGAAGTATAATCCATTTAGTAAGTACCTTTGGAATATCTTCCAAGGTTCTTCTCTCCTCTGTATATCAGAATTTTCTAAGAGAAATATCATTTCTCTTTTCTCTACCTTTTCGTAGGTTTTCATATCATCAATAGTATATTCTTTGGCTATTGAAGCAAAAGTATTACTTTGCTTTTTGGTTATATATTCCTGTAATTGAGCATATAACGGATTATTTTCTGGAATATCTTACAGATGTATTGATGAAGAGGTTTTCTCTTGTGTTTTTTTGAATTTAGTTTAACTAAACTCATTCCTCCTCTCTGTATAATAGGAGTGTTGGATGATGAAGAAGATCCATAAGACGATCTTGATGAGTTTGAGGATGATCTTCTTCTTCCTCTGCCTCTACCCTTAGTCATCCAAGGATGTTCCATTCTGCAAACGAAACAATGAGTTTTTAAACCCAATATGCGTCATAATAAGTGTTCGATTCTCCTATTGATTGGAATAGATCTATCATCATTCCATCTATAATTTTCTAGCAAATGAGTTCTTTTATATCTCGATTAAGAGGAAGAACCTTTAAAATAGTAATCAATCTTTTTTCAGTAAAAAATATAGAGATAGGAATATCATCTTTCTCTGAAAAACTACTATATTCCCTCATTTTGAATGTATTCTCTTGATAAGAAGTATGGGAGAGAGTTATCACTTCCTTTCTTATATAGAATCTCAAAATCAAAAGGTGCTAATTGTGCTTGCCACCTTGCAAACATTAACTTTGACGCATCATGTTTAAAGTCTTTGTCAAACATATACTTGACTGACTGAGCATCTGTTTTTATAATAAATTTCTGGTTGTATAAATCATCTTGAAATTTTAAAACACATTTAACGATAGTTAACATTTCATGAGCTACCATCGGATACTTTTGTTGAGCATCGCTCCATTTTCCTGAATGAAATCGAATAAGGTATTCATGCTTATCATGTGGGTTAATTTGCTTTAAAATTCCACCATAACCCATATTGGACGCATATGTCTCTACAATTTTAGGCCAAGCAGGATCAGCAAAGGTTAAGCAAGGTAAAGACTTAACTCTCTCTTTAATAACAAGATTTGTGAGACAATCAGTCCACGGTTTTTTATGCTCCTTTTTCAGTCTGTCGTATAACGAAGCTAGATCACGAGACAAATTCTTGTAAAAGGGAGAAATATAGTTTAAACTTCCCAAAAAATAGTGTAACTGCGTTCTATCAGTAATTATATCAGGAAACTTTGATGCGAATTCAATAAATCGCTGGATAGGGGTAATCTTTCCCTAGCAAATTAGATGACCCAAGAACCTGACTTCTGTTTGAAAAAGACTCATTTTAGGTTTAGATATTTCCAAACCATTTTCAATAACTATTTTTTTGAAAATATCTAAATGCTTGATATGCATTTCAAGAGTCTTTGAATAAACTAAAATGTCATCAATATAGACTATAATGAAATCCAAATAAGGATTAAAAATATCATTCATAATCTTTTGAAATTTAGAAGGGGCGTTTTTCAAACCAAATGGCATCATATTCCATTCGTATTGTCCAAACGGGACATTAAAAGCAGTTTTATATGAATGTTTCTTAAATATTTGAATCTGCCAATATCCTGATTTTAAATCAAATTTTGAAAATATATTGGCGTCATATAATCTTGACAGTAAATCTCTTTTATTTGGAATAGGATATTTAATCCATTTTAGATACTTGTTTAAAGGTTTGTAATTTATAACTAACCTGGAAACACCACGTTCTTTCTCTGCTGCATTATTAACATAAAAAGCAGTGCAAGACCAAGGTGACTTGGAAGGTTTTATTAAACCCTTTTGTAATAAATTATCAATCTCCTTTTTGCAGAATTCAACCAATTCGGAATTCATTTGGCAAGGGCGAGATTTGGTAGGAATATTTTCCTCACAAAAATCATCTTCATATGGAAGAGTCACAATGTGCTTTTTTCTATTCCAGAAAGCACTAGGATGATCAGCGCAAATATCAATGGCCATTTGTTCAGAGATTATTTTAATCTTCTCCTGTACTTTAGTAACTTTCAAAGTATAGAATATATTCATACTAAAGATCTCAAGCTGTAGATAATTAACATGCTTTAGTTTCATTTCAATTAAAGCATTAATATCACGAGAAACAGGTTCAGTGATAAAAGTATAACTAATATCACGATCTTTATAAGTGGCTGAAAATCCTTTAGCATTTATATTGGTAAAAGGATAAATAGCATTTATGAATGGAGTTCCTAAAATGATAGGAGGGTATAACTGATTTTTTACCAAGAAGAAGAAGTGAGGAATACAAACTTTATTTTGGCAAATACGAGTGTTAGATAATTTATACTTTATATCTAAAGCATGTCCAGAAGCTGATTTTACCATATGAGTAGTTTTCTCAAAATATTTAGTAGGCACTAGACCTTCTTGAATGCAACTTACATCAGCTCCACTATCAATCATGGCAATATTAGATATAGAAAGAGAATTATCAATTAACATAGTACATTTACCATACCATTTATGAGCCGTAACAACTTGCATCATTCCTAAAAACATGTTTTGTTTAGGATCAATAATTACGGGTTTAGCAAGAGTATTTTCTTCAACTGAAAAATCATCAACTTTAGTTTTTCCTTTGCTATTAGCAGACTCAATTTGAGTAAGACGGTGATCACAAATAATATGATTTGGTTTAAGAAATTTAATTTCTTCTTTCAAATGTTCAATTTCTCCTTTTAAGTCATCAAAAGAAGAATCACGAACTACCATAGTTTGTTTAGATGAAAGCCTATTATGCACTTCAGACAAAGAATATGGAGCCGAATAAACAAAGTCATCCTTAACCTTTTGATCATCAGAAATGCTATGTGATGAAGATTTAGTTTTACTAGCTGCTAATTAAATGATTTTTTCACGAAGAGTATTATCAGTAACCTCTTTAAGAAGTTCTATAACATTTTCTGCGGTAATGGTGAACATGTTCATATCTTCGAACTGAGATTGTAATTTGTAGAATTCGCCATGTTCATAGTTACAGATATCACCATGGCATTTACAAGCATCATTTGAGTCTTGTTAATCTTTGTTGGAAGACTCGGGTTGATTATCCTCTGTTGAATAACTTGCTTCAGAATCTTCATAATCTGATTCGGAACCACAAGTATATAAGAAACTATAAATCTTTTCTTGAATATCTTCATCCAGTTCAAAAGTCTTAAGCTTTTCAAGCTTACAATTTGGAGCTATATGTCCAAATTTTCCACACTTGTAGCATTTAATCTTATCAAGATCTCTTTTTGACCTATTCTTAGTAAATCTATGAGATTTACGATGAGCCTTACGCTTTTCTCTTTCTTCTCTAGTTCTTCTCATAGATCTTCTTCTCCTTCGATGAGATCTATGGTGTTCGGACTTAGAAGTCTCATGTTTGGTACCTTTAGAAGCATCTGGTAAACCAAACTGTGTACAAAAATCTCCTAATTGAGATTTTTCTCTCAGCTTGTCCATTTTAAGTTGTCTGGAAGGTTTTAACTCATTGCACAAATTTATGCCTTCTTGAGTACAAGCTCCAATAAGCTTTCCATAAGTATAATTGCTATAAGGAATAATCCCTTGAGGATCTCTCAGAGTTTTCTCAACTTTTTCATTAAACAAAGGCGGTAAACCATCTATGAATTTGGCTTTCCAAAATTCTAAACCATTTTCGGGAAGTTCCATTACCCGACTTAAATAAGTATCTTTATACCATCTAAATTCACCTAGATGTCTACATCTCAATCCATTTAGTAGAGATCTGACGGTTTCATACTGATTGGTAAATCTACCACTAAAATGTTCTAGAATGGTTAAGACTAAGGTATACACAGCGTCTTCTCTATTCTTGAATAAGGCAAATCCTAGGTTATCAACTCCTTCAGAAGCAGCTTTAGCATTTATAACCACTGCTTTTGCATCCATACTCATATAATTGTCCCAGCAGCCTCTTAATTGACTAGTAAAAACTACAATGACCATCTTGCAAATAGTCCTATCAGTGTTATTAACACTTTTGCAGATAGTAGCATACATGAGCATTCTATGAAGCAAGATTATTAACTGCCTATCCGTTAACCCGTCTAGATTCCATTCATAAATCTCACTTCCACTGTATGAAGTGTTAGTTTGATTCCAATCTCTTTCTTCTATAAGAACATCTTGCGGAGTGGGCCTATGATAGTAGTAAGTTTGCATACTAGGTTTTCTAGCATAACCACTATTCTTTTTAGGATACCCACGAAGTTTATTGACTTCCATCTCCACTTGCTTTTTAAAATCGAAAGTGATTTCCATTTCATCTGCAAAATCTTCAGCAATACTTATAGGTTTTGCACTTGCACCGAATTCTGAAAACTTCTTATCAAGAAGACTTTCAAGATCATGAAGAGATCTAAGAATGAAATACTGTATCTCAGGAGGCCTTTGAATAGGAACGTCAGGCTGTTTTGACGTAGATGCTATTTCAGAAACTGGCTTCTCAACTTTCAATTTATCATCAAAGTAATAAGCTTATCTAACTTATTATCAAGAGAACAAATATGTTCGCCAATAACTTTAACATATAGACCCAAATAATTATTTTGAGAAATAATTCGATTAATCTCATTAATACTTACTGCAACAACCTCATTTTCAATAAAGTTTTGAAAAGCAGTAAAAGTTATACCTGTATTATTTGGTAAAATAAACGGGGCTTGAGGAGGATAAATAGATTTAATTATATTACCTGTTTCATCTTTATAAGATCGTTCATGAACATTGATGAATAAAGGTAAATAAGTGGTTATAAACCATGGCACAAAAAACATAATATGATTATGCAGAGCACAAGTTTCATAAAACTCTTGAGAAATATTATTTAAATTTGTTTCACTATATGAGTTAAAAAGGCGTTTTATAGCCGGTTAGAACTGCTAGACATGGCTTATTGACAATACGTATTTGAATCTTGACAGACCCCTTGCTTGGGTAAAAGGATTGAATCCTTCCATACAGTCATTAAATTATCGTTGAATTTATATGTATTTTGATTCGGATTTATTCCTTGAATTCGGATGTTAACAAGCTAGATTGAAGATGACCGCGCGGACTACCGCCTGTCTTCTGAAATCCTGTTTCGTTGGTATCAGAGCCTGGAACTTTCATGGTAAATATTAAATAGATGTGAAGTATTTCAGCATAGATATATTTCACTCTTTTGATCATGGATCTAGGAGATACTAGTACTAAAAGTACTCGTTTGGAAGAGGTAGATATACCTCAAAACCTTGATTTGTTAAATAAATGGACTATTCTGAAAGTTAATATTAGAACTATTTATGATTATGGTTGGTTTGATAAAATCTCAAACAAACAGTTGATTAAAACAACTGAGCAATCTTTGGCGTTAAATTCGTTTGAACAGACTATTCGTTTATTAAATAAACGTGATTTTGATTTATATAGATCTCAATATAAATTTTTACATATTGGCATGGTACAAATTGCTTTCAAACCATTAACTCTTAAAGGGTTACCCGAGACTTTCTTAGCAGCTTTACGAAATAGCAAGAAATTTGAATTTTAGAGAATCTTTAATGGGTTCGATTGAATCCATAGTGGCTTATGGTCCTGTTTATTTTAATGCTCCACCAAATCTGCAATTATCATTGACAGATTCTAATATATTAGATGCTTTAACTTTAAATGTTAAAACGCATGGTTATAATTATGCAGTTGATTCTGAGTTAATCTGCTTATCTTATAGAATTTATTTTAAATTACTCGCTACTTTGAATCCTAGATGTAAATTATATGATACATCTGATCAAACTATTTTGGTAGAGACTAATTTCGCCAGATCTAAGGTCACTACTAGAAGACCTATAAAATGGGAAGAAATTAAATTTCCTACTACTTGGATATTAGATTATGTTATACCCCCAGAACAATTAACAAATGCCGTCACTAATTCTAAATATTCTTATATTAGTCAAAATTTCGATGGAAAAATTTGTATGCAGTTTGATGATAAAAGTATTCCTTATAATAGACATTATTCTGCTTTCGATAGACGATTGGCTATCCAACATATTTCTCCGATAGAAAATTGTTATGGTCTAGCTAGAAATCGTGCTGCTTCTTTACATACTTTATCAACTGTTATATCTGCAGAAAAATAAAAAATTAAAATTAATCCTCGTTTAAATATTGTTCAAACAAATGATAAATCATCTGATATTTCTGATAAGGATATTCCTTCTGTTTCCGAAATGGAATTTAATCCTAATGATATTGAATGATGACTGAACACCAGATTGATTTTAGCCCAGGTTCATTGGCAAGAAAATATATTCAAAATGAATTTTCAGATAAAAAATGGAACAGGTTTAAAACTTTGTTCTTCGACACTTATAGTGAAACAGATTTAAATAATATTTCTCAAGAGTTTTATGAAACTTGTGCTCTGCATAATCATATTATGTTTTTTGTGACATGGTTTATAACCACTTATTTACCTTTATTCATCAATGTTCTTGAACGATATTATAAAGATGAAACAGGAAATAAAATTAAATCTATTTATCCTCCTCAAGCCCCGTTTATTTTACCAAATAGTACAGAAATAACTTTTACTGCTTTTCAAAACTTTATTGAAAATGAGGTTGCTGGAGTAAGTATTAATGAGATTAATCGAATTATTCCTCAAAATAATTATTTGGGTCTATATGTTAAAGTTATTGGCGAACATATTTGTTCTCTTGATAATAAGTTAGATAAGCTTATTACTCTGATAACTCAAATTGGTGATAAATTGAAAGCTGAGAAGCTAGTTTCTGAAATAGCATCTACGTCAAAACAGCCTGACGTTCCTATTCAAAGGCCTCCTGAGATACAGTATTTCATTCTTAGATCTCTTCATGATCTTGAAAGTCTTCTTGATAAGAAGTTTTCAGAATTCGGTGCAAGTGCAAAACCTATATGTATTGCTGAAGATTTTGCAGATGAAATGGAAATCACTTTCGATTTTAAAAAGCAAGTGGAGATGGAAGTCAATAAACTTCGTGGGTATCCTAAAAAGAATAGTGGTTATGCTAGAAAACCTAGTATGCAAACTTACTACTATCATAGGCCCACTCCGCAAGATGTTCTTATAGAAGAAAGAGATTGGAATCAAACTAACACTTCATACAGTGGAAGTGAGATTTATGAATGGAATCTAGACGGGTTAACGGATAGGCAGTTAACAATCTCATGTATGCTACTATTTGGAAAATTGTTAATAACACTGATAGGACTATTTGCAAGATGATCATTGCAGGTTTTACTGGTCAATTAAGAGGCTGCTGGGACAATTATATGAGTATGGATGCAAAAGCAGCGGTTATAAATGCTAAAGCTGCTTCTAAAGGATTTGATAACCTAGGATTTGCCTTAGTCAAAAATAGAGAAGACGC
Organism: Solanum okadae; assembly: GCA_036553675.1. Lineage (NCBI taxonomy): Eukaryota > Viridiplantae > Streptophyta > Magnoliopsida > Solanales > Solanaceae > Solanum > Solanum okadae. The sequence continues at coordinate 10,205,425 of CM071689.1, read as the reverse complement.
TGTGTATACCTTAGTCTTAACCATTCTAGAACATTTTAGTGGTAGATTTACCAATCAGTATGAAACCATCAGATCTCTACTAAATGGATTGAGATGTAGACATTTGGGTGAATTTAGATGGTATAAAGATACTTATTTAAGTCGGGTAATGGAACTTCCCGAAAATGGTTTAGAATTTTTGAAAGCCAAATTCATAGATGGCTTACCTCCTTTATTTGCTGAAAGAGTTAAGAAAACTTTGAGAGATCCTCAAGGGATCATTCCTTATAACAATTATACTTATGGAAAGCTTATTGGAGCTTGTACTCAAGAAGGCATAAATTTGTGCAATGAGTTAAAACTTTCTAGACAGCTTAAAATGGACAAGCTAAGAGAAAAATCTCAATTGGGAGATTTTTGTACACAGTTTGGTTTACCAGATGCTTCTAAGGGTACCAAACATGAGACTTCTAAGTCTGAACACCATAGATCTCAGAGAAGGAGAAGAAGATCAAGGAGAAGAACTAGAGAAGAAAGAGAAGAGCATAAGGCTCATCGTAAATCTCATAGATTTACTAAGAATAGGTCAAAAAGAGATCTTGATAAGATCAAATGCTACAAGTGTGGAAAATTTGGACATATAGCACCAAATTGTAAGCTTGAAAAGCTTAAGACTTTAGAATTGGATGAAGATATTCAAGAAAAGATTTATAGTTTCTTATATACTTCTGGTTCCGAATCGGATTACGAAGAATCAGAAGCAAGTTATTTGACAAAGGATTATCAACCTGAGTCTTTCAACAAAGATCAACAAGACTCAAATGATGCATGTAAATGTCATAGTGATATCTGTAACTGTGAACATGGCGAGTTCTACAAATTGCAATCTCAGTTCGAAGATATGAAAATGTTCACCATAATCGCAGACAATGTTATAGAACCTCTTAAAGAGGTTACTGATAATACTCTTCGTGAAAAAATCATTCAGTTAGCAGCTAGTAAAACTAGCTCTTCATCATATAGCATTTCTGATGATAAAAAGGTTAAAGATGATTTTGTTTATTCTGCTCCATATTCTTTGTCTGAAGTGCATAATAGACTTTCATCTAAGCAAACTATGGTAGTTCGTGATTCTTCTTTTGATGACTTAAAAGGAGAAATTGAACATTTGAAAGAAGAGATTAAATTTCTTAAACAAAATCATATTATTTATGACCACCGCTTTACTTAAATTGAGTCTGCTAATAGCAAAGGAAAAATGAAGGTAGATGATTATTCAGTTGAAGAAAATACTCTTGCTAAACCCGTAAATATTGATCCTAAACAAAACATGTTTTTAGGAATGATGCAAGTTGTTACAGCTCATAAATGGTATGTTAAATGTACTATTTTAATTGATAATTCTTTTTCTATATCTAATCTTGCCATGATTGATAGTGGAGCTGATGTAAGTTGCATTCAAGAAGGACTAGTACCTACTAAATATTTTGAGAAAACTACTCGTATGGTAAAATTCGCTTCTGGACATGCTTTAGATATAAAGTATAAATTATCTAACACTCGTATTTGCCAAAATAAAGTTTGTATTCCTCACTTCTTCTTCCTGGTAGAAAATCAGTTATACCCTCCTATCATTTTAGAAACTCCGTTCATAAATGCTATTTATCCTTTTACCAAAATAAATGCTAAAGGATTTTCAGCCACTTATAAAGATCGTGATATTAGTTATACTTTTATCTCTGAACCTGTTTCTCGTGATATTAATGCTTTGATTGAAATGAAACAAAAGCATGTTAATTATCTACAGCTTGAGATTTTTAGTATGAATATATTCGATACTTTGAAATCTACTAAAGTATAGGAGAACATTAAAATAATCTCTGAACAAATGGTCATTGATATTTGCTCTGATTATCCTAGTGCTTTCTGGAATCGAAAAAAGCACATTGTGACTCTTCCATATGAAGATGACTTCTCTGAGGAAAATATTCCTACCAAATCTCGTCCTTGCCAAATGAATTCCGCATTGGTTGAATTCTGCAAAAAAGAGATTGACAATTTGTTACAAAAGGGTTTGATAAAACCTTCCAAGTCAACTTGGACTTGTACTGCTTTTTATGTTAATAATGCAGCAGAAAAGGAACGTGGTGTCCCCAGGTTAGTTATAAATTACAAACCTTTAAACAAGTATTTAAAATGGATTAGATATCCGATTCCAAATAAAAGGGATTTATTGTCAAGATTATATGACGCCAATATATTTTCAAAATTTGATTTAAAATCAGGATATTGGAAGATTCAAATATTTAAGGAACATTCATATAAAATTGCTTTTAATGTCCCATTTGGACAATACGAATGGAATGTAAGCCATTTGGTTTGAAAAACACCCCTTCTGAATTTCAAAAGATTATGAATGATATTTTTAATCCTTATTTGGATTTTATTATAGTCTATATTGATGATATTTTAGTCTATTCAAAAACTCTTGAAATGCATATCAAATATTTAGATATTTTTAACAAAATAGTTATTCCAAATGGTTTGGCAATATCTAAACATAAAATGAGTCTTTTTCATACTGAAGTTATGTTTTTGGGTCATCTAATTTGCCAGGGAAATATTACCCCTATTCAGCGATTTATTGAATTCGCATCAAAGTTTCCTGATATAATTATTGATAGAACGCAGTTACAGCGTTTTTTGGCCTAAAATAGTGGAGACAGATGCGTCCAGTTATGGTGGAATTTTAAAGGAAATTAACCCACATGATAAACATGAATACCTTATTCGGTTTCATTCAGGAAAATGGAGCGATGCTCAATGAAAGTATGCAACGGTAGCTCATGAAATGTTAACTATCGTTAAATGTGTTTTAAAATATCAGGATGATCTATACAACCAGAGATTTATAATTAAAACAGATGCTCAATCAGTCAAATATTTCTTTGAGAAAGACTTTAAACATGATGCGTCGAAGTTAATGTTTACAAGGTGGCAAGCACAATTAACACCTTTTGATTTTGAGATTCTATATAAGAAAGGAAGTGATAACTCTCTCCCAGACTTCTTATCAAGAGAATACATTCAAAATGAGTGAATATAGTAGTTTTTCAGAGAAAGATGATATTCCTATCTCTATATTTTTTACTGAAAAAAGATTGATTACTATTTTAAAGGTTCTTCCTCTTAATCGAGATACAAAAGAACTCATTCGCTGGAAAATTATAGATGGAATGATGATAGATCTATTCCAATCAATAGGAGAATCAAACACTTTTTATGACGCATATTGGGTTTAAAACTCATTGTTTCGTTTGCAGAATGGAACACCCTTGGATGACTAAGGGTAGAGGCAGAGGAAGAGGAAGAGGAAGATCATCCTCAAACTTATCAAGATCGTCTTATGGATCTTCTTCATCATCCAGCACTCCTATTATACAGAGAGGAGGAATGAGTTTAGTTAAACTAAATTCAAAAACACAAGAGAAAACCTCTTCATCAATATATCTGGAAGATATTCCAGAAAATAATCCGTTATATGCTCAATTACAGGAATATATAACCAAAAAGCAAAGTAATACTTTTGCTTCAATTGCCAAAGAAGATACTATTGATGATATGAAAACCTACGAAAAGGTAGAGAAAAGAGAAATGATATTTCTCTTAGAAAATTCTGATATACAGAGGAGAGAAGAACCTTGGAAGATATTCCAAAGGTACTTACTCAATGGATTATACTTCCCGGGTGAATCATACAAAACTCGGAAGTATTATGAAACTTTGCTGATAAGCACAGGTGTTGAATTCCAACACTTCGCAGGGTACAATACAAGTGAGAATGTTTATAACTTCTCTAAAATGATTATTAAATAAATCATCAACATTGAAAATTGGGGTATTTCCTCAATGACAGAAAGACAAGTTAGTCTTAACAATGTTAAGGTGAGTTTCACATATTGGGATTATATCCAGGCTTTTGACAAAGTCCTCTGCTACAATAATGAAAGACATAAACATACTTGGTTTATAAAGGTATGTGCAAAGATATTTGCTAGCCCTATACCTAATTGGTTTTTGAATTGGTGGTCATACCACGGGCCAACAATAAAAATATTGCCTGAACCATTTCTTAAGTTATACAAAGAATGGGTGAAGATTTCCCCAGATCTTAACCGATTATATCATCAAGAGCACATTTCTTATTTACAACGAATTGAACAGATATGTTTCTTTATAGAATTTTCGATTCCATGGATCAACAAGTGGGTTCCAGAGGTGGATTTTACTGAAGAGCAAATCCCCTGTTTATACCGCATTTATTATAATAATTTTGGGATAAACTAATGAAAAAAGATCCGTAAACAAAGTCAATATATGGACAAGAACTGTTTGATCAAATTGCAACGGCTGTTAAAGAATATAAATCTATTCCTAATAAAGGAATTGTGACTGATGACTCAACTTCGGTAAAGCATATGGCTCGAAGGATTTCTAATCACAATGAAGAAGAGCAAAATCAAATGATCTTGAATTACCAAGAAGAGGTAAAAAAGACTCTTCTTTCAAATTTAAATCATTACACAAAATCAGATTCGTCAATGCGTAGCTAGACAAGTGAAGATATGCACGAAGCTCAACCAATTGAGGAAGAAGATGAACCAGCAAATGCGCTGAAAAGGGCTGAAGAATTTTTGGCAAAGTTAAAGGACAAAGCTTAATAGATAAGCACTATCAACAGTGATACAAAGCACTACCAACAGTAGATGTACTGTATAGGCCCCATATAAGGGACCCTACCCTTTTTACTATTCCTAGATGCCTTTATGAATCTATAAATAGAGGCTTTTATTTTAGATGAAGAGCAGGTTTTAGAAACCAACTCTTCTCTCTACTTTCTCTCTCTCTCTCTTGTAAAAAGTTTGAAGTATTATAAGCTTGCCGGACTTTGGCCGGAAGAATAATAAAGTGTCTTGTTTGTTCCTAAGGTAATTTATTTTTCTTACTTCTTTAAATATTCTCCTAATTAAGCCGTGACTATGTCCGGCTAAATACTTATATCTATGCCGGATAACTAACTTCGTTTTTATATCTACCATGAAAGATCTAGACTTTATCTAACTATGCATAAATTCATATATGATATTTTGACTTGGTTTCGAGATGGTGGTACGATCAGATTCAATACAACAAGTTAATGGGTTTGTCTTAGTGACTCCATTTAGCCAGCCGTAGTCTTAGCCCGCAAAATGAGTTAAAAGGGCGTTTCATACCCGGTTAGAACTGCTAGACAATGGGCTCATTGACAATACGTATTTGAATCTTGACAGACCCCTTGCTTGGGTAAAAGGATCGAATCCTTCCATACAGTTATCAAATTATCTAAGAATTTGTATGTATTTTGATTCAGATTTATTTCTTCGGATATTCCTTGAATTCGGATGTTAACAAGCTAGATTGAAGATGACCGTGCGGACTACCGCCCGTCTTCTGAGATCCTGTTTCGTTGGTAAAAAACAAAGTTAGTTATCCGGCATAGATATAAGTATTTAGCCGGACATAGTCACGGCTTAAATAGGAGAATATTTAAATAAGTAAGAACGATAAATTACCTTAGGAACAAACAACACACTTTATTATTCTTCCGGCCAAAGTCCGGCAAGCTTATAATACTTCAAACTATGTACAAGAGAGAGAGAGAGAAAGTAGAGAGAAGAGTTGGTTTCTAAAACCTGCTCTTCATCTAAAATAAAAGCCTCTATTTATAGATTCATAAAGGCATCTAGGAATAGTAAAAAGGGTCCCTTATATGGGGCCTATACAAAACATCTACTGTTAGTAGTGCTTTGTATCATTGTTGATAGTGCTTATCTATTAAGCTTTGTCCTTTAACTTTGCCAAAAATTCTTTAGCCTTTTTCAGCGCATTTGCTGGTTCATCTTCTTCCTCAATTGGTTGAGCTTCATGCATATCTTCACTTGTCTCACTACCCATTGACGAATCTGATTTTGCGTAATGATTTAAATTTGAAAGAAGAGTCTTTTTTACCTCTTTTAGGTAATTCAAGATCATTTGATTTTGCTCTTCATCGTGATTAGAAATCCTTCGAGCCATATGCTTTACCGAAGTTGAGTCATCAGTTACAATTCCTTTATTAGGAATAGATTTATATTCTTTAACAGCCGTTGCAATTTGATCAAACAGTTCTTGTCCATATATTGACTTTGTTTACAGATCTTTCTTCATTAGTTTATCCCAAAATTATTATAATAAATGCGGTATAAACAGGGGATTTGTTCTTCAGTAAAATCCACCTCTGGAACCCACTTGTTGATCCATGGAATCGAAAATTCTATAAAGAAACATATATGTTCAATACGTTGTAAATAAGAAATGTGCTCTTGATGATATAATCGGTTAAGATCTGGGGAAATCTTCACCCATTCTTTGTATATCTTAAGAAATGGTTCAGGCAATATTTTTATTGTTGGCCCGTGGTATGACCACCAATTCAAAAACCAATTAGGTATAGGGCTAGCAAATATCTTTGCACATACCTTTATAAACCAAGTATGTTTATGTCTTTCATTGTTGTAGCAGAGGACTTTGTCAAAAGCCTAGATATAATCCCAATATGTGAAACTCACCTTAACATTGTTAAGACTAACTTGTCTTTCTGTCATTGAGGAAATACCCCAATTTTCAATGTTGATGATTTATTTAATAATCATTTTAGAGAAGTTATAAACATTCTCACTTGTATTGTACCCTGCGAAGTGTTGGAATTCAACACCTGTGCTTATCAGCAAAGTTTCATAATACTTCCGAGTTTTGTATGATTCACCCGGGAAGTATAATCCATTGAGTAAGTACCTTTGGAATATCTTCCAAGGTTCTTCTCTCCTCTGTATATCAGAATTTTCTAAGAGAAATATCATTTCTCTTTTCTCTACCTTTTCGTAGGTTTTCATATCATCAATAGTATCTTCTTTGGCAATTGAAGCAAAAGTATTACTTTTCTTTTTGGTTATATATTCCTGTAATTGAGCATATAACGGATTATTTTCTGGAATATCTTCCAGATGTATTGATGAAGAGGTTTTCTCTTGTGTTTTTGAATTTAGTTTAACTAAACTCATTCCTCCTCTCTGTATAATAGGAGTGCTGGATGATGAAGAAGATCCATAAGACAATCTTGATAAGTTTGAGGATGATCTTCCTCTTCCTCTTCCTCTGCCTCTACCCTTAGTCATCCAAGGGTGTTCCATTCTGCAAACGAAACAATGAGTTTTAAACCCAATATGCGTCATAATAAGTGTTCGATTCTCCTATTGATTGGAATAGATCTATCATCATTCCATCTATAATTTTCCAGCAAATGAGTTCTTTTGTATCTCAATTAAGAGGAAGAACCTTTAAAATAGTAATCAATCTTTTTTCAGTGAAAAAATATAGAGATAGGAATATCATCTTTCCCTGAAAAAACTACTATATCCACTCATTTTGAATGTATTCTCTTGATAAGAAGTATGGGAGAGAGTTATCACTTCCTTTCTTATATAGAATCTCCAAATCAAAAGGTGTTAATTGTGCTTGCCACCTTGCAAACATTAACTTATCATGTTTAAAGTCTTTGTCAAACATATATTTGACTGATTGAGCATCTGTTTTTATCATAAATTTCTGGTTGTATAGATCATCCTGAAATTTTAAAACACATTTAACGATAGTTAACATTTCATGAGCTACCGTTGCATACATTCGTTAAGCATCGCTCCATTTTCCTGAATGAAACCGAATAAGGTATTCATGTTTATCATGCGGGTTAATTTGTTTTAGAATTCTACCATAACCCATATTGGACGCATATGTCTCCACTATTTTAGGCCAAGCAGGGTTAGCAAGGGTTAAGCAAGGTAAAGACTTAACTCTTTCTTTGATTGTTTTAACAACATTTGTGAGACTATCAGTCCACGGTTTTTTATGCTCCTTTTTCAGTCTATCATATAACGAAGCTAGATCACGAGACAAATTTTTGTAAAAGGGAGAAATATAGTTTAAACTTCCCAAAAAATGTTGTAACTGCGTTCTATCAGTAATTATATCAGGAAACTTTGATGCGAATTCAATAGATCACTGAATAGGGGTAATCTTTCCCAGGCAAATTAGATGACCCAAAAACCTAACTTCAGTTTGAAAAAGACTCATCTTAGGTTTAGATATTACCAAACCATTTTGAATAACTATTTTCTTAAAGATATCTAAATGTTTGATATGCATTTCAAGTGTTTTTTAATAGACTAAAATATCATCAATATAGACTATAATAAAATCCAAATAAGGATTAAAAATATCATTCATAATCTTTTGAAATTCAGAAGGGGCGTTTTTCAAACCAAATGGCATTACATTCCATTCGTATTGTCCAAACGGGACGTTAAAAGCAGTTTTATATGAATGTTCCTTAAATATTTGAATCTGCCAATATCCTGATTTTAAATCAAGTTCTGAAAATATATTGACGTCATATAATCTTGACAGTAAATCCCTTTTATTTGGAATCGGATATCTAATCTATTTTAAATACTTGTTTAAAGGTTTGTAATTTATAACTAACCTGGGGACACCACGTTCCTTTTCTGCTGCATTTTTAACATAAAAAGCAGTACAAGACCAAGGTGACTTGGAAGGTTTTATCAAACCCTTTTGTAACAAATTGTCAATCTCTTTTTTGCAGAATTCAACCAATTTGGAATTCATTTGGCAAGGGCGAGATTTGGTAGGAATATTTTCCTCAGAGAAGTCATCTTCATATGGAAGAGTCACAATGTGCTTTTTTCTATTCCAGAAAGCACTAGGATGATCAGCGCAAATATCAATGGCCATTTGTTCAGAGATTATTTTAATCTTCTCCTGTACTTTAGTAGCTTTCAAAGTATCGAATATATTCATACTAAAAATCTCAAGCTGTAGATAATTAACATGTTTTTGTTTCATTTCAATCAAAGCATTAATATCACAAGAAACAGGTTCAGTGATAAAAGTATAACTAATATCACGATCTTTATAAGTGGCTGAAAATCCTTTAGCATTTATTTTGGTAAAAAGATAAATAGCATTTATGAACGGAGTTCCTAAAATGATAGAAGGGTATAACTGATTTTTTACCAGGAAGAAGAAGTGAGGAATACAAACTTTATTTTGGCAAATACAAGTGTTAGATAATTTATACTTTATATCTAAAGCATGTCCAGAAGCGGATTTTACCATATGAGTAGTTTTCTCAAAATATTTAGTAGGTACTAGTCCTTCTTGAATGCAACTTACATCAGCTCCACTATCAATCATGGAAATATTATAAACATTCTCACTTGTATTATATCCTGAAAAATGTTGAAATTCAACACATGTGCTTATCAGCAAAGTCTCATAATATTTCTGAGTTTTGTATGACTCACCTGGGAAATAAAGCCCATTAACTAAATACCTTTGGAATATCTTCAAAGGTTCTTCTCTTCTCTGTATGTCAGAGTTTTCTAAGAGAAATATCATTTCTCTCTTTTCTACCTTTTCATATGTTTTGATATCATCAACTTCTTCTTTGGCGATTGAAGCAAAAGAATCACCTTGCTTTTGAGTTAGAAACTCCTGTAATTTAGCATATAATGGATCACTTTCTGGAATATCTTCCAGATATATTGATGAAGCTTTTTCTTGTGCTCTAGAGTTTAAGTTATATAAACTCATTCCTCCCTTTTGTATAATTGGAGTACTAGATGATGAGGATCCGTATGATGATCTTGATGAACTTGGGGATGATCTTCCTCTTCTGCGAGTATAACTGTCTTTTCCTCTAGCGTTGGTTATCCAAGGAGGATCCATTCCGCAAACATAACATTTAGTTTTAATCATTCAAGAGGTTATATTTTTAATCATTCAAGAGGTTATAAACTTCATCACAGTAAAATCTTTCATAAAGCTCTTGCTCAATCATGTAATTATTGATGATATCTATCACCATTCCGTCTATAATTTTCCATCATATAAGTTCCTTTAAATTTCTATTAATAGGAACTGCTTTCAAAATCGTAACCAAATCTTTATCAGGAAAGAAGTCAAGAAAACCCATCAGAAGAAAGATATTCTCTTGATAAGAAGTCTGGGAGGGAATTATTACTTCCCTTTTTATAATGAATTTCGAAATCAAAAGGGGCTAATTGTGCCTGCCACCTAGCAAAAATTAACTTAGACGCATCATGCTTAAAATCTTTATCAAACATATACTTAACTGACTGAGCATCAGTTTTTATCAAGAATTTTTTATTATATAAATCATCTTGAAATTTTAAAACGCACTTAACGATAGTTAACATTTCATGAGCTACCGTTACATATTTATTCTGAGCATCCCTCCATTTTCCTGAATGAAATCGAATAAGATATTCATTTTTATCATGCGGATTAATTTGTTTCAATATACCTCCATACCCAATATTAGACGCATCCGTCTCTACAATCTTTAGCCAAGCAGGATTAGCAAGGGTTAAACAAGGCAAAGATTTAACTCTTTCTTTAATAGTCTTTACAAGGTCTGTGAGACTATTAGTCCAAGGCTTTTTATGATCTTTTTTTAGCCTGTCATATAACAGAGCTAAATCTCGAGACAAATTCTTGTAGAATGGGGAAATGTAGTTTAAACTTCCCAGAAACCGCTGCAATTGTGTCTTATCTGTAATAATATCAGGGAATTTCGATGCGAATTCAATAGATCACTGAATAGGAGTCATTTTTCCTTGACAAATCAAATTACCCAAAAATCTAACGTCTGTTTAAAAAACACTCATTTTAGGTTTAGATATGACCAAACCATTTTGAATAACTATTTTCTTAAAAATGTCTAGATGCTTAATATGCATTTCAAGAGTCTTTGAGTATACCAAAATATCATCAATATAAACTATGATGAAATCCAAATAAGGATTAAAAATATCATTCATAATCTTTTGAAATTCCAAGGGAGAATTTTTTAAACCAAAGGGCATTACATTCCATTCGTATTGTCCAAACGGAACATTAAATGTCGTTCTATAAGAATGGTCTTTAAATATTTGGATTTGCCAATATCCAGATTTTAAATCAAATTTTGAAAAGATATTAGCATCATATAATCTTGATAATAAATCCCTTTTGTTTGGAATAGGATACCTAATCCATTTTAAAAATTTATTTAAAGGTTTATAATTTATAACTAACCTGGGAACACCTCGTTCTTTTTCTGCTGCGTTATTAACATAAAAAGCAGTACACAACCATGGTGATTTGGAAGGCTTTATCAAACCTATTTGTAATAAATTATCAATTTCCTTTTTGCAGAATTCAACCAATTCGGTATTCATCTGACAAGGACGTGATTTGTTAGGGATATTTTCCTCAGAGAAATCATCTTCATATGGAAGAGTTACAATATGCTTTTTTCGATTCCAAAAGGCACTAGGATGATCAGCACAAATATCAATGGTCATTCTTTCAGAAATGAGTTTAATCTTTTCCTGTATTTTAGCAGATTTTAAAGTATCGAATATATTCATACTAAATATCTCAAGTTGTAAATAATCAACATGCTTTTGTTTCATTTCAATTAGAGCATTAATATCTCTAGAAATAGGCTCGGTGATAAAAGTATAAATAATATCTTGATTTTTATAAGTAGTAGAAAATCCTTTAGCATTTATATTAGTAAAAGGATAAATTGCATTTATAAAAGGAGTTCCTAGAATAATAGGAGGGTATAACTGATTTTTTACTAAGAAAAAGAAGTGAGGAATACAAACTTTATTCTGGTAAATACGAGTATTAGATAATTTATACTTTATATCTAAAGCATGACCAGATGCAGATTTAACCATATGAGTAGTTTTTTCAAAATATTTAGTAGGTACTAGACCTTCTTGAATGCAACTCACATCAGCGCCATTATCAATCATAGCAATGTTAGTTATAGAAAAAGTATTATCAATTAATATAGTACATTTAACATACCATTTATGAGCTGTAACAATTTGCATCATTCCTAAAAACATATTTTGTTTCGAATCAATATTCAAAGTGTTGGCAAGAGTATTTTCTTCAGCAGTAGAATCATCAACCTTATTTTTTCCTTTGCTATTAGCAGACTCAATCTGAGTAAGACGGTGATCACATATAATATGATTTTGTTTAAGAAATTTAATTTCTTCCTTCAAATGTTCAATTTCTCCTTTAAAATCATCAAAAGAGGTATCGCGAATAATCATGATTTGCTTAGAAGAGAGTTTATTATGAACTTCAGACAAGGAGTAAGGATCAGAATAATTAAACTCATCTTTAACCTTTTTTATCATTAGGAATATTAGATGAAGATCTAGTTTTACTAGCAGCCAATTGAATGATCTTTCACGAAGAGTATTATCGGTAACTTCTTTTAGAAGTTCTTTCACATTGTCTGCAGTAATAGTGAACATATTCTTCGAACCGAGATTGTAGCTTGTAGAATTCATCATGTTCGCAGTGACAACTATCACCATGACATTTGCAAGCTTCATTCGAATCTTGTTGAACCTTACTTGATGACTCAGGTTGCCCATCCTCTGTTGCATAACTTGCTTCAGAATCATCATAATCTGATTCGGAACTAGAGTATATAGAAAACTATAAATCTTCTCTTGAATATCATCATCAAGTTCTAGAGTCTTAAGCTTTTCTAGCTTACAATTTTGAGCTATGTGCCCAAATTTTCCACATTTATAACACTTAATCTTATCAAGATTTCGCCTTGACCTATTCCTAGTAAATCTATGAGATTTACGATGAGCCCTACGCTCATCTCTTTCTTCTCTAGTCCTTCTTCTAGATCTTCTTTTCTTATGATGAGATCTATATGAGATTCTGATTTAGAAGTTTCCCGGTTGGTGTTTTTTGAAGCATTCGGTAAACCGAATTGAGTACAAAAATCTCCTAATTGAGACTTTTCTCTAAGCTTATCCATTTTAAGCTGTCTTGAGAGTTTTAACTCATTGCACAAATTTATGCCTTCTTGCGTACAAGCCCCAATAAGCTTTCCATAAGTAAAATCACTATAGGGAATAATTCCTTGTGGATTTCTAAGAGTCTTGTTTACTCTTTCTGAAAATAAAGAAGGTAAGCCATCAATAAATTTGGCTTTCCAGAATTCTAAACCATTTTCGTAAAGTTCCATTACCCGACTTAAATAAGTGTCTTCATACCATCTAAACTCACCTAAATGTCTACATCTAAGACCATTTAGTAGAGATCTAATGGTTTCATATTGATTGGTGAATCTACTACTAAAATGTTCAAGAATAGTCAAAATAAGTGTATACACAGCGTCTTCTCTATTTTGAACAAGGGCAAAGCCTAAATTATCAACTCCTTCATTTACTGCCTTAGCATTAATTACAGCTGCTCTCGCATCCGAGGGCATATAATTATCCTACCATCCTCTTAGTTGACCGGTAAATCCTGCAATAATCATCTTGCAAATGGTTTTGTCAGTGTTACTAACACTTTTGCAGATAGTAGCATACATAAGCATCCTATGAACCATAATCGTCAACTGCCTATCAGTTAGCCCATCGAGATTCCATTCATAAATCTCACTTCCACTATAAGAAGCGTTAGTTTGATTCCAATCTCTTTCCTTTATTAAAACATCTTGAGGAGTAGGCCTGGGATAGTAATAAGTTTGCATGCTAGGTTTTCTAGCATAAGCAGTATTACCACTATTCTTCTTTGGATACCCATGAAGTTTATTAACTTCCATTTCCATTTGAGTTTCAAAATCAAAAGTGGCTTCCATCTCATCTGCAAAATCTTCAGCGAGACTTATCAGTTTTGCACTTGCACCAAATTGAGAAAAAACTTTTTATCAAGAAGATTTTCAAGGTCGTGCAAAGGTCTAAGAATAAAATCCTGAATCTCATGAGGCCTTTGAATATGAACATCAGGCTGTTTTGACGAAGAAGCCTGTTCCGAAACTTGTTTCACATATTTTAGCTTATTATCAATTTGAACAATCAGATTAGACAGGCTATCTAATTTTTTGTCTAGAGAACAAATATGTTCACCAATAACTTTAACATATAGACCCAAATAATTATTTTGAGAAATAAGACGATTAATTTCATTTATACTTACTGCGGCGACTTCATTATCAATAAATTTATGAAAAGCAGTAAAAGTAATACCAGTATTATTTGGTAAAATAAATGAAGCTTGAGGAGGATAAATGGATTGAATAATATTACCTGATTCATCTTTGTAAGATCGTTCAAGAACGTTGATGAATAAAGGCAAATAAGTGGTTATAAACTAAGGCACAAAGAACATAATATGATTATGTAATGCACAAGTTTCATAAAACTCTTGAGAAATATTATTTAAATCCTCTTTACTATAAGTGTCAAAAAACCAAGTTTTAAACCGGTTCCATTTTTCATTTAAAAATTCGTTTTGAATATATTTTCTTGCCAGTGAACCTGGACTAAAATCAATTTGATGTTCACTCATCATTAAGTATCATTAAGATTAAAATCCATCTCGGATACAGAAGGAATATCTTTATCAGAAACATCAGATGATTTATCATTCGTTTGAACAATGTTTAACCAAGGATCAATTTTAATTTTTTGTTTTTCTGCAGATATAACTGTTGATAAAGTATGTAAAGAAGCAGCGCGATTTCTAACTGGACCATAACAAGGTTCTAGCGGAGAAATATGTTGAATAGCCAGTCTTCTATCAGAAGCAAAAGAATGTCTACTATAAGGACCACTTTTTTCATCAAACTGCATACAAATGTTTCCATCTGAATTTTGACTAATATGAGAATATTCAGAATTAGTGACAGCATCGGTCATTTGCTTAGGGGGTATAACAGAATCTAAAATCCAAGTGGTAGGAAAATTAATTTCTTCCCATTTTATAGGTCTTCTAGTAGTGACCTTAGATCTGGCGAAATTAGTTTCTACCAAAATAGTTTGATCAGATGTAACATATAACTTACATCTAGGATTCAAAGTAGCAAGTAATTTATAATAGATTCTATATGACAAGCAAATTAATTTAAATCCAGGTGCATAGTTATAACCATGCGTTTTAACATTCAAAGTTAAAGCATCTAATATATTAGAATCAGTCAAAGATAACTGCAAATTGGGCTGAGCATTAAAATAAACTGGACCATAGGCCACCGTAGATTCTATCGAACCCATCAAGGATTGACGAAAATTTAAATTCCTCGCATCTCGTAGAGCAGCTAAAAAAGTCTCTGGTAACCCTTTAAGAGTTAAAGGTTTAAAAGTAATTTGAACCATGCCACTATGCAAAAATTTATACTGAGATTTATATAATTCAATATCACGCTTATTTAATAAATGAATAGTTTGTTCGGATGAGTTTAATGCCAAGGATTGTTCAGTTGTTTTAATCAACTGTTTATTGGAAATCTTATCAAACCAACCATAATCATAAATGATTTTTATATTAACTTTTGGGATAGTCCATTTGTTTAACAAATCAAGGTTTTGAGGTATATCTACCTCTTCTAAACGAGTGCTTTTAATATCTTCTTGATCCATAAAAGAGAGAATATATCTATGCCGAAGTTCTTGTGTATTTCGATTCTTATGTAGTTGGACTACCTCTAAGGATATTGACTTACTTGATCTATGACTGGGCGGACCACCACCAGGTCAGTGATCCTGTATCGTTGGTATCAGAGCCTAGGAACTTTCATGGTCTAATACCACCACCACCACCATTTCTACCATCTCTTTTATAGCAGCTTTAAGAGATGGTAGAAATCGTAATTGGAAGAAATCCCTTATAGGGACTATACAAACTAGTCTTGCTTATGGACCAGTTTATTTTAATGCTTATCCCAATTTACAGATTTCTTTGCAGGATGATAATTCTCTTAGTTCTCTGATGTTAAAAGTTAAACTTCATGGTTATGATTATATGTCTGGCACTGAAGTTGTTTGCATTTGTTAAAGGATTTATTATAAACTTTTACACACTTTAAATCCTATGTGTAAAATGATTGATTTAAAAAATGAGACTATTCTTATAGAAACTAATTTTGGAAAATCTAAAGTTGTTACTCGAAGACCAATTAAGTGGAAGAAATTGATTTTCCACAAGAATGGGTTATTTAAGGAGCAGCCCTTCCTAAAAATAATACTGACGATGAAATTTCAGAAATTGAACAGTTGAATGATGGAACTGTTAAAATAAGATTTTCTAATCCTATTAGTATTGATAATCAAAGCATGTCTTCTAGAATTGTTAAATCTAATTCTTCTTATATGTCTCATGTTGATTATATTGTACAGGTTCCTTCGAGAGCATCAAATTCTCAGATTAGAGAAAAATATAGATGTGACAATATTAAAATTGATAAGATTATAGAGCCGTCAATATGGGCTAAGCCCGTTTGGCCGGTCTGGGCTGACCCATGATTTGATAGGGCTGGGCTATGATTTTTGGTGCCCATTTAAGAAAAGGACTTTTTAGCCAGGCCTAAATAAGCCTGTCAATTTGTAGGGATTGAGAAATATGGTTAGGGCCGGCCCGTGGGCCAAATAAAAATTAATTAAAAAATAAAAATAAAATAGAGTATTAAAAATAATAGGAGTCTACACTCAAAATTTGTTTAAAATTTGAAATATTACAATTTAAATACAAATTATGTTTATAAAATATGTACTACATAAAATAAAGTTTCTAAAATTTCTAGGGAATCACTACATAGGCCATAACATATGGAATATTATCATAGTTTTTGTGTTTTATTATGATCATTAGTAAACAATTAAGTTAATATTTCTATTTAGCTATTTATGCTTTTACTTGAAATCAAAGTTAATAAATATTATATAAATAATTTTATTTGTGTATTTGATTAACAAGTAGTAACAGTAGTCGATATTCAGGATAATATTTTTAAATTATAATTTAATTTAAAAAATTATTAAAAAAATATACTTTTAAGAAAAAAGGGTTGGCCTAGCAAAGCCTACGGCCCACACACTTGTGGGCTGGGCCGTCCATTTTCTAGCCCACATAAAAAATGGGCTAGCCCGGCCTGGCCAGTCAAATTACAAAGCCTGTATGGGTTAGCCCGGATGAGGTGGGCCAGCCCATATTGACAGCTCTAGAATAGAATAATATTACTAGACCTGTCTCAGATCTTGATATAACTGAATCTGAAATGAATTTCTCAAATGAGCTATCTACTTAAAAGGTATTTATGATGTCTGAAAAACCTATTGACTTTAGTCCGGGATCACCGGCAAGAAAAAATATTTCTAAAGAATTTCAGGAATCTAAGTGGAAGCCATTCCGAAAATGGTTTTTCAAAAACTTTGATAAAGAAGAACAAAAGAATTTTCAAGAAGAATTTTATACCGATGTAATTGAAACAAAGAAAAATGTGATTATTTCTTTTGTTCCTTGGTTTATGTGCAAATATGTTCACAACTTTATCTCTGTTATAGAAAGAGATTTTACTCTAAGTAATGGAGAAATTACTAAATCAGTGATTAACCATTACAATCTTTCCTGATTGGATAGTATCTGATTCATAATCTAGATCAATGTCTTCATTATCGCTGTATTCATCAGATGTACCTGAAGATTCAAAAAAAGGTTCATCAAGAATAGCAAGGAGTTTACCCTCATTTAGGTTTTATAAAGATGTCTTCTTGTGCAGAGTTATGGAACTACCATAGTGTAATAGCACTCATTGGAAATCCAAATTTATAGATGGATTGCCATCTCTGTTTGCTGAAAGAGTAAGGAAAACACTCAAAGGTGAAGGGGTAAGTGTCAATTATGATGATTATAATTATGGAAAACTAATTAGTGCTTGTGTGCAGGAAGGAATTTCCTTATGTAATGAAATCAAGTTGAATCAACATATCAAAAGGCATCGTCTAAATGAAAGACAACAATTGGGAGAATTCTGTGAGCAATTCGCTCTAGATATCTCCAAGTTTGCTTATAAAGAAAGAAAGAAAGGAGAAGCAGAAAGAAAAACACTCTTCCAAGAGTTGATCTCGAAAAGATTATAAGGAATGGAATAGAAAAAAAGAGCGAAGAGCTGAAGGAAGAAAAAGCGAAAAAAGATTTTATAAATCTAAACGCAAGTATGATAAGTCTGATACTTGCCATAAATGTGGAAGATTCGGACATTACGCAAGAGATTGCAAAGTCAAGGAAAAAATTAAAAACCTTGACATAGAGGATAGTCTGAAGGATTCCCTCTACAAAATAATGTTAAACTCTGATTCAGGGAAATCAGATTCAGATTATAGCAGTCAAGAAGAATCTTCTACTAGTGAAGATCTCAAAGCTCTTCACCAAGAAGATTATATGTCTTCAGAAGATGATTGCTTGTCTTGTCAACAAGGATTGGAGTGTGACAAGGAAGGTGAAGAAGAAGATGATCTTTATAAGATTTATTCTCAATTTAAAGAAATGAATATTAATGTCATTGATAATGACAAAGTAATAGTACTCTTACAAACGGTCAAAGATTCGGAGATAAGGGCTCAAATTATTGATAAAAATAGTAATACTGCATCTACCTCTAAGACTGATAAAATAGATGAAATTCCTACAAAAAAAGGTTCATATACCATGGCGGAGGTTCAAAATCTCTTACTAGAAAAGAGAAAACTTATAAGTTCCGATCCCCTACTACGATCAATGATCTAAAACAAGAGATTAATAATCTCAAAGAAGACATTCAACGGCTCAAAGAAGAGAATGTCATCATAGAAGTTTGTCTGGATAGTTTCGAAACTCGTAGTGACTTGAGTAATAACTCAGTTTCTTCGTCCTCATGTGAAGGAGAAAGCAATAATCTTGATTTTCTCAAAAATATTAATTTTAGTAATACCAAAGGGGTTTTTCTACAAAACTTAAAAGCTTTTACTTCTCAAAAATTGTATACGAAAATCACTCTTCTTATTGATTATAATTTTTAAAAAAGAATTTATTGCTCTTATTGACAGTGCAGCTGATTTAAATTGCATTCAAGAAGGATTGATCCCTTCCAGATATTTTCATAAAACTACTCACAACCTAAGATCAGCAAATGGTAGTAAAATGAATATTGAGTTTAAACTACCCAAGGCTTTTATCTGCAAAGGAAAAAATTGTGTTCCTCAAAGCTTTGTTTTAGTAAAAGATATTACTAACCAAATTATTTTGGGAGTACCTTTTATAAATGGTATTTTTCCCCTTACTTATTGGGATAATGAAAAAAATATTGGTACTTGGAATAACAAGCCTTTTATACTTGAGTTTATTACAAAACCTTTTACGAGGATGATCAATGAATTGACCTCAAAAATGATTTTAAAAAATAATCAGGTCAGCTTTTTAAAAAGTGAGATCAATAGCATTGAAATTGATAGTATTATCCAAAATCCTAAATTACAGGACAAGATTGCTATTTTACAGAATCAGTTCTCCATTGAGATATGTGGAGATCATCCTAATGCTTTTTGGAATAGGAAGAAGCATGTGGATAACTTCGTTGAGGATAATATTCCCACGAAAGCAAGACCGTGCCAGATGAATTATGATTATCTGGACTTATGCAAAAAAGAGATTGAGTCTTTGCTTCAAAAAGGCCTTATAAGGCATTCCAGGTCCCCATGGTCTTGTACAACATTCTATGTTAATAAACATGCTGAGCAAGAAAGAGGTGCACCCAGGTTAGTCATCAATTATAAACCTCTTAATAAAGCACTTAGATAGATCAGGTATCCTATCCCTAATAAGAAGGATTTATTAGATAGGGTTTATGATGCCATAATATTTTCCAAGTTTGACTTGAAATCAGGTTATTGGCAGATCCAGATAGCAGAGTCGGATAGGTTTAAAACCGCTTTCAATGTCCCTATGGGTCAGTATGAATGGAACGTTATGCCATTTGGTTTAAAGAACGCTCCATCAGAATTCCAAAAGATCATGAATGATATCTTTATGCCATATAGTAATTTTATTATAGTCTACATAGATGATATTCTAGTATTTTCAAAAAATATAGAAACTCATTTTAAGCATATTGATTTATTCAAGAAAATCATTATTCAAAATGGTTTAGTACTATCCAGTCCAAAAATGGTTTTATTCAACACAAAAGTTAGATTTTTGGGATATTTTTTTGAAAAAGGTAATATCAGTTCTATTAATAGGAGTATAGAGTTTGCTTCTAAATTTCCTGATATTATCACTAATAAAACTCAATTGCAGAGATTTCTTGGAAGTCTGAATTATGTCGCTCCTTTTATAAAGGATTTAGCTATTGATACAACTATACTTTACGACAGGCTTAAGAATAGCCCAAAAGCATGGTCAAATAATCATACTGAAGCTATCAAGAAGATTAAGGAAAAGGTTAAGAATCTCCCTTGTCTTACATTGGTCAATCCAAATTGGGAGAAGACGATCGAAATAGATACTTCAGGTATAGGATATGGTGGTGTTCTAACACAATATTGCCCTGACAATAAGCGACATTATATTGTCCAATTCTATTCTGGAAAATGGAACACAGCCCAGAAGAATTATGCCACTCTAGCTAAAGAAATTTTGGCTATAGTGAAAAGTGTTCTGAAATTTCAAGGAGATCTATACAATCAAAAGTTTTTAATAAAAACTGATTGCCAAGAAGCTAAATTTATGTTTAATAAGGATTGTAAACATGATGTTTCTAAACAAATGTTTGCAACATGACAAGCATTATTAGCTCCTTTTGATTTTGAAATTCATTATAAGAAAGGTGAAGATAATAGTCTTCCAGATTTTCTCACTAGAGAATATTTAGATTAATATTACTTGTTTTTCTTTTCAGGATGAGCTTAAGACCATCATGGCCCCCTCCTTCAAGAAGGGGAGGAAGAGGAAGAACCAATTTAGGAAGGGGAGGTCATATCCTCGTTCAACATGGAAATAAGCAGTTGATAGCAGCAGTTCAACAAGTGGAACAAGTGGTATTGATATAAACCACCCAATGTACAAAGAATTCATGGATTTTATGAAATCCAAAAAGGAATCGGATAATGATCCACCAATATATTCCACCATCCCCATGGATGAGGAAAACATAGAAGTATTTGATCTAAACGACAAAAGAGAAGTTATACTTCTATTTAAAAATAATGACCTGAGATGGAAAAATGAACCATGGCAGTGAATTCCAACACTTTTACCCGGCGAATACAAAAAAAAGTTATAACTTTTCTAAGATGATTATGAAAAAGATCTTAGCACCTGAAGAATGGGGTATGAGCCCTTCGAAGGAAATGGATTATATCCATCTGGAACAAAAAGACGCGGTAAAATATAATTACTGGGATTACATTGATGGCTTTAATAAAGCTCTGTTATATGAAAATGCTAATAAGAAGCATTCACGGTTTATTAAGATATGCTCTAATATATTCGAAAGGCATATTCCAAATTGGTTTTCCAGATGGTGGACCTTATATGGTCCTTCGGTGAAGATTTTACTAGAATCATATAAAAAATTATATTTAGAATGGGTAAATATCTCCCCAAAAATTATAAGCCTGCAGGATGATAATATATTCTTTGAAGGAATGTTAATAATGTATTTCTTCATTGAATTCTCTATTCCTTGGATCATGAAATGGTCAGTGGAAGTTAATACTACTTCTTATGGGTTTCCATGTTTACAAAGGACATTTTATACAAAGTTCTGGAGTAAATTATTACAAAAGAACCAGGAAGGAAAGGTTCATGGTCTAGAAATTCTTGATTCAATAAATGAAAAAAATAGCAGATATTATGATATTGCTACATCAGAACCACAGGTGACAGATGCTCAAAGAATTTTAAAAAAATGTGTGCTTTTTACAGCATAAATTTCGCACCCTGTTTTAATAACAGCATAGAAAAAATGAAACCTACCATCTATGCAATTTTCTATATTGCGGTTCTGATGGAAGTTTGTTAAAAATTAGTCCTGACACCTGTGTGTTATCAGTTCTAATAATAAATAATTTTGGTAAAAGGAATGCTGAAAATTTTCTGATTCCTCTGACAATTGCTAATAACTCTTTTTTCATTAGTAGAGTATCTTGTTTTTGCATCATTAAAGCAGAGACAAGATGGTATCAAAGCCAAGGATCTAATGGAACTAGATTTTACTCTAGTAAAACCTATATGGTATATAGAAGGAGAAACATTAGTAGCAATACTACAGGTAATTAAAACATTAGATGAAGATTTAAAAAGAAAATTATAACTATTATTACATAAAAAAACAACTCTGAAGAAGAATTTTATGAAATAAATTATAATTATCCTGAAGGAATTATAGATGATATGAATACTTCTGATTATTACTTTTCAGAATAAATAAAATATGAGTATAAGAGAAGTATTAGAACTTATGAAAGACTTAATAGAAAGTCATAAACAGATAGCCTTAAGGCTAAAATTGATAGAAATAGAAATTACATCTCTTAAAGAAAATATACCAGGAAGAATTACTAGTATAATTGAATATTTTTTCTATGTTGTTATTAAAATAAGGTTGCGTAATTTATGCTGTAAAAAGCACACATTTTTTTTAAATTCTTTGAGCATCTTTGTAAGCAAAATACTCATCTATTCTAAATTTATGCTGTAAAAAGCACACATTTTTTTAAAATTCTTTGAGCATCTTTGTAAGCAAAATACTCATCTATTCTAAGCAATTTCATTTCACGAATAGCTATAATCAATTTTGTAGATGTTAAGTAAGTGCTTAAATATGTTTTTTTCATTTCAGGAAGGGCTCTATTGATATGATGGATAGTTATGCGATGTTTCCATGCTCTCTTTCTAATTAAATGCTCATGGTGTTGTATATGCTTCATAGCATGAACATGAATAAAATACTGAGATGCTTCATGATTATAACAATTTTTTAATAATTTTAAATTCCCTGTAGGTACTAAGTATTTCTTTTTATGTCTAAGTATGCATATAGCATGATATAGTTTGCTTGTAAAATTAATAATATGCAAAAAAAAAAGCGTGCGTGTATACCTTCCTTCTCTTTGATCGATGAACAGTCCTTATCACTACCTCAGTAGTTTTCCCTTTAGGCTGTGAACAGTGTTTTGCCCTAACGACCTCAGTCTTGGCAACTTGTTACTGTTCCTCCCTAAGGTTGAAGATCGCAACCTTCACTTAAGACTATTAATGGAGTTTTAAGAAGAGAGGTATAAAAACCAACTTTTTACTTCATACTAAAAATTTTACAATCAAACCACACTTATTATATCTATTACTCACAACATATTTAAGAAATACTTTTCCCTGGCGGGAGAAGTTACTACTCACTCTCTCTAGAGGTACCTAACATTTTTCTTAAATGGGTGTTTCTAAGAAAGATTAGTCTGCCTCTATTCTGAGAAATTCCTCTCCTTTTATAGATCTAAGGAGGGATCTTTTTACAATTTTTTATTTCATCTGGAAGTCCTTCAGAAATTTGTTTTTCTTTTTTCGTCCTTCAATAATGCTAATGGCCGACATGATATGATTTCTCTTTTTGACTATAGAGAAAAGTTGAAAGAGATCAGATTCTCTTTTATCTTCTTTGATGTAAGTGCTTACGTCATTTTGCTTTGTCTTTTTGACAGCTTACATTTCAAGTTTCTTCACCTAGTGGTAAATCATGTTTGTGATCAAGCATTTTGCAGGCTAGCTTCCACGTTTCTTCTGTTGCCTCTAGCTTGTGTAACTCGATATCAAGGATTTTATCTTTTATGACCTTAGATTTGGATCTTCCTTTTGTCATCAGGACCCAATCGTGATCATGATCTATTACCTTCATTTCCTCATTGTAAAATCGCTTGAGAATAAAGTAGAGAGCCTTAATTCCCAATGCTCTTTTAGTTTGTATCCATTTTTTATTTAAATGCGGGAATTTTTTGTTCACTCCTGTCGTTTTTATATTAAAATCCTTTAATTTTTCTATAGTGATGTAATTTATCGTAGGATAATACACTTGTTCATCTTTGCATTCCATAGAAATGCTAAAGAATCTGCAATAGACTCGTTCGCCTTGGGCATAATCTTTTATCGAATCAACTAATTGCTTAGGTAATCCTGATAATTCTTTTAGTTCTGCCTTGGCGTATACTCGGTCTAAATACCCGAATTTGAATAATTGGGCTGTGAACCCTGGGGATCCATTAGGAAATATGGAGATTCTTGGGAATAAATTGCTTGAGCTCAATACTCCAAACGTTTTTCCGCTTTCTTCTGGGAGATTATAAATGAATTTTGTAAAGACCAGCTATTGTTCTTCTTTAGGATGTTGTCTTCCAACCTGAAAAGAAGAAAAAACTTTTGTTCCTAATGGAACTTTGTTAGAGTTTTTTTTTTTATAATTTTTTCTTCATTTTTGGATTTATCATCCTTTTGTATTGCTTGGCTTTTACCTTTGTCCGAAGACTCCGGTTTCGGCATATCCATGCTTACCGATGAGATGTTTTTGGCACTAGGTGTTAGTGGGACATCTCCTGCCATTTTTTTGGGATTAATAGTCCCTTCAAGATTCGAATTCCTTTTTGGACGTGTGTCCAAATGTTCGCATAATAATAGAAATTCATTCATGTTTTTTGCTTGATCAATGCTTAATTGGTTATTTTCGGATTGCAATTTTCTTGCTTGTTTCGATAAGCTCATTGAATCATCTCTGATGTTGAATAACTTTTGGCTTTTGTCATCAATTGAATCAAACACCAAATTCATTTTTTCAAATACCCTGTTGACTAGGGTTTGTGTCTGTTTGTCCATGTTGAACGTTTCTCGACAGAAAATCTGCAAAAGAGTTGTCAATTCCTTTAATATGTTCTATTTTGAATGAATAAAATGATAATAGAACATGTCATCTATGCAATCTTCTATATTGCGGTTCTGATGAAAGTTTGTTAAAAATTAGTCCTGACACCTGCGTGTTATCAGTTCTAATAATAAATAATTTTGGTAAAAGGAACGCTGAAAATTTTCTGATTCCTCTGACAATTGCTAATAACTCTTTTTCATTAGTAGAGTATCTTGTTTCTGCATCGTTAAAAGTACCACTTGTGTACCTGCAAATTTCATTTAGATCTGTTTGCAACAGAGCTCCCCAGTGATAATCTGACGCATCAGTTTGTAATACTAAATTGTCATTTTCATCTGGTTATCCAAGTTTTGGTAACTTAGAGCATTCTTCTTTTAGGTGTTTTATACATTGTGTATGTTCTTTGGTCCAACCAAGTCTGTTGGATTTTCTTATTAGTTTTTGCAGTAAATTCCTTTTCTTTGCTAAATCCGAAATAAATTCTCCGACATAATTGAGGCATCCAAGAAACCTTTGTATTTCTTCTTTGGTTGTTAATTTGTTAGGAAATTCTATGATCTTCTTTGAGATATGGGTTTGGAGTTCAATTCCATTTTATGAAATTATCATTCCTAAGAATTCTATTTCATTTTTGTTTATATCTGCCTTCTTCTGGCTTAAAACTATTTCATTCTTTAAGCAGATGTCTGAAAATTTCTTTAGATGAGTTAAATGCTCTTCATATGTTTTAGAGCAAATTAATATGTCATCTATATAGACTAATAGAAATTCTTTATAAGAAAATATCTTGTCCATTTTTCTTTGGAATATTTGAGGGGCATTTTTTACCCCAAATGGCATTACTATCCATTCATAATGACCATTAGGTGTACTAAAAGCAGTTAGTGGAATAGATTCCTCTGCTAATTTTATCTACCAAAAACCACTTTTACAGTCAAATTTGGAAAAATAGTTTTTACCTTTAGCTAGGTTGATTAAGTTATTTTTATTTGGGATAAAATATCCATCAAATATACAATTTTTATTAAGCTCTTTGTAATTTATAACCATACGAGCTTTTCCTTTTTTTATTTCAGCATGGTTTCTTACCATAAATGTTGGGCTACTATGGGGGCTTTTACTCATCCTTATTAACTTTAGATTGAGTAATTCCTTAATCTGAATTTTAAATTCAGTTTTATCATCTTCATTATAGAGCATAGGTTTTACTCTAATAATAATGCTAGGGTCTTTTAGTGTTAATGTTGTCCTTTCATGATTTTGTTCCCATTTTTCAAGTGGATTTTCTCCATATGATTTTTGTAGGTTTTCTTTAATTTTTTCTAAGTTAAGACACTTACAAGAGATTTTTCTTAGGCTTTCTAAGTATCTTCTTTTGTTATCCTTCTCAATAATGTAAGGATTTTGTTTTCTTGGGACTTTGATAAAATGTCCGCAAGGGGTTTTGAGGCTTATCATATACAGTGTTTGATGATAATCCTGAAATTGTTGTAAAAAATCATTTCCTAATAATAAATTTGTTCCAGTTTATCGTAGGCAAATAATTTATTTATAGAAACAATTTTAGATCCTAAAATTATTTCTACCTTTTCTTTGGACTGAGAGAGCTTTTCTTTGTCTCCCGTAATTCCAATCATTGATATATTGCTTTTGTTTATATCCCATTCTTTTATAACAAAAGACTTAGCTAAGCTTGCTTCAGATCCGTTGTCTATTTCGCAACAGGTTGTTATTTTGATATCATAGAAAGTGATTTCTATGAAAAAAGATAATTTAAAAGAAGTTTCTTTTGGCATTTATATTTTTGGTATAAAACAAGTTTCATTTTTTTCCTTTTCTTCTCTGGAATTTTTCTAAGTATTTGATCAATCATTGGTTTAGTTAACAGGTTTAATTTATGTTTTCCTGTGGTTTGGGTAATTTCTATCACTTTTTCAATTTCTTGATATTCGTGATAAGATATTTTATTTCTTGCAAAAATTCTTTGCATCTTGTTTAATAAATTATCTTCTATTTTCAGATTTAGTTTAAATCCTTGAATTTTTCTAAAAATTTCTCCATCAAAAGTTGTTTTTAGAGCATAACCCCTGTGATCTTCTTCAGTTTCTAACATATGAACTGAAGTATCTTCTTCTTTTTGTATTTCTTTATTCTATTTATTGGAATCTGTAGAATATTCTTCATATAACTCTTCAAAGAAGTCTTCACTTCCTATTGATTTTATTGACTCAAGATCTGAATCAATTTCTATTCTGTCAATTTTT
This sequence comes from Solanum okadae, assembly GCA_036553675.1. Lineage (NCBI taxonomy): Eukaryota > Viridiplantae > Streptophyta > Magnoliopsida > Solanales > Solanaceae > Solanum > Solanum okadae. Next base: position 10,178,245 of record CM071689.1, on the reverse strand, counting down.
TATATTTTTACTTTTCTTTTGTTACATTCGTAACTTTTATGGCCTTCTTCGCCACAATTATAACACTTGCATTTTTCTGCTGGTTTTGTTCTTTTAAAATCTTTTTTCTTTTGGTAATATCTCTTTCTGGGTATATAATTTTGTTTAGAAATGTTTCTTCTTTTTATTAAACCCTTTCTAAGTTTTTTCTTTTTATAAGGTTTATCATCATTGCATCCCCATTGGGTGGCTGCATTTGTATCTAAACAATAAATTTGTGTATTTATTCTTTTAGATTTTCTTTGTATGTTATGTGACATACATAGTTGACCTAGTCTGTTTTTTAAGAAGCTTATTCTTTGACCAAGAGTATCTCCTTTTTTATTTTCTTTTTCATATTCTTCTCTGAAGTATTTTGCCCAAAAGCCTGGTAATTTTTTATAGTATTTTTCAAGATATGGTAACATTTCTTTACCACTATCAAATATTTTATAGTAATATTCTTCGAATTCACAAGTGTATTCTTGAATATAACTCATTTTACAGATTTGTAATTTTTCTAATTGCTCTTCAGCAATTGTTCTTATCCTTTCTCTATTGTGTATGGGGCTTCCTTGTCCACCAAAGAATCCATTTGCTATATATTGCTTTAGGTTTGTTATACCTTCTTGTAAAGAATTTTTTAATCCTTCTAAGGTATTTGATTTTCTTCTAGATTTTGTTGTTCTAGGAATTTTTGGATTAATATTTCATCCATACTTCCTTTTTGAAAGGTGTTTTTACTTGCAAATTTTTTGGCTAGTAATTCATTTATGTATTTTTGACTAATTCTTTTATCAAATTTTTCTGGTTTTTCAATTATACTAGTAATTATTCCTGGTATATTTTCTTTAAGAGATGTAATTTCTATTTCTATCAATTTTAGCATTAAGGCTATCTGTAATCTTCAAAAAAGATTTGAACAAGAAATATGTTCTGATTTACCAAACGCTTTTTGGGAACGCAAAAAACATATATTAGACTTACCATACATTGAAGGATTCAATGAACAGGCTATTACCACTAAGGCAAGGCCCATTCAGATGAGTCACGAGATGATGGAATTTTGTAAGAAAGAGATTGACACTCTTTTAAAAAATAAGATTATCAAGGTTTCTAAATCACCTTGGAGTTGTTCTGCTTTCTACGTTAATAAAAACGCCGAGAAAGAAAGAGGAGCACCAAGACTAGTAATCAATTACAAACCTTTAAACTCCGTTTTAAAATAGATCAGGTACCCCATACCTAACAAACGAGACCTTTTGAAAAGGACTTTAAAAGCAAATGTTTACAGCAAGTTTGATACGAAATCGGGTTTTGGCAAATTCAGATTTCAGAAAAAGATAAATACAAAACTGCTTTCAAAGTCCCTTTTGGACAGTATGAATGGAATGTAATGTCTTTTGGGCTCAAGAACGCCCCTTCGGAATTCCAAAATATAATGAATTCCATTTTTAATGATTATTCGTATATGTCAATTGTTTATATTGATAATGTTCTAATTTTCTCTGAGAACATTGATTCTCATTTCAAACACCTTAATACATTCTTCAAGATTGTTAAGCATAATGGTTTAGTTGTCTGTGCCAAGAAAATGGTACTCTTTCAAACTACCATTAGGTTTTTAGGCCGTGATCTTTATCAAGAACGTACAAACCCATTTGCAGAGCCATTGAGTTCTCGTCCAAATTCCCTAACGAAATTTCCAATAAAACCCAACTTCATAGGTTTCTAGGAAGTTTGAATTATGTTGATGATTTCATTCCTAAGGTCAAACATGTTTGCAAACCTTTGTATAAAAGACTTAGAAAAAACCCTGTTCCTTGGAGTTCTGAACAAACCCAGGCTGGCATTCGTGTCAAGGCCTTAGTTCAAAATATTCCATGTCTAGGAATCCCCAACCCTAATGCATTTATTATTGTTGAAACTGATGTGTCTGATGCAGGTTATGGAGGAATCCTTAAACAAAAAGTAGATCCTGAATCTACAGAGCAATTAGTTCGTTTTACATCCAAAATCTGGAATTCCGCTCAAAAAAATTATTCAACGATTAAAAAGGAAGTTTTGTCTATAGTGCTATGTATCACTAAGTTTCAAGATGACCTTATCAACAAAGAATTTCTATTAAGGGTAAATTGTAAATCTGCAAAAGAAATTTTATAAAAAGATGTTAAAAATCTTGTTTCTAAACAAATCTTCGTTAGATGGCAAGCTCTACTATCTAGCTTTGATTTCAAAATTGATTTCATCAAAGGAGAAGACAATTCTCTACCAGATTTTCTAACTCGTGAATTCTTGCAGGGAAAGCATGAGGCCATTTAGGCCAATCACTCCTTCCAAAGGAGACAACCTTCTCAGGGCAAAAATGTCTAGACCATTTATCCATCCTCCATTAGCCCCAGCAAAATCTGAAGCTCCACAAAGGCCCGAACTAACCTTCCAAAATAAGTTCACCGCCCTAGCCGATTATCCAAGGCTACCTTGTCCCTCACAACCAAAGCTTCCTTGTCCACCTCAGCCAAAGTTGATCAACCTTATACCAACTAAACCTTTTGATCAAGGAGCATCTTCTAGCTCCATTCAAACCAAAGAAAGCTATGCTATGAAAGCACCTGAGTCTTTCGCCCAAGCCGTTAACCCTGAGTTAACCAAAATCATCCCTTCCAAACCAAATTCAAAAGAAGAATCTTTTGATTTTGTTATTTCACAAGTATTGCCTATAATGGCACTTAACAAAGAATATGGCAATGTTGATACAGAGCATCTGATCAGACCTTGCTACATGGATTCTAATTTTGCGGATACTAACAATCCATTGAAGACTAGAAGATTTTATGAAGCCATTCTCATTGATACTGATTCAATAGAGATTGAACATTCCAGGGATGAAAATAACCCTGCCAATATCAAATATTCAAGATTCACTATCAAGAAGATCTTGGATCCATTCGAATGGTTTGCACACTCCTATTGCACTATCAGTGACACATAGGCCACAGACCTATAATTGGTATGACTACAAGTCAGCGTGGATGAACTTTCTATATCTAAGACCAAGACATACTTGGTTTATTAAATACAATCCAAGCATCGCTAAGACTATCGTTCCCAGATGGTTTTACGAATGGTGAAATTTTTTCGGAGGAACCAAAGAAATTCTTCCCCAATAATTTCTCAACCGATTTGATGAATTTTAAGTCAAAGAAGAAATTATCACTTTACCTGAGCATATTAAATTATGCAAATGTTATATCCAAAAGAAGATATCATATATCGTTACTTGGAATTTCTCCAAGAATGATTTTGATCGTATTCAATATTTGTGTAAGCAAATTCAAATCAAAGGTTGGGTTCCCAAACAACCGAGCATTAAAGTCCGGTCTCAAGACAAGGCAAGTTCATCATCAAAGAATTCATCTAAGGTAGTACTCAAAAAGAAATTGAAAGATGCATTGGATAATTTAGAGAAATATGATGAGAAATAGATCATGAAAATGATTGAAGACGCCGCTTCCACCGAAAGCAGCAGTGAAGATAACGGTGACATGTGTAAACCCAAAGGTTTGGCTTACATGGACCCCGATTACGAATAAGAAAAAGACCCCCTATGAAAAGTAGAGGCAAAGCCGAAATTACTTTTCATAAGTGGCATTTCATTATTCCAAATTGGCATCCACAGAGAAGCTATAAGACAAAATACTTTTGAAAAGCATGTCTCCATTATCTCAGAAAATAAGAAGAAGGCGTCTCCTTTACTAAAAAGAGATTCCCACTCAACCACTTTTGTCAAAAGAAGTAGGCCCTTATGTTTCCACAATAAGAAAAGATATTCTCCACTATCCCTACTTTAGAAAAGCAGGACCATCCATCATTGTCGGCAACATCCTAGCCATCCACTTGTATGCCTAAGATGTAAAGGCAATCACTCCTCCTTCTATATAAGGAGACTTCCTATTATGTTTAGAGACATCAGAAAATATCAAGACTTACTCCTATATTCTCAAAGCCTCCTCTTGTAATGTTTCCCATATTTGAAGTTATGCAATAAACATTGGTTTCTTGTAAGTATTATTACTTGTGTTTTATAATTCCGCATTATTACTTAAGATCCTTTTATTGGTATCAAGATTTTTCATTAAATCTTTCTTCACTTCTTCCATATACAACGCTATAGCTTCTGATTTAGAAATCAGTCATTTCTTCATTTGAAGCTTTCTTGTGATCTTCTTAAATGGGCTCAGATCATCTGTCACATGTGGTTCTGATGTAGCAATATCATAATATCTGCTAATTTTTTTATTTATTGAATCAAATACATCATCATCATCATTATTATTATTATTATTATTATTAATTTTATGATAGTCTTAATAAGATATCAGAAAAATATGCTAGAAAGCCGGTCCAAAGGATGTTCTACTATCCTAGACCTACTCCTCAAGATGCTAGCAATAAGAAAGAATTTTATGATAGTCTTATTAAGACTATCATAAAATTCTTTCTTATTGCTAGTGGTATCAGAGCCATGGATATTTAGTAACTATAGGTGGAATAGTTCAACACAGTTTTCTTTTATGAATATCATAAAGAGAAGGTCTACTGTTAAAAACAGTAGAAAGGAAGAATATGATATACCTCAGCATTTAGATCTACTTAATAAGTGGACAATTCCTAAAATATCGCCTAAGATTATATATCAGATGGGTACTTTTGAGAAACTTGGTTTCAAACAGGTGGTTAAAACCACTGAAAAAACTATTACTATTGATAGTGATAACCAGACATTTAGATTATTGTCTGATAATGATTTAGCACCCTATAAAGATATTTATAGATTTATGCATATTGGGTTAGTCCAGGTGGCCTTTAAGCCCCTTACTTTGCGTGGTTTACCTGAAAGCTTCATAGCAGCTTTGCGTGACGGTAGAAATCATAATTGGAAGAAATCCCTTATAGGGACAATTCAAACTAGTCTCGCTTATGGGACAATTCAAACTAGTCTAGCTTATGGACCAGTTTATTTTAATGCATATCCTAACTTACAAATTTCTTTGCAGGATGAGAATTCATTAAGTTCTCTTATGTTAAATGTTAAACTTCATGGTTATGATTATATGCCTGGCACTGAAGTTGTATGCATATGTTACAGGATTTATTATAAGTTATTACATACTCTTAATCCTATGTGCAAAATAATTGATTTCAAAAATGAAACTATTTTAATAGAAACAAATTTTGATAAATCAAAGGTTGTTACTAGAAGACCTATTAAGTGGGAAGAAATTGATTTTCCACAAGAATGGGTTATTGAAAATGCTACCCAACCTCAAAATAATATTAATACTGAGGTTTCTGAAATTGAACAGTTAAATGACGAAACTGTTAAAATCAGATTTAATGAACCTATTAACATGCTTCTTGAAAATCGTAGTATGTCTTCTAGGATCAGTAGATCTGTCTCTTATATTTCTCCTGTTGATTATACTGTACAGGATCCTTCTCGAGCATCTACCTCTCAAATTAGAGAAAATTATAGATATGACAATATAGAAATTGATAAAGATAATATTGTTAAGCCTGTTCAGAAGGCTAGTTCTGATTTAGATATAACTGAATCTGAAATGAATTTTCCTAATGGAATAACAGGTTAAATTTAATTTTCTTATGCCTGACAAAATCATCGATTTTAGTCCGGGATCTCCGGCAAGAGCTCGTATCGCTAAAGATTTTCAGCGAAAAAAATGGAAGCTTTTTAGAAAATGGTTTTTTAAAAACTTTAATAAAAAAGAGCAACATGAATTTCAAGAGGAATTTTATAAAGATCTTATAGATTCTAAAATAAATCGATTAATTCCTTTCATTCCTTGGTTTATGTGCAAACATGTTCATAACTATATTTCTATGCTTGAAAGAGACTTTACTCTAAGCAATGGAGAAATTACGAGATCTGTTTTTCCTCCACAACAATCTTTTCAAATTAATAAAAATGATAAAATTGTTAATTTTAATGCTTTTTCTAAACTATTAGAAAATGACACTGCTTTGGTAACCACTCAGCATGTTAATGCTATAATAAAGCAAAATAATTATGCAAATATTTATATGAGCATTATAGGTGATCATATTATATCTTTGCATGAGAAAGTTGATAGACTTCTTACTCTATTACCCACTAAGATAAAAGGTAAAGAAAAAGTTACTAATAGTAGCTTACAACCTCCTCCTGATATAGAGGATTTTAAAATCAAGGATTATTCAGACCTTGAAAGTTTTTTGGAAAAGAAATTCAAAGGGGGTGGGGTGCAACCTATAAATGCAGACAATTTTATCGAAGGAGAATCTAGCAATAAGAAAGAATTTTATGATAGTCTTAATAAGATATCAGAAAAATATGCTAGAAAGCCGGTCCAAAGGATGTTCTACTATCCTAGACCTACTCCTCAAGATGTTCTACTTGAAGAACACGAACATATTATAACTAATAGTTATAATGGAAAAGAAATCTATGAATGGAACATAGATGGGTATACTGATAGACAGATTTTTACAACTGTCCATAGAATGTTGATGTACAGTACTATTTGTAAGACCAACAAAAATAGTGATAAGACTATTGCTGATATGATAACAGCTGGTTTTACGGGTCAATTAAAAGGATGGTGGGATAATTATCTCAACCAAACTCAAAGAGATACAGTTCTTATGGCCGTAAAACAAGAGGGAGAACAAATTATTCAGAACGCAGTTTATACACTAGTTTTGAATATTATCGAACATTTCTCAGGAAGATGGTCAGATAATAGTGAGACCATTAGAACTCTACTCCAAAATCTGAGATGTAAGACTCTTACATCCTTCAGATATTACAAGGATGTCTTTTTATGTAGAGTTATGGAATTACCAGAGTGTAATAGCACTCATTGGAAATCCAAATTTATAGACGGATTACCAACCCTATTTGCAGAAAGAGTGAGGAGATCTCTGCGAGGAGATGATCATAGTATCAATTATGATGATTATACTTATGGCAAATTAATAAGTGCATGTGTACAAGAAGGTTTAGCCTTGTGCAATGAGATTAAGTTGAATCAACAGATTAAGCGACATCGCTTAAGTGAAAGGAAACAGTTAGGAGAATTTTGCGAACAATTCGCATTTGATATTCCTAAACAAAAGTCTAGAGACTTGGAATCTTCTTCCCATAAAAAGAAGAAATCTTCTAAAAAAGATTATGAAAAATGGAAGAAGAAGAAAATTGAAAAGAAGATCAGAAGAGCAGAAGAAGGTAGAGGAGATTCCTCTAAAAGGAGAAAAAAGTATCGAAATTTTAATAAATCCGATACTTGTCACAAATGTGGTAGGTATGGCCATTATGCCAAAGATTGCAGAGTCAAGGAAAAAATTAAGAGCCTTGACATAGAAGAAAATATAAAGGATTCTCTTTATAAGATCATGCTTAATTCTGACTCTGAATCAGGGTCAGAATATAGTAGCAGAGAAGATTCTTCAACAAGTGAAGATCTCAAAGCTCTTCAACAGGAAGATTATTTGACCGCTGAAGATGAATGTTCACCATGCCAACAAGGAATGGCGTGTGAAAAAGATGATGAAGATGATCTTTATAAGATCTATGAACAATTTAAAGAAATGAGCCTTAATGTCATTGATAATGACAAAATTATTGAGCTTTTACAAAATATAAAAGACCCTGAAATTAGAGCTCAAATTATTGATAAGATCAGTGATACTAAAGAAAAGGAATATATTACTGAAAAGGATTATACTCCTAAGGAAATTCCAACCAAAGAAGGTTCATATACCATGGCAAAGGTAAAAAATCTCTTATTAGAAAGGAGAAAAATGATAAGTTCTCCCACTACCATCAGTGACCTGAAAGAAGAGATTAATAATCTCAAAGAAGAAATTACTCTTCTTAAAGAAAAGAATATCGTTATAGAAGTCAGACTTGATGCTATCCAGACACTTAGAAATCTGGATAACGCCTCTGAATCATCTTCCTCTATGGAAGGTGAAAATGATAATCTAGATTTTATAAAAAATCTTTCTTTAAAAAATGATAAAACAGATTTTCTTTATAGTCTTAAAGCTTTTACTTCTCAAAAGTTTTATACAAAAATTACTCTTCTAATTGATTATAATTATAAAAAAGAATTTATAGCTCTTATTGACAGTGCAGCTGATTTAAATTGTATCCAGGAAGGACTTATACCTTCAAGATATTTTCATAAAACTACTCATAGTCTTAGATCAGCAAATGGTAGTAAAATGAATATTGAATTTAAGCTTCCAAAAGCTTTTATTTGTAAGGGGAAAAATTGTGTTCCCCAAAGTTTTGTTTTAGTTAAAAATATCACTAACCAAATAATTTTGGGTGTTCCTTTTATAAATGATATTTTCCCTCTTACTCATTGGGATAACAATAAGATTATTGGAACTTGGAACGACAAACCGTTTATACTAGAATTTGTTACCAAACCATTTACAAGAATGATTAACGATATGACTGCAAAATTACTGGTTTCAAAAAACAACCAAGTAAGTTTTATAAAACAAGAGATTAACAGCATTGAAGTTGATCATATTTTACAAAATCCTAAATTAAAGGAAAAAATCGCCATTTTAAAGAATCAGTTTTCTATTGATATTTGTGGAGATCATCCTAATGCTTTCTGGAACAGGAAAAAGCATGTAGTAAGCCTCCCTTATGAGGAAAGCTTTGTTGAGGATAATATTCCTACTAAAGCAAGGCCCTGTCAAATGAATGCTGATTACTTAGAGTTATGCAAAAAGGAAATTGACTCCTTACTTCAGAAAGGCCTTATAAGGCATTCTAAGTCTCCTTGGTCTTGTACAGCCTTCTATGTTAATAAACATGCAGAGCAAGAAAGAGGAGCACCTAGATTAGTCATCAATTATAAGCCGCTTAATAAAGCCCTTAAGTGGATCAGGTATCCAATTCCTAATAAAAAGGATTTACTTGATAGAGTTTATGATGCTATCATTTTTTCTAAATTTGATTTAAAATCAGGTTACTGGCAGATTCAGATAGCAGAATCTGATAGGTTCAAGACAGCTTTTAATGTCCCTATGGGTCAATACGAATGGAATGTGATGCCATTTGGTTTGAAAAATGCTCCTTCTGAATTTCAGAAAATTATGAATGATATATTTTTACCATATACTAATTTTATAATTGTTTATATAGATGATATCTTGGTATTTTCTAAAAATATAGAAACCCATTTTAAACATTTAGAATTATTTAAAAAAATTATAATGCAAAATGGATTGGTTATATCTCAACCAAAGATGGCTCTTTTCCAGACTAATGTAAGATTCTTAGGACATAATATTGAAAGGGGAAGCATCAGCCCTATTAACAGGAGTATAGAATTTGCTTCTAAATTTCCCGATATTATTACTGATAAAACTCAGTTGCAGAGATTTCTTGGAAGTCTTAATTATGTAGCTCCTTTCATAAAGGATCTGGCTAAGGATACGGCTATTATTTATGATAGATTAAAAAAGAATCCTAAAGCTTGGTCAAATGACCATACTGAAGCCATTAAGAGGATTAAAGAGAAGGTTAAAAATTTTCCTTGTCTCACTTTAGCGAATCCAAATTGGGAAAAATCTGTTGAAACTGATGCTTCAGATATTGGTTATGGTGGCGTCCTTACCCAATATTGCCCTGATACTAAACGGCATTATATAGTTCAGTTTTATTCGGGAAAATGGAATACAGCCCAGAAAAACTATGCAACTATAGCCAAAGAAATCTTAGCTATTGTAAAATGTGTTCTCAAATTCCAAGGTGACCTTTATAATCAAAGGTTTTTAATAAAAACTGATTGTCAAGCAGCAAAGTTTATGTTTAATAAAGATTGTAAGCATGATGTTTCTAAACAAATGTTTGCTAGATGGCAAGCTCTTTTAGCGCCTTTTGATTTTGAGATACATTATAAGAAAGGAGAAGATAATAGTCTACCTGATTTTCTTACTAGAGAATATTTAAATTGAATAATTTTACTTTTTCAGGATGAGACCAGAATGGCCCCCTCCTTCCAGGAGAGGACGAGGAGGACGAAGCAATTCAGGAAGAGGAGGTCATATCCTCGCCCAACAAGGAAATAGGACGCTAACATCATTTAATGTTAGCCAGACAACTGCTTCATCAAGTAGTGGCACCAGTGGGGGAGTTAATATCAACCACCCAATGTATAAAGAATTCATGGATTTCATTAAATCCAAGGAAGAGGCTAGTTCATCAACGACATATTCTTCAGTACTAATAGATGACGAAAATATAGAAGTATTTGATATAAACAGCAAAAGAGAAGTTATACTTCTGCTGGAAGAAAGTGATCTCCGATGGAGAAATGAACCTTGGCAGATAATGACCAGGTATCTGGATACAGTAGCTTATACTGCTACATCATATAAATACAGAATGCACTATGAGATTATACTCTCATCCACAGGATGTGAATTCCAGCATTTTTATCCTGCGAACACCAAGAAAGTTTATAACTTTTCAAAATTGGTTATTAAGAAGATTATATCACCAGAAGAGTGGGGTATGAGCACCTTAAAAGAAATGGATTATATCCATCCAGAACAAAAAATTCCAGTAAAATATAACTATTGGGATTATATTGATGGATTTAATAAAGTCCTTTATGAAAATGCTAATAGAAAGCACTCATGGTTTATAAAACTATGTGCGAATATTTTTGACAGGAATATTCCTAATTGGTTTTGCAAATGGTGGACATTATATGGACCAACCATAAAAATATTGCCAGAATCCTATAAAAAATTATATTTAGAATGGATAGATGTTTCTCCAAAGTTAACTAGGTTACAAGAAGATAATATTTTCTTTGAAGGAATTTCAGTGATGTATTTTTTCATTGAGTTTTCCATTCCATGGATTATGAGATGGTCAATTGAAGTTAATACTACTTCAGAAGGATTTCCCTGCTTGCAAAGAGTGTTCTACACTAAGTTCTGGAGTAAATTACTTCAGAAAAACCAGGAAGGACAATTACATGGACAAGAAATCCTGGATTTAATAAATGTAAAAGTAAGTAGGTATTATGAGACCAATACTACAGAAGTTAAAGGACCTAATGATACAGATCCATTCAAGAAAATTGCCAGACAACTTCAAATGAAGAAAGGAATCATTTCCAAATCAGAGGCAATCGCTCTGTATATGGAGGAAGTAAAGAAAGATCTAATAAAAAATCTTGATTTTGATATAAAAGATGACACTTCCATGGCATCAGCCAGTCATACAGATGATACATGTCTTGCAGGAGAAGCACAAGACATTGATGATGAAGAAGAAGAAGACCTTGAGGCTATTCTCAAGCGTTACCAGCAGCAGATGGAAGAATCTTCCATTTACACAACAGACAAAGGAAAAGACAAAACATAGTGGATGTCCTTTTACTTTATATCTTTTATAAAGATAATGGGCCAGATAGACGGCCAAAAAAGAATAAAACCATGTGAAGGCCATTGTTGCTTGTCGGCCTTATCGTTTGCTTATTGGCCATTATATATTAGAAGTGGCCCACAACTTTATAATGGCCAATAAGCAAACGATAAGGCCGACAAGCAACAATGGCCTTCACATGGTTTTATTCTTTTTTGGCCGTCTATCTGGCCCATTATCTTTATAAAAGATATAAAGTAAAAGGACATCCACTATGTTTTGTCTTTTCCTTTGTCTGTTGTGTAAATGGAAGATTCTTCCATCTGCTGCTGGTAACGCTTGAGAATAGCCTCAAGGTCTTCTTCTTCTTCATCATCAATGTCTTGTGCTTCTCCTGCAAGACATGTATCATCTGTATGACTGGCTGATGCCATGGAAGTGTCATCTTTTATATCAAAATCAAGATTTTTTATTAGATCTTTCTTTACTTCCTCCATATACAGAGCGATTGCCTCTGATTTGGAAATGATTCCTTTCTTCATTTGAAGTTGTCTGGCAATTTTCTTGAATGGATCTGTATCATTAGGTCCTTTAACTTCTGTAGTATTGGTCTCATAATACCTACTTACTTTTACATTTATTAAATCCAGGATTTCTTGTCCATGTAATTGTCCTTCCTGGTTTTTCTGAAGTAATTTACTCCAGAACTTAGTGTAGAACACTCTTTGCAAGCAGGGAAATCCTTCTGAAGTAGTATTAACTTCAATTGACCATCTCATAATCCATGGAATGGAAAACTCAATGAAAAAATACATCACTGAAATTCCTTCAAAGAAAATATTATCTTCTTGTAACCTAGTTAACTTTGGAGAAACATCTATCCATTCTAAATATAATTTTTTATAGGATTCTGGCAATATTTTTATGGTTGGTCCATATAATGTCCACCATTTGCAAAACCAATTAGGAATATTCCTGTCAAAAATATTCGCACATAGTTTTATAAACCATGAGTGCTTTCTATTAGCATTTTCATAAAGGACTTTATTAAATCCATCAATATAATCCCAATAGTTATATTTTACTGGAATTTTTTGTTCTGGATGGATATAATCCATTTCTTTTAAGGTGCTCATACCCCACTCTTCTGGTGATATAATCTTCTTAATAACCAATTTTGAAAAGTTATAAACTTTCTTGGTGTTCGCAGGATAAAAATGCTGGAATTCACATCCTGTGGATGAGAGTATAATCTCATAGTGCATTCTGTATTTATATGATGTAGCAGTATAAGCTACTGTATCCAGATACCTGGTCATTATCTGCCAAGGTTCATTTCTCCATCGAAGATCACTTTCTTCCAGCAGAAGTATAACTTCTCTTTTGCTGTTTATATCAAATACTTCTATATTTTCGTCATCTATTAGTACTGAAGAATATGTCGTTGATGAACTAGCCTCTTCCTTGGATTTAATGAAATCCATGAATTCTTTATACATTGGGTGGTTGATATTAACTCCCCCACTGGTGCCACTACTTGATGAAGCAGTTGTCTGGCTAACATTAAATGATGTTAGCGTCCTATTTCCTTGTTGGGCGAGGATATGACCTCCTCTTCCTGAATTGCTTCGTCCTCCTCGTCCTCTCCTGGAAGGAGGGGGCCATTCTGGTCTCATCCTGAAAAAGTAAAATTATTCAATTTAAATATTCTCTAGTAAGAAAATCAGGTAGACTATTATCTTCTCCTTTCTTATAATGTATCTCAAAATCAAAAGGCGCTAAAAGAGCTTGCCATCTAGCAAACATTTGTTTAGAAACATCATGCTTACAATCTTTATTAAACATAAACTTTGCTGCTTGACAATCAGTTTTTATTAAAAACCTTTGATTATAAAGGTCACCTTGGAATTTGAGAACACATTTTACAATAGCTAAGATTTCTTTGGCTATAGTTGCATAGTTTTTCTGGGCTGTATTCCATTTTCCCGAATAAAACTGAACTATATAATGCCGTTTAGTATCAGGGCAATATTGGGTAAGGACGCCACCATAACCAATATCTGAAGCATCAGTTTCAACAGATTTTTCCCAATTTGGATTCGCTAAAGTGAGACAAGGAAGATTTTTAACCTTCTCTTTAATCCTCTTAATGGCTTCAGTATGGTCATTTGACCAAGCTTTAGGATTCTTTTTTAATCTATCATAAATAATAGCCGTATCCTTAGCCAGATCCTTTATGAAAGGAGCTACATAATTAAGACTTCCAAGAAATCTCTGCAACTGAGTTTTATCAGTAATAATATCGGGAAATTTAGAAGCAAATTCTATACTCCTGTTAATAGGGCTGATGCTTCCCCTTTCAATATTATGTCCTAAGAATCTTACATTAGTCTGGAAAAGAGCCATCTTTGGTTGAGATATAACCAATCCATTTTGCATTATAATTTTTTTAAATAATTCTAAATGTTTAAAATGGGTTTCTATATTTTTAGAAAATACCAAGATATCATCTATATAAACAATTATAAAATTAGTATATGGTAAAAATATATCATTCATAATTTTCTGAAATTCAGAAGGAGCATTTTTCAAACCAAATGGCATCACATTCCATTCGTATTGACCCATAGGGACATTAAAAGCTGTCTTGAACCTATCAGATTCTGCTATCTGAATCTGCCAGTAACCTGATTTTAAATCAAATTTAGAAAAAATGATAGCATCATAAACTCTATCAAGTAAATCCTTTTTATTAGGAATTGGATACCTGATCCACTTAAGGGCTTTATTAAGCGGCTTATAATTGATGACTAATCTAGGTGCTCCTCTTTCTTGCTCTGCATGTTTATTAACATAGAAGGCTGTACAAGACCAAGGAGACTTAGAATGCCTTATAAGGCCTTTCTGAAGTAAGGAGTCAATTTCCTTTTTGCATAACTCTAAGTAATCAGCATTCATTTGACAGGGCCTTGCTTTAGTAGGAATATTATCCTCAACAAAGCTTTCCTCATAAGGGAGGCTTACTACATGCTTTTTCCTGTTCCAGAAAGCATTAGGATGATCTCCACAAATATCAATAGAAAACTGATTCTTTAAAATGGCGATTTTTTCCTTTAATTTAGGATTTTGTAAAATATGATCAACTTCAATGCTGTTAATCTCTTGTTTTATAAAACTTACTTGGTTGTTTTTTGAAACCAGTAATTTTGCAGTCATATCGTTAATCATTCTTGTAAATGGTTTGGTAACAAATTCTAGTATAAACGGTTTGTCGTTCCAAGTTCCAATAATCTTATTGTTATCCCAATGAGTAAGAGGGAAAATATCATTTATAAAAGGAACACCCAAAATTATTTGGTTAGTGATATTTTTAACTAAAACAAAACTTTGGGGAACACAATTTTTCCCCTTACAAATAAAAGCTTTTGGAAGCTTAAATTCAATATTCATTTTACTACCATTTGCTGATCTAAGACTATGAGTAGTTTTATGAAAATATCTTGAAGGTATAAGTCCTTCCTGGATACAATTTAAATCAGCTGCACTGTCAATAAGAGCTATAAATTCTTTTTTATAATTATAATCAATTAGAAGAGTAATTTTTGTATAAAACTTTTGAGAAGTAAAAGCTTTAAGACTATAAAGAAAATCTGTTTTATCATTTTTTAAAGAAAGATTTTTTATAAAATCTAGATTATCATTTTCACCTTCCATAGAGGAAGATGATTCAGAGGCGTTATCCAGATTTCTAAGTGTCTGGATAGCATCAAGTCTGACTTCTATAACGATATTCTTTTCTTTAAGAAGAGTAATTTCTTCTTTGAGATTATTAATCTCTTCTTTCAGGTCACTGATGGTAGTGGGAGAACTTATCATTTTTCTCCTTTCTAATAAGAGATTTTTTACCTTTGCCATGGTATATGAACCTTCTTTGGTTGGAATTTCCTTAGGAGTATAATCCTTTTCAGTAATATATTCCTTTTCTTTAGTATCACTGATCTTATCAATAATTTGAGCTCTAATTTCAGGGTCTTTTATATTTTGTAAAAGCTCAATAATTTTGTCATTATCAATGACATTAAGGCTCATTTCTTTAAATTGTTCATAGATCTTATAAAGATCATCTTCATCATCTTTTTCACACGCCATTCCTTGTTGGCATGGTGAACATTCATCTTCAGCGGTCAAATAATCTTCCTGTTGAAGAGCTTTGAGATCTTCACTTGTTGAAGAATCTTCTCTGCTACTATATTCTGACCCTGATTCAGAGTCAGAATTAAGCATGATCTTATAAAGAGAATCCTTTATATTTTCTTCTATGTCAAGGCTCTTAATTTTTTCCTTGACTCTGCAATCTTTGGCATAATGGCCATACCTACCACATTTGTGACAAGTATCGGATTTATTAAAATTTCGATACTTTTTTCTCCTTTTAGAGGAATCTCCTCTACCTTCTTCTGCTCTTCTGATCTTCTTTTCAATTTTCTTCTTCTACCATTTTTCATAATCTTTTTTAGAAGATTTCTTCTTTTTATGGGAAGAAGATTCCAAGTCTCTAGACTTTTGTTTAGGAATATCAAATGCGAATTGTTCGCAAAATTCTCCTAACTGTTTCCTTTCACTTAAGCGATGTCGCTTAATCTGTTGATTCAACTTAATCTCATTGCACAAGGCTAAACCTTCTTGTACACATGCACTTATTAATTTGCCATAAGTATAATCATCATAATTGATACTATGATCATCTCCTCGCAGAGATCTCCTCACTCTTTCTGCAAATAGGGTTGGTAATCCGTCTATAAATTTGGATTTCCAATGAGTGCTATTACACTCTGGTAATTCCATAACTCTACATAAAAAGACATCCTTGTAATATCTGAAGGATGTAAGAGTCTTACATCTCAGATTTTGGAGTAGAGTTCTAATGGTCTCACTATTATCTGACCATCTTCCTGAGAAATGTTCGATAATATTCAAAACTAGTGTATAAACTGCGTTCTGAATAATTTGTTCTCCCTCTTGTTTTACGGCCATAAGAACTGTATCTCTTTGAGTTTGGTTGAGATAATTATCCCACCATCCTTTTAATTGACCCGTAAAACCAGCTGTTATCATATCAGCAATAGTCTTATCACTATTTTTGTTGGTCTTACAAATAGTACTGTACATCAACATTCTATGGACAGTTGTAAAAATCTGTCTATCAGTATACCCATCTATGTTCCATTCATAGATTTCTTTTCCATTATAACTATTAGTTATAATATGTTCGTGTTCTTCAAGTAGAACATCTTGAGGAGTAGGTCTAGGATAGTAGAACATCCTTTGGACCGGCTTTCTAGCATATTTTTCTGATATCTTATTAAGACTATCATAAAATTCTTTCTTATTGCTAGATTCTCCTTCGATAAAATTGTCTGCATTTATAGGTTGCACCCCACCCCCTTTGAATTTCTTTTCCAAAAAACTTTCAAGGTCTGAATAATCCTTGATTTTAAAATCCTCTATATCAGGAGGAGGTTGTAAGCTACTATTAGTAACTTTTTCTTTACCTTTTATCTTAGTGGGTAATAGAGTAAGAAGTCTATCAACTTTCTCATGCAAAGATATAATATGATCACCTATAATGCTCATATAAATATTTGCATAATTATTTTGCTTTATTATAGCATTAACATGCTGAGTGGTTACCAAAGCAGTGTCATTTTCTAATAGTTTAGAAAAAGCATTAAAATTAACAATTTTATCATTTTTATTAATTTGAAAAGATTGTTGTGGAGGAAAAACAGATCTCGTAATTTCTCCATTGCTTAGAGTAAAGTCTCTTTCAAGCATAGAAATATAGTTATGAACATGTTTGCACATAAACCAAGGAATGAAAGGAATTAATCGATTTATTTTAGAATCTATAAGATCTTTATAAAATTCCTCTTGAAATTCATGTTGCTCTTTTTTATTAAAGTTTTTAAAAAACCATTTTCTAAAAAGCTTCCATTTTTTTCGCTGAAAATCTTTAGCGATACGAGCTCTTGCCGGAGATCCCGGACTAAAATCGATGATTTTGTCAGGCATAAGAAAATTAAATTTAACCTGTTATTCCATTAGGAAAATTCATTTCAGATTCAGTTATATCTAAATCAGAACTAGCCTTCTGAACAGGCTTAACAATATTATCTTTATCAATTTCTATATTGTCATATCTATAATTTTCTCTAATTTGAGAGGTAGATGCTCGAGAAGGATCCTGTACAGTATAATCAACAGGAGAAATATAAAAGACAGATCTACTGATCCTAGAAGACATACTACGATTTTCAAGAAGCATGTTAATAGGTTCATTAAATCTGATTTTAACAGTTCCGTCATTTAACTGTTCAATTTCAGAAACCTCAGTATTATTATTATTATTATTATTATTATTAGTATTGTTGTTGTTGTTGTTGTTGTTGTTGTTGTTATTATTATTATTATTATTATTATTATTATTATTATTCTTATTATTATTATTATTATTATTATTATTATTATTATTATTATTATTACTATTACTATTACTATTACTATTACTATTACACCCTCTCTATGGCCTAGAAACTCATTTAACTTTTATCTCCTTTTCCTATTTTTTTTTCTTTCAATATAGATCAATTTATTTTATAATTCAAAAAAATATATTATATATTATTGCATGTAACTAAATCTAATAATGAGTCACAAATAAAAAATCATATTCTCTACTTAAATAGCTTGTCTCTTCAACTCTTTTCTTCCTAATTCTTATATAAATAACAATCACCTATTTAACCAAAAAAAAAAAAAAAAAAATCACCTATGAAATTTGTTGGAATCAAAAGCCTCTATCATAATTTGCATTTTATAGAAAAGGTTGAAAGTAAAAATTACTTCAAATTAAAATTGAAAGGAGAACAAGAAAGAGGGTAATACCTGGATTTATCGTCCATCCGGAAAATACCACTCATCCAGCTTAGAAATCATTGAAGTAGTTATCGGAGAAGGAGAACTTTAACTAAGAAAGAAGAAGTATAAGAAGAATTGCTTAAGTATGACGATTTTAAATACACTAAGGTGAATAGCCGTAACAATTCTATTATATGCAATAGAAAATGCAGTATAACCTTATCTTCATTTCGATTTGTACTACATTATCTTCTTAAATATATGGTGTAATATTTTCTTTAATTCCTTCTTTAAAATTTTAAAATATAGTAAAAAAGAAAAAAAAAAAAGAATAGTAGTACTAAAAAAGTATAATGTAATATATCAAATTATCAATAAATTGGTCAACAAATAACATTTTCACGTCTCTATTTTAAACACAAAATTGTATCCTGACATGAAGAAGCAAAACTTCTTTCTTTTACGTAAGAACTTAAAAGAAAATAACACTCCTTCCTTTCTCATTTATGGTGGAGGAGGCGGTGGTTACAACGACAATGATGATGAATGTAACGGCTATTTAAGTGTTGAGAATCACTTATGGATCAATATAATTATAACAGATACTTTGCTAGAGACCGTACCAAAAGAAAATCTTATATTTTTGGAACAATAATGTTTTACAACCAAATTTAATAATAAG
This sequence comes from Solanum okadae, assembly GCA_036553675.1. NCBI lineage: Eukaryota > Viridiplantae > Streptophyta > Magnoliopsida > Solanales > Solanaceae > Solanum > Solanum okadae. Next base: position 10,159,163 of record CM071689.1, on the reverse strand, counting down.
CTAATGTAAAGACATCTTCAATTTTGATCCTCATATTTTTTATGCTTAAGATTACTTTCACTATATGGAATATTGTTAAATTAGGTCTTAGGCCTAACTCACACCCCAAAAGCTAGCTCAAAGGGAGGAGGATTGCCCAAGCCTTATAAGGAGTCCACCCATCTCATTAACCACCGATGTGGGACTTTTGTTATTCTTTAACACCCCACCTCATGCCCAGTAAAAGAATGACAAAAGTTCCACATCGGTGGTTAATGAGATGGGTGGACTCCTTATAAGGCTTGGGCAATCCTCCTCCCTTTGAGCTAGCTTTTGGGGTGTGAGTTAAGCCTAAGACCTAATTTAACATGGTATCAGAGCAGGGCCCGTCTCACCCGATGTTGGGGCCCCCAAAATCAAAAATTGCCCACGCACCAAATGCTAAGCACTGGGCGTGAGGTGGGGTGTTAAAGAATGACAAAAGTCCCACATCGATGGTTAATGAGATGGGTTGACTCCTTATAAGGCTTGGGCAATCCTCCTCCCTTTGAGCTAGCTTTTGGGGTGTGAGTTAGGCCTAAGACCTAATTTAACAAATATCTTTAATGTTATTCTAGATATAGCTGATTTTTCATCTTTATTATTTGCTTTTTAGTTGTACTAGTTTCAAGCTTTTAGTGATAGAGATCTATTACTAAAACAAAAAGAATCTATAGAGTGTTATTTATCTTTGAAATGGACTTTGCATAGTTCACTTTAAATTGCTATGTTCACATTAACAACTTCCTAAATTGCTTATTCATGTGAAGAAAAAGTGTTTGGAGCTTTCTATATTTTATGTAAATTGTATCGTTTTTTTTTTGTGCTTGATTTATAAAAATTAAATTAAAATTTCAATAGAATTTATTAGGTGACTTAAAACACTTCAATTAGTTGATTCATTTTTGTTAGGCGATACTTCAAAATCATTACTCTATCTCCTTGTATAAAACAAAAAAATGATTACTTGTATAATTTGAAGATTAAAATTATTTTTTTAAAATATGAGAAGTTTATATAAGTACATGGCAGGAGCATGTTTCAAGTGTGGAGGGTTAAAGAGCTTAGTGAGAATGAGATTGATTAGAAAAGAGAATGGAAAACCCTAAACATGAGAAAGTGTTTATAAGGAGAGAGACTTGGGCCTTGTCCGAAGTGGGCATCCCTTTTAATTTGTTGTTCCTTTTTCTTTTTTGATTTAGGCAATAGGCCCAAAAGAGTTATTTATTTCAATTCCAGATTTCTCAATAAAAGTCTGTAATTTGAATTAAAAAATATATATCATTATCTCTAGCTTAAATAGACAATTAATGTGGAAAGAAAAATTTATCACAATATATAAATGAATGATACAATATTTAATTTTCTTCAATTAAGTAAATTATTACAATGGACAGGAAAAGTTGGTCAATTGTATTGTATGGCCTTTTGAGTTTTTATTGCTTTTAATTGATTAATCGGTATAGATAATTATAGATTTATTAATAGAGACATATTTTCAATCAATATTTTGAGAAAAATATATTGATATTTTAAAAATTGATAAAAATAAAAATATTAATGATGACCTAAGAGAGATGTCATATTAGAAGCACAGTGCTTAGATTTAGTATATATATAAATAAAGCATTAATGTTCTCCCTCAATTAAAAATACATGTTCTTTTGCATTTCATGGATTTCTTTGATTATTATTATTTTCAGTATTTCATTTCACAAAGCAGTGAATTGAAATTTTTAACTACTTATTCTACTCGTTATTGAATACTATAATTTAGTAAATATATATTTAATTAAAAATAAATCATCATTTATAAATTATGTAATATAGAAATTTTGTAAAAGGCGAGTAACATTAAGAATGATATTTTTTTTTCTGAAAAATAATAAATAAGAAAATAGTTATTCCTAAATGTAGGTTTAAATTCTTTTTGCCATAAAAATACAGCCAATGCACTCTATATAATTTATTATGTTTATAGAAAAGACAGAGCAACAACTAAGTAGGAAATCAACTCATTCTATATAATTTAATTATGTTAATAAAAAAATACAAAGACTCAATTAAGGGTGTGTTTGGTATGAAGGAAAATATTTTCCAATTTTCTCATGTTTGGTTGGGTTAAATGTTTTGGAAAATGTTTTCCAAATCAACTCATTTTCCTCAAATTTAAGGAAAATGACTTCCCTTCAAAACTTAAGGAAAACATTTTCCAAAACTCTCTTCCAACTTCAAACTACAATTACTTTTTTGTTGAAAAATTCAATTTATTTTGTCCCTACCCTCAAACCAGCCCCCCAACCCACCCCCCAAAAAAATTAAAGCTTGTTTTTAAATTCATTTTTTTATCCACCCTCACCCCTACCCCTACCCCACCCCCTCCCAAAAAATATTTAAAATTATTTTTAAAAGATATTTCTAATTTCAAATTTTTTATTTTTTACCCCCACCCACTACCCTCGCCCCCCCCCCCCCCCCCTATCAATTTTTTTATTGTTTTTAAAAAATATTTTCAACTTCAATTTTTTATTTTTTCATCTCGATCCTCGATCACCCACGCCCCCTCCCCGGCCTGCCCCCACCCCCTCCCCAAAAAAAAAATTGAGTTTGTTTTTAAAAAATATTTTCAACTTCAAAATTTTATTTTTTCACCCCTACACTCGATCCCCCCCCAACCCACCCACCCCCTACTCGACACCCCTACCCCAAAAAAAATAATTTAAGTTTGTTTTTAAAAAATATTTTCAATTTCAAAATTTCATTTTTTCACCCTACCCTTGACCCTCCCTCACGCACCTCCTACCCAGCCCCCCACCCACCCCACCCTTACCAAACCCCCCCCCCCCCTCCAAAAAAAAGAATTTTAAGTTTGTTTTTAAAAAATATTTTCAACTTCAAAATTTCATTTTTTCACCCTACCCTTGACCCCCCCACCCACCTCCTACCCAACCCCTATCCCCACCACCACCACCCCAAAAATAATTTTAAGTTTGTTTTTCAAAAATATTTTCAATTTCAAAATTTCATTTTTTTTCACCCCTACCCACCCCACCCACCTCCTACGATCCCCCAATCCCACCCACCCACTACCAGCCCCCCCAAAAAAATTTAAGTTTGTTTTTAAAAAATATTTTCAACTTCAAAATTTCAATTTTTCACCCCTACCCTCAACTCACCCCCTACCACCACCCCCCCACCCCACCCCAAAAAAATTTAAGTTTGTTTTTAAAAAATATTTTCAATTTCAAAAATTATTTTCTACCCTAGTAAAAATAAAAGATATTTCTCAAAAAAAAAATATCATTCATAAATCAAACACTAAAAATCTTTTCCGGAAAATATTTTCTACTCACCAACCAAAATGAGAAAATAAGTCGAAAATCAACTTGTTTTCCAGGAAAACATTTTCTAGGAAAAAAATTTCCTTCTTACGAAACACACCCTAAGTAGGAAATTATAACTAATGTCCATATATATAACTCCTAGCTAGTAGTTAACACTATTCCATTTTGCTTATTCTTAATCATTGATGTACAATCATTCGTAAAATTGAAATCAATTAATTTTATAATATTTAATTATCTTAGTCATGTATAGAAAAAATTTTTATCAAAAAATATGTTTGATTTTCTAGGTATACAATAGAATATAACATTCATTTTAATCAAATAGTGATTCTATAAAGTTATCACCAAACTATAATTATGCATTCTAATAAATAATATATAATATACTTATATATATAAATCATCTCAATATCTTTTATTATTATTACTATTAACTTAATATCAGAATCTAGAAATACTTTGAAATAATACTTAACAATACCATTTAAGATTTACATAATTTAAATAATATTTTCTAGTGACAAAAGTTGTAGCAGTGAGAGTAACAACAACCCTTACTACGGGTGGTCATGGAGACAGGTTTACGCATTCTCAAAAAAATCATAGATAGAATTTGGGAGGTGCCTTGAATAATTAGTATGAATATAAACAGGATTAAGCAAGTAATAATGTAGTGCAGGTGAAGCACACTCTCAAAGAAGGATATTAATTTGCTGATTTTTTTTATCAACTTTATTTTAAATTTTGTAGGTACAAAAATTGAGTTAATATCTTTGATGGTCACTCAACTATCAACTTTTTTCACAGAAAGTCACTTTACTTTTATCTTCAACTCAAAAGTCACTCAACTATGAGATCTTTGCGTAGAAAGTCACTCAACCTATTTAATTGTTTTTTCCATTAAAATTTGTTGATGTGGAATTTTTATTTCTTACTAAAATTTTAAGAAATAAACATATATCCATTTAAACCATTTAATAACCCGCCCACTTGACCTAAGCCACTAAAATATAATATTAACACTTTTATTTTACTCTTATTCTCCAAAGTTATTTTCTTGGTCTCCCATTATTTCTCCTCTGCTTCTTTTTTTTCTATTTTTTTTTTAAATTTCTCAATTTCAACCTTTTCTTCCTTCTTTTAGTAAATCTCAGTTAAATAGGAATTAGATTGTGATTAAAATATTATTAGAAGGATGCAGGGTTGTATAGGGAGCGTTTATTAAGATAGAATCCATAGAAAAACTCCGGATAATGCGAGTTCAGGTTCAGACAATATCGAGAGGCTTTCTCGAAATAGGTTTTTTTTTATCCTTTCGCCTTCATACGACGACTCTCATTTACAACATCATTTAAAATCATTTAAAGCTAACAATGCTAATGAACAATAACCAAAATAAAAAAGAAACCGGAGACAAAAAAAAAAAAAAAGAAACCGAAGACAAAATAAAAAAAGAAACTGGAGACAAGAGAGAATGATTTAGTGAGATCAGAAATTGAGATATCCCTAACTAAAAGAAGGAAGAAGAGGCTGAAATTGAGTTTTTTTTTTTTTTAATAAAAAAAACAAAAGAAAAAACGCAAAGGAGAACAGAGAAAATAATTTTGGAAAATAAAGGTAAATTAAGAGGGTCAATATTATATTTTTAGTTGGTTGAGTCCAGTGGAGCGAGTCATTAAATGGTTTAAATGAATATATGTTTATTTCTTAAAATTTTAGTTAGAAATAAAAATTGCGCAAATTACATAAATACACATCTTTTGTTTCACTTATTTCCATTATATCCTATTACTTTTAAAATTCTCCAAAATCCCTTATTTCTTTAATGTATCTGAGTTGCATATTAATGTATCCGAGCCAGTATTTAATGTATCCGAGCTAGTTTTTAATGTATCCGAGCCAGTATTTAATGTATCGAGCTACATATTAATGTATCCGAGCTTCAATTATTGTATCCGATTTTTTAATTTTTAAGGGATTAATGTAATTAGAAACTTATTAGGAATAGATTAGCAAAATTTAATGAAAAAAATAATTAAATAGGTTGAGTGACTTTCTATGCAAAGATCTCATAGTTGAGTGACTTTTGAGTTGAAGATCAAAGTTAAGTGACTTTCTATAAAAAAGTTGATAGTTGAGTGAGCATCAAATATATTAACTCTACAAAAATTCTATAATTTAACTCAATACAAGATGTTTCATCACAAGAAAGAACATTAGTAAAATTGAAAAAGAAAAAACAATGATGAATCTAAGAATAGGGAAGTGCCAAAATAAGTATTTCACTACACACAGAGACAATCAAACACATGATTCAACAGTACAATCACAAGTGGATACAAAATTACAATTATATCTAGGAGGAAAAATAGAATAAAAGAAAAATCAACAATAGATTACATAGGCAAAAAGAATTTTAAAAAGGTTTTAATCTACAGATCAAAATAATCTCGATGAAGTTGAGGACGTACCCGCTAGATCTGGATCTTGTTGTTTTGGTATCTGCTCTTCGAGACTCGCTTTGCTAAGAAAAAGGAGATAACAGTAAAATTCGTCATTTCTAGTCTATAGCTACAAGAAATAGAGAGAATAACGGTCTTACCTCAGATTATTGTTCTAGATTTAACGACATGGAGTCGAACAAGTCTTCATGGAGATTGATTTCATGACATTTGAGATTTAAAGACATTTATCTTAAATTTACTAGATCTCTATATTTTTTTTATCTCAAGAACTTCTCCTTGAGGCAAGATCCACATGAACTTTGAGTTGATTCTACTCCTAAAGCTTCGATGAAAAGGATGAATCAATCAGGATCTCTAGATAATTCTAGGTTCTCTTCATTTTCTTGTCTTAGCTGATTTTTATTTATTTTAGTAGAATTTAGTTGTTTTGTTTTTATTACCTTTTTTCTATTTGGGGTTGGGCTTGAGTCACTTTTGGGCCCAAGTTTTTGATATACTTATTTTTTATTTTAATAAATTATATGTCCTGATTTTAATTAGAAAAATATTTATAAGTTTTTTAAAAACTATATGATCTGAGGCGTATTTATATGTCAAAAAGACAAATTAAACTCATATGAGAGCTAAGTTCTTGGTGCATACATGTGAAGTTTCTTTGTGAGTGTGAGAGTTGTTGGATGAGGTCCTTAAATTATATTCAATCTTTTGAATTGAGTGTGTGGACTATCTCTCCTTGTGAGGACACTTATTTGGTGAAGGATAGGGATGACTAAATAATGTTGCATGAAACCTTGTGTTTGAGATACTAAAATTGTCGAGTCCATTCTTGAGGTCATGAGGTGGCTATATATTTGCGTGTGTTGAATTTGAACATTAACATACTTGCTTGTGAAGTGCTAAAGGCCCTGCGAGTTTGTAGCCAAAGTACAAATGCTATTCATTTTGAGTTTAGGTCTAGGGTAGATAGGTGGAAATTGTTCGGGGACGAACAAAGCTCTAAGTGTGGATTGATGATCTGCAGCGTATTTATATGCCAAAAAGTCAAATTAAACCCATATGAGAGCTAAGTTTGAGAGCAAAACTCCATATTACTTGTAGTTTTTGAGCCATGGGTATGCATATGAGTAACCAATGTGATTAATTTTTGTAGGTGAGATGGTACAAGGAAGAGGCACAAAAGTAGTTAAATTTGAAGTGGACATAGATCCGACAACAAGAGAAGAATCGCAAAGGAATGCAAGGATGATGTTCAAGGAATTACCCAGCTTCGTATCCTCTTTGCATCGTGGAGAGGGAATTTATTATTTGGCTCCTGATGTTGACGAGATAGAAGACTATATATCTTCTCCCTGTCTTAAGAGAGGAGAATTCTAGGAAGATAGGCAGGTCTGTATTGACTCCGTGTCGCGGACCTACAATCTATCCTTTTACTGATTTTTTCCAACTATATATAGACTTGGGTTTTATTATTTTTGTTACTCTTTTTCTAATTATTGGAGAGCGACGACTTGGAAAAACACTTATTCCAATTTTAGGGTTTATTCCTACTCTTTTTCATCTATTGATTTCTCTTATGATCAGATTGAGAATTAAACTATGAGTAGCTAATCCCTTTTATTCTAGGGTTGAGGCAACCAATGAATGTGTAGTGTTGAATCTATGGATCAAAGTTGGTTTTCACTGTAAATTTCTCTTTTGTTCTTGAATTCCCTATGGTAATGCTTGATCAACATTAATATACATTTATTGTCTAACTAAAACTCGAGAGAGGAATAGAAAGATAGAACGTGGGACAAAATGGGCATTAACTTATGTCGAAACAAGGGTTGATTTGTATATAGGATAGTGATATACCTAGAGACCTTGCTTGGTTACGACACGAGACGAAATCTTAGTGCTTCGTAGTTGGTTCAGTCTATCCCCGCTCAACGATGTAGTTAAACTGTCAAATGTGGTATGTGATTAGAGGTCAGGAGACCATGATCATACATTTAACCCTGTAAAGAAGTTATTTGATAATCAATCGATGTTCATAGAAGATGATACTATGCATGAATTCTAAGTAGGCTACAACTCTAGAATTTCCTAAGTCATTGCTTAAACTCCACTTGAAATCGAATCATAGTTAGATATCTTTCTTTTACGAAATTGTTAATTTAGAAATAATCATCAAACTCTCTGGACACACTTGTTTTAAATTGTAGTTATTAGCGAAATCAAATATTAACTGAAGGGTTCAACATCCGGCTCTTAAAAGAGTTGTTTTATTACTTGCACGACCATGTACATTTGTGTGTGCGTTTGAATGCAACACTATGCAATTACACAAACATTCCTACCATTTTTACTAATTCTCCCTATAGTTTGAAATAATTATATTTGATATCACTAATTAATAATTCTTACCAAATTTCAAGTCAAATACACCTAGATATATGTATCTAAAGGTATCTAGAATGATTCACATTCATATGTGATACCAAATATATAAGTCAGTAGCGAACGAGATTTGAGAGAGGCGGGCAATATTTATCTATGTATCTTAGATACCCACAAATAACACTAGATACACATTAGATACATGTATCTGATGTGATAAGCATGTATCTAAGATACCATATAAATATGAGAGTGACAAGCAAGATGAGAGAGAGGTGAGGGAGGCGAACGAGATTTGTCTATGTATCTCAAATACATGTGAAGCCACTTGGATATAGTGTATCTAGAACAAATTACACATAATTATCTTTAAAATGTTAATTTTATTCTTAATTAAATGATTTATAGTCACACACTTATTTTAGTCCATAAATTTCGAAAGTCTTTTTAAATTTTTTCTTAATGTCAAGTCAATAACATCACATAAATTAAAACATAGAGAAAATTGATTTAGAATCGACTAAAAACTGACACTAATGGAGCCGATGTGATTCCACTACTTTCGAAAGCAAAAATAGTCCCTTCTCTTCAATTTTGGTTTAATAATTCTCACTTTTTTACCTTTTAAATAAAGTTATTTATAGTGTTATGTAAAGCAACTCATTGTGCTTTTTGGGTGGGTGACCATACAAATATACAAAATCATAACTATTTCAATAATTGCACTATTTTGTCCCCTTCATTTTTGAGAGAATTATTTGAGGTGCTTATATACTATTTTCTTCGTTTTAATTTGTTTGTTGTACTTTCTTTTAGTCCTTATAAATTTTTTTTATCCCTTTTGTTTTTTGATAAATTTTAAATTCTGACTTTTCACATAACATGTTAGAGATTATAAGATTAAATAGTATTTTGATACATTCAACACATCTTTAGTTTAACACCACAAATTTCAAAAGTCATTTTTCCTTTACAAAAGTTACTATTTTGATTAACTTTGAAATTAAATTAGATTAGATCAAGTTAATATTTTGAAATTTCACTGTATGAAACAAACTAGTACTAACTACTCGAATGACCGAAACAGAAAAATAGATAACATGAGATTTATTGTGGTAAACCTTCTTGCTCAATAAGAACTCAGAGTATAATCCCTGTTCAAATAAGGACATATGAAGATTTTCAAAATAGTCACAACTCAACTATGAGTTAATATCTCAAAAGGTCACTCAACTTTGATAATTTATCTAGTAAAGTCATTGAACTTTATTTTGTATCAATAAAATCATTCAACTAAGATTTTTATATCAATAAAATCACTCAACCAAATTTATCATTAAAATAAATTGACAAATCAAAATAAATTATTTTGTATACCATATAAATATGAACTTCATAAAAAAATAAAAATAAAATAAAACTTATCAAAAACAAATTACGAATAAACTTAATTAGTGAAAATCATATTACGGTATTAGCAAGAATCCTCTGCCTTACTGTATCAATAGCGGGGCAACAACAATAATTATTTTACGTTTAGATCCGATATAAATTATGATCGCCGAGAAAGTGGAAAAAAGAAAATTGTCGAAAATACGAAATTTGAACGGTGTCTTACCAGTATATATCAAATTCAGTACCGTAACAATACCTTTCTGCGCACCAAGGTTTTCTTCAATTGAATATGCCCAAACAAAGTATTGATGCTTTTGCGTGATGCTAACAAACGTCTTATTTATTTATGAATTCTCCAAAAATAATTTATTACTATTATTTTTACCCCCTGAATATTAATTTTAATTTTCAAATATATAAAATGTTCATCCATTGTTGTTCTTTCTATTACTAAGTTGAATGGTAAATGGTAACTTCTTCGAATCTGACAATGATTTTGTTTTGTTTTTGTGATGGTTATAGTGATTCAACGATCGAAAACTTGATCTAGGAGAAGGAGGAAATGGATGATAGATATATTTTACTAATAATAAATTAAGTTAAATGATTTTATTGATACACAAATCTAAGTTGAGTAATTTTATTGATACAACATAAAGTTCAATGACTTTACTAGATAAATTCTCAAAATTAAGTGACCTTTTAAAATATTAACTCCTCAACTATTGGGTTGTATTGGAAGGACTGTTTTGGGTCGCCAAGAAATAGGTTTTTAGTTATCATTGGAATTTTATGGAACTGTGGTGGGTTTTTAATTTTGGGCAAAAAATTAAATAAAAAATCGGGTAAATCATAGTTCGAAATATATTTTTTCTTTTTCATTTTTAGATATAGCGGCTAATATATTTATCTTTTTTCCTTTTTAGATATAGCGGCTAATATATTTGTCCTTTTTCCTTTTTAGATATAGCGGCTAATACATTTATTCCTTTTCCTTTTTAGATATAGTTGATAATATATTTGTCCGTTTTCCTTTTTAGATATAGTGGCTAATATATTTATCCATTTTCCTTTTTAGATATAGTGGCTAATATATTTGTCCTTTTTCCTTTTTAGATATAGTGGCTAATATATTTTTTCTTTTTCCTTTTTAGATATAGCGGCTAATGTATTTATCATTTTTTCTTTTTAGATATATATAGCGGCTAATATATTTGTCCTTTTTAGATATAGTGGCTAATTTTTCCTTTTTAGATATAGTGGCTAAATATATTTGTCCTTTTTCCTTTTTAGATATAGCGGCTAATACATTTATTCTTTTTCCTTTTTAGATATAGTGGCTAATATATTTGTCCTTTTTCCTTTTTAGATATAGTGGCTAATATATTTTTCCTTTTTAGATATATCGGCTAATGTATTTATCTTTTTTCCTTTTTAGATATAGTGGCTAATATATTTTTCCTTTTTAGATATATCGGCTAATGTATTTATCTTTTTTCCTTTTTAGATATATATAGCGGCTAATATATTTGTCCTTTTTCCTTTTTAGATATAGCGGCTAATACATTTATTCTTTTTTCTTTTAGATATAGCGGCTAATATATTTGTCATTTTTCCTTTTTAGATATATTGACTAATATATTTGTCCTTTTTCCTTTGTAGATATAGTGGCTAATATATTTATCCTTTTTCCTTTTTTAGATATAGTGGCTAATATATTTATCCTTTTTCCTTTTTTAGATATAGTGGCTAATATTTGACAATAGGTGTTCAAAAGTGGATATTCACTTAATTCACCCAAATATATGATGACAACTTTTTAGTATAAAAGTGAAACCCTTAAAGAGGACATCTCAATCATCACATCAAAATGAATCAATATGGCAAAAAGAGAAGATAGAATATTAGAATTGCCTGTGCATATCATTCATCACATCTTATGTCGCATTAACCTCGACGTCAAAGAGGCGGCGATAAGTTGTATGCTGTCCAAGAGATGGTACTATTTCTGGACTTCAAGACCTAATTTGATATTCGATCAATTTCAAGGCAACAAATATATGCCCCTTGAAAACTATGTCAAGTTGGTTGATCAATCCCTACGATCCTATATCGAAAAAAACTTACATCTTGAACAATTCATCCTTACATATTGTGATCCAGAACTCTCACCTGGATACTTGGATTGAATTGGCGGTTAAACTCAACGTCACAGAGCTGGGGATTCACCCTTCCATTTTAAGACCAAATAGCTTACCTCATGTTATTTATGATGCTAAAAAGCTGAAAACATTGTCGTTAAGCAAGTGCAAGTTTGAATTTGATATTAGCACCACTCACATAAGATTTTGTTGTCTTGAGGCTCTTTCTTTGAATCATGTACATATTTCAGATGCCCAACTGCAAAGAGTTATCGAAAGATGCCCACTATCAGGACTCTAAGTTTATATTATTGTGAGGGTATAAGCAAATGTCACATTTTTGGCCTAGTACATCTCGAGTATTTGACTGCAAGTTATTGCAAACTCCATAGTGTGATAGTCGAAGCTCCATATCTTCGATGCTTTATATATAATGAATATACTGAACAGGACAATGTTCTTCCTTGCCAAATTGCTATTTTGGGTGGTTACAATACTTTACAAACACTCGAGCTCACTGGTGGCAGCATCACCGACCAACAGTTTCGAGATATATTCTGTAAGTTCCCAAACATTTCTGAATTGGAACTAGCAAGATGCTATAAGCTGAATAATATAGAGATTTAGAGTGAAAAACTCAAGAAATTCAAGCTCCAAATTTATTGGAATTTGATTTTCTTGGTAGTAAAATGCCCTTCTCATATATGGATACTTCTTCCCTAGAAAGAGCCCGACTCAAATTCTTCTTGCCCGGCACACACTTTGGATCAGTGGACAACAGTTGGTACACGAGCCTTCATCACTTTGTTCAAAAGTTCAACTACTCTAAAGATTTCATATTAATAATATTTTGCCACTAGGTAGTTTAAATTCTTTTTATACTTATGTCATTGATTTATGCATTACTTGTTGAATTTGGTTTAAACTATGCCATTGACTAAATTCTTGCAGACCAAAAGCATCCTTATTTATGAAAATCCAAGAGAAATTGTTATTCCACCAACCCATGCTGTCGAGATATTCATTGCATCCATGTTGCGTGTTGAATCGGTCATTGGAATGTTAATGTACAAGCGTCCCTATATCATGTCCATACTTGCATGTACAGACAGCAAAGCACTGCAGGTAATTTCTTGCTTTACCTCAAAAACGTCTCTTGTGCTTGTATAAACAAAGACAATAATTTGACCTTAACTTTTAGACACCGATGGTGTAAAAGAATTGTTTTACAATAAAAAAATTTGTTGTTAAATGTTGATTGCTCGTCTCACAAGCATTATTGTAAAATATAGCTTATGTTTTTGCTTAAATGTTGGTGATGTCTACACTAAAAGGGTGTATACAAAGGGAAAATTGTGGTAAAGAATGTCCATTCAATACCAAGTGGCATCGTGGGGGAATTCAACAAATAGAGTTAATTAGTGTGTTGAGAAGAAGTATGATTTACATATCTGTAGTTTAGTTGCAGTTGTAATATCATCGCCCCAGGTTCAGGAGTAATTGTTCTTTCCTGAATGAAATAGAACAGAATTCCTATATCTTGACAATGGAACGTAACACTCTGTTCTGTATAAAGTATAAAGTTACCAGTAGAATGAAAGGAACAATGTATTTTATTGATTGTTCACCCTACCCACAACCCCCCCACCTCAACCCTACAAGCCCCCCCCCCCCCCAAAAAAATAAATTAAGTTTTAAAAAAAAAAATATTTTCAGCTTCAAAATTTCTTTTTTTCACCCTACCCTTGACCCACCCCTACCAGTCCCCCCTCCCCAAAAAAAAAATAAAAAATTTAAGTTTATTTTTAAAAAATATTTTCAATTTCAAAATTTCATTGTTTCACCCCTACCCTCGACCCCCCAATCCACGCACCCCCTACCAGCCCCCACCCCCACCCCCACCCCACCCAAAAAAAATTAAGTTTGTTTTTAAAAAAATATTTTCAATTTCAAAATTTCATTTTTTCACCCCTACCCTTGACCCCCCCCCCTCCCCAAAAAAAATTTAAGTTTCTTTTTACAAAATATTTTCAATTTCAAAATTTCATTTTTTCACCCCTACCCTCGACCCCCCAACCCACCCACCCTCTTACCAGCCCCCCACCCCCACCCAAAAAAAATAATTTAAGTTTGTTTTTAAAAAATATTTTCAATTTCAAAAATTATTTTCTACTCTAGTAAAAATAAAAGATATTTCTCAAAAATATTTTTCATTCATAAATCAAACACTAAAAATCTTTTCCGGAAAATATTTTCTAATCACTAACCAAACATGAGAAAATAAGTCAAAAATCAACTTATTTTTGTAACATCCGGCAATTTCGGAATAGCCATGAAGAAGCTTAGAATTGGAAATAGTCATTTTTTTGGAAATAACTAAAAATCTGGAAATTGGCTAAGTATGGGAAAAAGTGAATTTTTGGCCAAATTTGAGCAGTCATAAATCCTAGCTTAGGAGGAGTTGGGTGTAGTTCCAGTTATGGTTGCAAAGTTCGTGGAATGATCTATCCAACGCCACTGAGTTTACTCGATTCCGAGTTCGTATGAATGAGTTATTCCCTTTGGAAGTTGGGCAGTTGGCAGGGAAATCCGTCCGGGAATTGTAAGGGTATTTTGGTCTTTTCCCTAGCCTTTTCTTTTGGGGTTATATTGTTGTGTTAGGCTGATTTTTGGATCATTTTGTCCCAGTTTAAAAGAGTGAGAGTTAGGGTTCTTGGGAGATAAGAGAGAAAGAAGAGAAGAAGAAGAAGAGTAGAAGAAGAGGAGAACGAGGAGATCAAGCAAGTTTCCGTCGTGGATATCGTCGGGGGTGATCCCTTCTAGGTATGTGAGTTCTTAGTGTTGGGTTGATCCTTTCCTCCACACACCAAACTCATTTTATTAATTAGAAAATATTGGATATGTTGTTGAAGTTGTTGGGTTGTGTTGTTGATGTTGTTGATTGTGTTGTTGAAGTCCCTTGTTGATTTGGGCATGTTTCCGGTTGTGTTTGTGAGTTGAAATCTATTGTATGTTGAGGGGTTTATAATTCTAAGTGTTTGGGGCTGGATCCATTGAAGGTAAGGGAGGTTTAGAGTTGGAAAAATGAAGGAGAAAAGTCAAGTTTTCGGGGGAAAGGGCTGGGGCATCGCGCCAACCAGCGCCCCCCAAAAGGGACTCTGAGGTCCAGCCCTTGGGGGTCGCCCCTACCAGAGCCCCAACCAGACCCTTCTGAAGTTTTTGGTCTGGCGCTCCGCGCCTCTCAGAGCGCCAAGTTTTCCCATTCCTTCCCCACTTTCTCATGCATGTTCCTAGGTATTGTACCTATGCTTCCTAGTTATTTCCAACACTCCAAAGTATTTCTAAACGTCAAGAACTCATCCATAAGCGTGTGGTCATACACCTTGAATCCATAATTCCAATTCAAGGAGAGTTAGTTTCCAAGTCAAGTGAAGTTAGAAGTCAAGTGAAGTTAGAGCCAAGCTTAGAGGTTATGAAGTAAGTCAAAGCGAGTCTTCAAGGTTATTCAAGAGTCTTTATTGAACGTTTTAATTTCATTTTAAGGCTCGAGTTCCAAGTTAAATATAGAGTTTCAAGTTGAGTAAAGAGCATAGAGTCTCAAGTTTCAAGTCTAGTAAAGAGTATCGAGTTTCAGTTAAGTCAAGAGTTTTCAGTTAAGTCAAGAGTCAAGAGTTGAGTTCATTTTTCAAAAGTTATTAGGGAACTAAGTATTTCCCAAAGAAGTTTATAAATGTTTTCACATTTAAGATGAGAGGAAACTGAGATTTCCAAAAGAGTTTTGAGAAGTTTGAGTACTATCTCTTTTTGAGAAAAGATGAGTTTTGCAAAAGAGTTTCTAAAATATGATTAGTATGACAAATCGAGTATGTCATCAATGTTTAAACAGTATGGTCTCTAGATATACCATCAATGTTTAAGCAGTATGAATATCCCGAGTCATCAATGATCATATTAAAAATATGGTTTTTGAGATGTTCTTTTTAGAAAGAGTTTTCAAGAGCCTTTGGGCTAAATTTTGAGTAATTATCTCATCTAAAGAAAGATGTGTTTAAAACACTAATAAGCTAAAGTATTTTTTTGGGAGTAGTCTTGAGCACCGAATTGGGGACACGAGTTCATATTAACTCAACTCTCCATAAGAACCATGTAGCCAAACATGGGATTTCTCGGATCATACTTTTTAGATGATCACGAAAGTTAAGCTAGTGGATCCATTAAGCAAAAGTTAAAGTAAGGTCCTATATCACGGCAAGGTATAGGATGGTCCTTGGGCAACGTGAGGTAAAACGTTGTATCACTACTTATGCATGTAGTGGTGGCTTTCGGTTAGAGAACTTCCACAACAGTAGAAAGAGCTTGGTTCCTCGAGAAGTTCTGCTTAGTGTGGATGGGTGTATGGGACTTCATTCATGCATTGCACAAGTAGACTTTGAGAGGAAGCATGATATTTTTCATGATATTATAAATATGATTTTTGACGTCATGTTTTAAATAGTTTTGTAAGCTTTATATATATTACATCTGTCTCATTGCTTTATATTGAGTTCAGTTATTCATGAGTTGAACAGAGCCAAGGTAAGTTCTCTTTTGTATCCCTTTCAAGCTTTAGTTGTTGTTTAGCGGTCCAGCTCGCATACTCGTACATTCCATGTACTGATGCCAGTTGGCCTGCATCTTGTTATGATGCAGACGCAGGTACCCAGGATCAGCATCCGGCATGCCGTTGATCCAGTTGAGCACTCCAGAGTCAGTGGTGAGCCTCTTTGTATCCAGAGGACTCGATTATGTTGTTCTCTTAGTTTTGTTTTATTAGGATATTGCGGGGTCTGTCCCAACATCCATCTCAGTATTTTAGAGGCTTCATAGACAGTCATTCAGTTAGTATTGAGTCTCTCATCTATGTATATATATATAAATATTCTATTTTGAGACTCGAGTTACCGTTTTGGCCAAATTTTATTAGTTGGGTTGTTTTTAACCTTCCATTGCATTGAGTTATGTTGTTGAGTTAAGTTTCCGCTGAGTTAAGGAAGCCAGGCCAAGGGTTCGCTTGGGGCCAGTAATGGTCTCCGAGTGCCGGTCCCGCCCAGGGTGTAGGCTCGGGGCGTGACAGTTTTCCAGGAAAACATTTTCTAGGAAAACATTTTCCTTCATACCAAACACACCCTAAGTATATATAGATTCTGTACAACTTGTACAACAAAGAGATAAACTAAGAAAAAGGTAAGACTTATCTATAACCTATGTACAAGGAGGGAGTTACAACAGAGTCCTAAAGAGAAGACACTACTAAATCTGATTCGTTATTGCACCCCCGTAAGTTGGTGGTGTCAACAACATCCAACTTGGAAAATTGCTGGACAAAAGAAGCTTTGGGAAGAGGTTTTGTGAGTATGTCAGCCATTTGATCAGCTGAGTGAAGGTGGTGAACTTCAATATCCTTGTTCTGAACTTGTTCACGAACAAAGTGAAAATCAATGGCGACATGCTTCATCCTACTATGAAAGACCGGATTGGAACAAATGTAAGTGGTACTGATGTTGTCACAGAAAACCTGTGGAACTCCCTTAAGTGAAAGCCGAAGTTCATGAAGAAGATTTGTGATCCAGTTGGTTTCTTCAACAGCAGCAGCCACAACTCTATACTCAACTTCTGTAGAGGACCAAGATACGGAGCGTTGTTTCTTGGAGGCCCAGGAAATTGGTGTGTTGCCCAGGAAAGTGATATAGCCAGAGGTAGAAGTGCAATCATTTGAATCACCAGCCTAATTTGAATTTGAATAAACAACCTAATGAGAATATGGAGCTTTGGCAATCTGTATGCCATATTGGCAGGTGTGACGAAGATAACGGAGTAATCGCTTGGCTGCTTTCCAGTGAGAGTGGCGTGGATTGTGCATAAATTGAGAGAGCTTGCTAACTGTGAAAGCAATATCAAGACGTGTAAAGGATAAGTAGTGCAACTTTCCAATTACCCACCTATAAAGAGTACCATCAGCTGGAGGATCATTCACTGACGCTGTCAAAATGGTAGTTGAGGTCATAGGTGTAGGAGCTCCTTTACCATCTAGCATGCCAACATCCTCTAAAATATCCATAATATACTTGTGCTGGGACAAAAAAAGACTAGCAATAGAAGAGATAACCTCAACACCCAAAAAATAATGGAGTTGTCCAAGGTCTTTCAAGGAGAAACGAGTGAAAAGATCATCGATTATATGACGAACCCCACGAATCTAATTTCCAGTGATGATTATATCATCCACATAGATAAGAACATAATAAGTGAATCCAAAATTGTGCAAAATAAATAAAGAAGAATCAGATTGGGACTTGACAAACCCAACAGTTAGCAAATAACTTTTGAGCTCATTGTACCAAGCTCGAGGGGCTTGTTTCAGGCCATAGATTGCTTTATTCAACTTACAGACATGTGTGGAGAGACTTTAATCTTCAAAGCCCGGTGGCTGCCTCATATAAACTTCTTTCTCAAGGCTTCCTTGTAAGAATGCATTATTGTCATCAATCTGATGGATTGGCTAATTGTATTGTGTCGCAATGGTAAGCACCAACCGAATAGTAACTGGTTTGACTACCGGGCTGAATGTTGAATGGAAGTCTAAGCCTGGATGCTGGGTAAATCCCTTTGCAACAAGACGAGCTTTATACCTGTCAATGGAACCATCAGATTTATGTTTTATACGAAACAACCACTTGCACTCAACCATATTCATCGAAGGAGTAACTGGAACCAAATCCCATGTCTGATTCCTAACAAGTGCATCAAATTCAGCATGCATCGCTTCTCTCCAGTGAGGGTGAAGACATGCTTGTTTGTATGTATGAGGAACAAAGGATGAGGAGAGTTGAACACTGACACTAAACTGCTTGAGTTTGAGGCTATTTGTTTCGGAGCATGTGACCATGGGATGACTTGAAGTTGTCACCATGGGTGAAGGATCAGATGGAGTCAAGACAAGTGTAGGTTGGGAAGGGTTATTGGCAGATGACTGAGAAGGTAGGTTGGTGGGAGGTATAGGGGAAGGGAGTGGTAACACTGAGGTACTTAGTTGTTGGTGATTTTTGCATTGGTAGGTGATTAATGGTCTGCGTGACGGCGAGG
This sequence comes from Solanum okadae, assembly GCA_036553675.1. Classification (NCBI taxonomy): domain Eukaryota; kingdom Viridiplantae; phylum Streptophyta; class Magnoliopsida; order Solanales; family Solanaceae; genus Solanum; species Solanum okadae. The sequence goes on along the minus strand of CM071689.1, from coordinate 10,140,296 downwards.
GCTGAGTATTATCCGATGGTGGTGTAATGGTGTGTGGCAATGAAAGAGAGGATAAAGTCTGAGAATTACCTGATGCAATGGAGACACCTTCTGATCTGGCAGGCATTGAGTTGGGCAGTGGAGAGTACACGGGCAGAGCATCTGGGAGGGTATAACAAGAATAGAAACTTGATGGTTTATTAGTCACAGGTAGAACATCAGAACAAATCTCCCAAGCGATATCAGTGCTCTGTTGGATTTTTAGATTCGAAAAAATATTATGAAAATGATAGGTGTCTTCCAAAATTTGAACATCCCTAGAAAAGTACAATTTATTTTTGACGGGATCAAAACATTGGTGGCAGTAATGTTTATTAGAAAATCCTAAATATACACAAGGAGTCGATTTTGGCTCTAACTTATTTTTGACATATGGTTTAAGCCACGGGTAACATAAACAACCAAAAACTCTAAGTGATTCATACTTTGCAGCCTCGTGAAATAAAATTTCATAAGGGCTTTTATTTTGTAAATTTGGAGTGGTTAGACAGTTTATAGGGTAGACTGCTTGGTGACAGGCAAAACTCCAAAAAGATGAGGGCAATGAGGCTTGATGCAGTAAGGTTTTGGCAGTCTCAACTACATGCCTGTGTCTACATTCAACCAATGCCACTCTTTGAGGCATGTATGGTGGTGTCACTAAGTGTTCAATACCTTGAGTTTTGAGATATGAGGATAAACCTTGGAACTCACCACCACCATCAGTATAGAGGGACAAAATTTTGGTTTGAAACCGATGCTCAAGTAAGGTATGTAAATCTTGAAAGACATCAAGGACTTCCTTTTTTGATTTTATAGTGAACAACCACATGTATTTCGAGTACTGTTCAATAAATAAGGCATAATATCTCTTGTTATCAATTGACAAAACAGGAGATGGCCCCCATAAGTCAGTATAAATTATTTGCAATGGCCGTTGACTTTGTAATGAATTTTCAGAAAAAGGCAACTTGTGCATTTTATTAGAATAACACGAATTACAAATGGAAGCGGTTCTAGAATGTGAAACTGGAAGAGAAAACTGATGTAAAATCGTGTTTAAAGTACGATGATTAGGATGGCCTAAACGTCGATGCCACAGGTGTAGAGGAACGATAACATTGTATTGAGGGGTATGATGTGCACTGCCCAACGGCCACTCATATAGCCCATCTCAATTCTGCCCACGAAACAGAGGCGCCCCCATACTCAAATCCTTCACACAATAAGAAATAGGAAAGAATTCAATGGACGTATGGTTATAGCAGCAAAATTTGGAAACAGAAAGAAGATTATTTTTTATGGAGTGAGAACATAAAGTATTGAGAAGCTTAAATTGTTGATTCGATGCACTTAAGTTAGTGTTACTGGTATGAGATATTGGAATGGTGTTACCGTCCTCCATTGCTATCTCCTCAGGATCATGGTAGGTGTGCACATCAGTGAAGTTTTGCGCATTAGAGGCCATATGATGAGTGGCACCTATATCAACAATCCAAGGAGCCTTTTGAGTTGGAGATCGAGCAGCATAGTTTGACCGGGCTTGTATGTGATCGTGTGATTGTGATATGCAAACCTTAGTAGAATGACCAGGACGATCACATAACTGACACTTTAGAGTGTGGTCATAACGCTGGTGTTGGTTATTGTTGCCAGCACGCAATAGTTGGGCACGCCTTGACTGGTTGGTGTTGGGGGAATTTGCATTTGAACGCCTATTAGAGGTGTTTCCTTGGCGAGGATGCATGTTTGTTTGCTGTGCAATAGCATCAGTAATGGGTGTTGAGAGTGGCTTCTTTGCTTCTCTATGCTTGATGAAAAGTTCATGGTCAAGTAACTTCTCATAAAGTTCAGGATAAGAGATAGCAAAATCTCTTGCACGGATAGCAGCTGATATTTCATGGAATTCAGGTCCAAGTCTAGTGAGGATTTTGACGATTAGTTCTTAATTGGACACAAGAGCTCCAGTAGTGCCAAGTTCATCACAAAGAGATCAAACCTGGTGCAGATAATTAGCGACAGGAAGGGTTTCTTTTGCGAGGCAAGCCAGACGATCGCGCAAACTAAATATCCTTGTTTGCGATTTTTTGGCATACGCAGTGTGCAAAGCATCCCAAGTAGCCTGGGAAGTGGATGCAGCGACAACCGTAGCAGCAAGATTTGGATCAACTGAGGCCAAGCTGGCGTTTTGAATTAGTTGATCTTGGCGATACCATGAAAAAAATGCAGGATTTTCGACATCCTGATTATTTTGAGCAACTGTACGAGCAGGGGCTGGGCAAGAACCGTCGAGATGGCCAAAAAGGTTGTGACCACGCATAAGCATGGACACTTGTGCTTTCCAAAGGGAAAAATTGTGGCTGCCAGTTAATTTGATTGGTAACTGGGTGACAGGATTAAACTGAACAATCATTGTATTGGCATCAGAGTTGGTTACAGTGATGTTTGGGGCCATTTTTCTGGGAAGGATGGGAGGGTTTTCTTGATAGAAATTTACTCGTGAGAGTTAATTGGCTCTTGATACCATATAAAGTATAAAGTTACCAGTAGAATGAAAGGAACAATGTACTTTATTGATTGTAACTAAGTATATATAGATTTTGTACAACTTCTATAGCAAAGAGATAAACTAAGAAAAAAGTAAGACTTATCTATAACCTATATACAAGGAGGAAGTTACAACAAAGTCCTAAAGAGAAGACACTACTAAATCTGATCCGTTATTATTCTGAACTCTTTGTGTCGATCTAACTCATGCTAAACGTATATTCATACATGCACACACAATCAATTTCCCCCATTTTGATAAACTATGCAAGTGTATATACATCACATCACCTAACTGACATAGATTTTTCCCCTTTTGGCATCATTATATTAAAAACGTGCAAAAGAGCATAGAATCAATTTAGGAAGCGGAATGTCACAATGTTAACTCTGGTTACTATGGCTACACTTATTAGCTCAAGTTGTTGTCTTTTAGCTTACCTATGAAACATAAAGGTGGTCCTTCTCTTAGCCTTAGAGCTAGGTCCTTTGTTGGGTAAGCAGTCACATTCCACCAGAGATCATATCCTTCTTACTAGCACTTAGTTTGTGTAGATGGATTTTAGTGGTCGTGTTGTTGGCCTCTGATGTGTCCTGCTGATTTTTTACACGTTGCAAGCCACATATAACGATTGATACGACCCGCTAGTCTTGGGGAATTTAGATAAAGAAAATGTTTGATATCTATATTGATGTCTACTTGAAATAGAGGTTGTCATTGTTGGAATTAATGCATTTACAAGGATATTATCTCTTAGTCTATCAATGTTGTTTCTTAGTTTATCAACAAGTGTTTGTAATAGTAAATTGTGCAACACCTTTGGTTTGATATTATGACTAATCTATCTATCTATATCTATATCTATATTACCTTAAACGCATGAACTCCTAAATTTAATGTTAAATTACTATAATATCCCTAACTTAGGTTGTGACTTTTCGGATGAGTTGTGACTTTTCTAATAAGTTGTGACTTTTTTCAAGGGTTGTGATTTTTCGATGAGTTGTGACTTTTCCAAAGAGTTGTCACTTTTCGAAAGGGTTGTGACTTCTCAAAAAGGTCATGACTTTTCAGATAAGACTCATAAAATACTTGTTCATACTACCCTTTGTTTACTATAAATAGAAGGGTTTTCTCTCATTTTTCAACAACAATATTTTTTTAATCTTCTACTCTTCTTCTTCTTGCATTTTAAAAAAATTCGTGTGATTTATTGTCGTTGAGTGAGTTCGAAGTTTAGAGAAATATGAGGTACCACTATTCTGATGAAGTGAATTGTTCAATCCTAAGAGGATATATTCCTTAACCTCGAGTACTTGAGGAAAATAATTCTGATGATATAATAATTATTTTTTGGCATAGTATATACATTAGTATGTAATGTTTCAATATATGAAGTTAACATGATGTAATCTAAATTCATTTGTTTTTGTTAACAATTTCTCTTGTGGTGTAGATATATGCTTTTGAATATGAAAATAATTAAAATTCTCAAGAGTTAGAGAATTTTCACAGTTTTTTATGCTCAAAACAAATGAATGACTTTATTTATCAATGTTAATTATGGGATTTACATTGTCAGGAAGTTTTCTTCAAAATAGTTATTACTCTATACACATTGCCCTTTTGTTTTACTGATTTACTATTTCTTAATATTTAAGTATTTTCGACGAAGGAAAATCTATATGACTTGTAATAATCCAATTGAAGTTTGTATTAGTTTAATTTTTATTGTAGTCTAAATTCATTTGTTTTTGTCAACAATTTCTCTTGTGATGTAGATATATGCTTCTGAATATCTTTTTCTAAAATTATTAAACTTCTCAAGTGTTAGAGAATTGTCACAATTTATTTTTATGATGCGCAAGACAAAAGAATGATTTTATTTACCAATGCTACTTATGTGATTTAGATTGTCAGGAAGTTTGCTTCAAAATAGTTATTACTATATAAACATTGCCCTTTTGTTTTACTTATTTACTATTTCTTAATATTTCAGTATTTTCGATGAAGAAAATTCCATATGACTTGTAATAACCCAGTTGAAGTTTGTATTAGTTTAATTTTTATTGTAGTCTAAATTCATTTGTTTTTGTTAAAAATTTCTCTTGTGATGTAGATATATGTTTTTGAATATCTTTTTCCAAAATTATTCAACTTCTCAACAGTTAGAGAATTGTCACGATTTGTTTTTTTGATACTTAAGAGCCAACAAAAAGAACGTCATATATTATATTATAACTTATAAAATAAAAATTAATATACTAAAATAGTTCTAAAAAATAAAATGTAGTTGTTCTCCACATGTTCATACGACATCTAAACAGATTAAGTGGAATACACGTGCAAAGCACATCTGGTTAGATGACAAGAAAAGTACACAACAAATATCGTCTATAAGGTAATATTACTGAGATACGACTAATTACATGATTGAACCTCATCAAATTGAAATAAATATATACATTACCGCATTTAACTAATAAAATTTTCCATTGACCATCTTCATAGGTTCGTGTGAATAAGAGATATATATGACGATCCACATTTTTCACGACCCGAGCCTACACCCTGGACGTGGCCGGCACTCGAGAACCATTGTTGGTCTCCAAGCGAACGCTCATCCTGGCTGACTACAAGTGGAAGACTAACTCAAGCATACAAAGCTTAAAAACTGAATAAAAATTCATGAAACTCAAATACAAAGCTTTAACTCAAATGAAAAACTCTAAATAAAAATAAATTATTCAACTCGCCAAAAAATAGGCAACTTAAGCCTTTAAAACATTTAATAAAATAAATTAACAGACTTTTGAAACTCTACTGTCTATCTATTAAGCCTCTAACTGACAAAGATGGGAGTTGGGACAAGACCCACGACTTCTTGACAAAACTGAAAAGTAAATGAAATCCTCCGGAAGCAAGGAAGCTCACCATAGCTAACTCAAACTCCGTGTGGTATCAACGAAGCTCCTATTGATGATCCCGAATACCTGAATCTGCATCATGTGATGCAGACCAAATGGCTTAGTACATGGAATGTACGAGCATGTAAGGGGAATTTTAAAGCATAACATAAGCTTGAAACTTGATAAAAAGGGAAACATTCTTACCTCTTCTCAAACTTACTCAACTCAAGGACTACTCAAGGATACTCAAAACTACTCAAACTTACTCAACTCAGAAGTACTCAAGGAAAAGATACTCAACTCTGTAATAAGGTTCTCAACTCAGTGAAACTCAACAATAAGGTATGCGGCACAATGAAGCACAAATCAACTCAAGATACTCAACTCAAAGGTACTTAACTCATGATACTTAAGGATAAAGCAATAGTAAAAGATGCAATATATATATATATATATATATATATATATATATATATATATATATATGGAAAGCTGTAAAACCGTAGATAACAACTCAATGTATTGAAAAATACAATAATACTCAGTGTGTATATAAAAATACAATATAACTTCTGTGGGAGTTTCTCTAACCGACAACTACCACTATGAGCCTAAGTGATGATACATCGTATTGCCCACGCTGCCAGAACTGTCCTATACTTTGCCGTCATATAGAACGTCTTAACTAAGTGGATCCACTAGTCTATGCTAAAAAGCACTAAGGAGTCATCTAAAAAGTATGATCCTTTCTACCCATGATGGCTACATGGTTTATGGAGACGTGAGTTATCTGAACCCAAACTCGTCCCCATATCGGTGCTCGATACTACTCCCAAAATACTTAGCTCATATGTTTAAAAACATAACTTTTTCTTTGATTTGAGAAACTTACTCAAAAATCTTTCTCTTAAAAGAGATGGTACTCAAACTGCTCAAAACTCTTTTGGAAATCTCAATTTCCTCTCATCTTAAATGTGAAAACATTTGCTCTTGGAAATACTTAGTTCCCATTTATCATTTTAAAGAAAATGAACTTTATTCTTACTCTTTACTCAACTCAAAGCTTAAGTCTTAAAACAAAGTTAAAACGTTTGTAAAAGATTTCTTAAAATATGGTTCATGCCGAATTATGGACGTGAACGACTCAATGCAAAGTTTTCAATAACCATAGATAGAACTCAATACTTGGAACTCAATAACTTCAATGATACTACTCATTTCAAGAATGCTCAACTCAGAGGGTTCATGCGAAATTATGAGCATGAACTACTCAACTCAAGGACTCAAAGATACTTCTCATCTCAAGATTGTTCGACTTATAGGGTTCATGCAGAATTTTGGACATGTATAACCCAACTCAAGGATTTCATAGGTAACATGTAATAGTCCCATGATTAGGAATATAATCTCGAAAAAAGATTAGGAACTCAATACTCAAGACTTAGAACTTGAAGATACTACACCTTTCAAAGATACTCAACTTATGGAGTTCATGCGGAATTTATGGGCAAGAACAACTCGACTCGAAGGTCTACATAACAACATGGAACTCATGTAAATGACTCTTCTCATTCTCATACTTAGTTCGAATTGATAGTTGATCTCAAAGGATCCACAATTGAACTCAAAGACTTTCTTAAACTCTACTCTTAACTCGTTTTTGAATTTGGATTATGAATTCAAGAGTTATGGTTCATGATGACAAAGTAGACTCATGAATACATTCTCCTCATTCTTATACTCACTTGCTCGAGTCTTGAAACAAGTTATTTCAATTTGTAGAAGACTCTTCAAAATGATTCAAAGGGACTATCTCAAATGTTCGGAAGAACTCTTCAAGGCTTAACTCTTAACTCTACCTTGAATTTGAATTATGAATTCAAGGTTATGATTCATGTTCATGGATGATTTCTAGATGTTTAGAAGTCATTTAGAGTAGTTAGAATCAATAGGAAGTGTTAGTACACTTTAAAATAATTTAGATAGGCTAAACGACGGAATAAAGGGTGTGGGCAGACGACCCGGGCGCGTTCCTAGCGTGCCGCGCCAGCCCCTAAGTTACTGGAACCCAATTCTGGCGCACTGGCCCCGCCTTCCTGGCACTATGGGGGCGCGTCGCGCCAGCCTTCCTGGTGCTACGGGGGAGCATCGCGCCAACTTTCCCCCAGGTGAATTTCTGACAAATTTTCTTCTCGTTTTTTTACCTTAAATCGCTTTTAATTGATTTCTTTTCTCAAGTTTTCCTTAGATTCAATTACCCAACCTAAGTACACACTAATCTACTCAAAACAATCACTTTCATCTCAAGAAATCATCAAAACCCCAACAAAAGAAGATTTAGAATGAACTTCAAGAACACCTATCAAGAACTTAAACCTTCAACTTTCTAGAACCAATTTACACTGAAAGAAAACATGATTGGCCCATGGGGGAAAGAACCCAACACTATGGAAGCTTACATACCTCTTAGGGATCAAACCCATGGCGAAAATCCACAACTAAACTCAAGAACATCGACTAACGCCTTCATCATTTCCTCTTTTCTCTTCTTGAACTCTCAACTAAAACCCTAGGCGTATATTAGGATTATAAAACTGAACCTAATAGGATTAGACCCTTAAAACATTACTAAAAACGTATCAAATCTGATTGGGTAAGGAAAAGACCAAAAATATCTCCCTCATACGAACTCGAAACTGAGCAAACTCGATGGAGTTGGAAATATAATTCAAAGATCTTTCCTACGGTATCTGGTAGCACACCTAACTCATCCCGAGCTAGGAGTTATGGTCGTTTGAAGTTGACCCAAACTCATACTTAAGCATAACTTGCAAAATTTCAGATTTTGCTATTTCCAATTTAGTTCTTTTTGGAAATCAAGGTGCTACATCTAGTGACCTGACCTTAATTTTTTTTTTCCTCGGTAAAATCCTACTCACACAACGGATGGTTCAAGTCTTAGCTCAAAAAATTTCTAGGGTGTTACAACATTGAACATTTACAAAAGAGTCTGCAATAATATTTTGTGCAAAGCTTATTATCCAAATCTTCGATTAAATTTTCTGAATTGATAAGCACGTGCAACGTACGTGTCGAAAAACTAGTATAAATAAAGATATAATTGATGATTATAATCATCTGAAGTTGCCTCAAATAGCCTAATATAACTTGGGCATTCTCTAAGAAAAATACTCTCCTTCTATATTTTTTACGGTTATCATTGCTTAAAGACAATTGAAAAGAAAATCCTCCAGTAAATGCTGAAATTTATTCATCAATTGAGTGTTTAAATAAGTGTACTAAACTTGTTATACCATCAAATAATCTAAAAAGGTAATTAACTTTGTGAAGTAGGTCAAAAGAGTGGCTACTATTTCACAGAAGGTGTTAAAAGTGGTTATTCACTTAATATATGATTGATTTTGTTTTGTTGGCTGGTCAAAATTATATATTTTGGGGATTTAGTTGTGTTTGATGATCCAATTACTTTGTGGAGACCCCTCCCTTCTCTGGAGTTTTATGCCCACCTTCCTACAATCCTCTTGGATTATCCGACTCCCATTATCTTCATTCGAGGGGTGGACATCCCCATGGGTGCCCATTTTGTGAACTTAGCACTGGGCCTGCCGGAGGTTCCTCATGAGTCGTACATGGATAAGCTGCGGGAGATGGACCTTACCTGGCTAAGAAATATGCTGGTAGAGGAGAAGTATTGGGAGTAAGTCAGCTGGATCACCACAGAGAGGCTCACTAGCCACTACTACTCACCCAATGCCAAGAGGTGGTTGACTCTGTTATGCTGGAGGATGCGTCCATCGGGCAACCTTACCGATGTGACCTATCCCCGGGCCCTATTGGTATCTTGCAGTATTGCTGGGATCCCAGTGAATGTGTGGGAGCAGATAGTGTCTGAGTGGAACGACTTCTACCACGGTACTAAGAAATCACCTTTCCTTCCTAGTTTAGTTTCTGTGTTTTATAGGCGAGCAGGGGTGCCATATGGACCATGAGGTGGAGCATGACGATGCATTCATTGTTGAATAGAACTTATTACCTCCGGAAGGCTTCAACCTTAGATACCTTTATCATGATCCACGATTGGCTTCTGGAATATCTTTCTGCAATGAAAATCCCTGTAAATTTGATACCATTTCATTGTCACTCAACAATACAATTTACTGTCCATTCTGATCTTTGACAATCAACAACCTGTAGATTAATAATGCACTAATAATTAACCTGTAAGGTTTTAGCACAATAAACTTTCATATGGGCGTATGTTGATCCTTCCTTTTCCTTTTTTCTTAACTTGTAACAAAGAAATCATTGTGCAACTCTTTCTGTTAAGATTTAGCACATGCCAATGGATACTATGACAAGTCGACAACAATAAGCAGAAAAAGTAAGAATCAAACTATTGGATGGTACAAAACGTCGAGCAAGTTGAACCATGACCAGCACACATGTCATGAGGGATAACTTCTCTTTTACGGATAAAATGAAAATACTCTCTTTATAGAGATAGAGATAGTACTATGTTAGCTCACACCAAGAATATAGAAGAAACAGCTGCTTGCGAAACAGAGAAATGCAGAAGTCCATCAAATTACTTGAAGTTATGAATTTATTTCCTTCTAATCCAGCTAAATCTCTGAATTAACAACCAATGCAATGTGCCATAATTAATATACAAAAATATAATGCACTCCGCTCACGTCATTTATTAGCTACTAAATTTACCGTATAATATATCGGGAATTTCATGTTGTTGCTAATAAAACGTGGTATTAGTAACAATGAAAATAAGGTAGGTTGCATGCTACGATAAATGCAAATTAAAGGTAGCAACTTGGTTAAGATGGAAAAAAGAGTTTGTAGAGAGGAAAGAACATTAGAATTGCATGTGCATCTCATTCATCACATTTTATGCCGCACTAGCCTTAACGTGTAAGAGGCTAAATGAACTTGTGTGGTGTCCAGGGGATGGTATATATCAAATCAATCAAACATAATAAGCATTAAGGACAATTTGGGTGCATATGAGAACATAATCATGTCATCCACATAGATCTGGTTAGACTCGATGTTTTCTTTAAGAAATTTGGGGACATGTTTAGTTGATAGATGCATGCTACCTTCCATACTATACTTATATTAGAAATTAACATGTTTTAAGTGTTTTCTTTCATCGTTAAATGTTATGCCTTGTGTCTTTGTAGCACCTTTGAAAATCTTGAGTTGAGATCTTTTGTCTCATTCCTAAAAGTTCTGTTTAGGATTTCATAGAATCTTCTGCATGACTTTGTCTTACTTCAACTACGTACTCTGTGTTACTAGCCTATATATGAAAGGATCTAGAATCTCAATATATTGATTAACTTCTTGTTTGCTTCGGAGCCCATTTGTATTTCCTAGAGTAGTTTAGTGATATGATTAGTCTCCTATATCAACCACATGCATTTGCTTAAATTAGTATTTCAACCAATATAGAATCACAAGGGACAATCGAATCAACTCGGAACAAAAAGGGAATCGCTAGAATAAAAGGTAAAAGCCATCCAAAATAAACAAGGACATAAAAAATTTAAAGCTACAAGAATGTGGCATTCACATCTATTATAGCATTCCACTCACCATACAAAGAGTCTCTTCAAGAGTATTAGCTTCTTATTTTTGTATTCTTAGTGTCTTTTTCTTCAATCACATGAGCCTTTAATTATCCTCTAACATCAGCATCACTGGATTCCTAATTGTTTCTTTATACGGCCTCATCTCGAACTTCAACCTTGATTTCTCATGCGAATCCTATATTAAAGTTGTCCATGTCTCTTGTTTATGAAATGTTACCATAAAGCTTACATTTTCCCGGATAAAAGTGAATGTGATTTTTGTAAAACCCTGAAATTTTTTAATCTAAGAGCTGAACCATTCTTCATTTATGTATAAGATCGTAACGGGTGACTCATAAATTGTGCTTAGGTATTAAGCTCAATTATTTAGTGTGAGAATAAATTTAGAGATGAATTAAGGTGACGAGAATCCCCTAGCACAAAGTTGAGTTGAAATCTTCCTTACCGATTAAGTTTGATATAAGATTCTACTTGAGTCAACTTCAAACGACCATATCTCTTAGAATATGAAGAGTTATGTAACTCATAGTATAACACCTCAAAAATTTCTAAGCTAAGGCACGAACTATTCTTTATTTACATGTAAGGTCGTATTGGGTGATTCTTAAATTGCTCATATGTGTAAAGTAAATTCTTTAGTGTGGAATGAATTTGGATATGAATTAAGGTCACTAGAACCCCCTAGCACAAAGTTGAGTTGAAAGCTTCCATAATAATTTAGTTTTGATGTAAGATTTTACTTGGGTCAACTTCAAATGATCATATCTCTTGAAATATAAAGAGTTACATGGCCCATAACCTATCACATTAAAGGTATTTGAATCTTCTTTCCAAAGCCACCAATTTTGCGTCAATCTGATCTCTAGTGCAGTGACGAATTAGCCGATGGAAAAAATACTAAAAATGGTCATTTTTTTCATTTTACCTCTAAGAAACCCCTAAACTAAGTTTTTGACTAATTAAAGGCTCGAACCAATCAGATTTTTATCTCTTAATCAACATTCTCTTCTCTGTCAAATCCAAGGCAAAGCCCTAAGGAAAAATCAAATTAGAAGACTTTCATTCAAGATTCTTCTTCAAGGTAAGTCCTTATCAAAGAATTCCATTCTTTCCAACTCAAATTCCTCCATACAATTATGAAACACTAATGAAAATTATAATTCTTGACCATAGAGATTTCAAGAAACTAATTCAAGAATCTCAAGAAAGGTTTTCTTGATTGTTCTCCTTCAAGTTAGGGTTTCAAGGCTTCTAATCAAGTTCTTCTTCAGGATTCTTCAAGAACCTTGTTCTTTCAGGTATGTAAGGCTATCATAGTATTGGACTAGTTCGTCCTCACACCCTACATCTACTTTTAAATCAGTAAAAGAGCAATCTAGGGTTCTATCCCTTGATTTGAGTAATCTTCAGATGAGTTGATTTTAAGTTCTTGATTCCTTTTGAAATTATATTCCTAATTATTGAATTGATATATGTTATAGATTTATTATTCATTCATGTCTATATATTTCAGCATGAACCCTAAGAATTGAGTATTCTTGAGATGAGTAGTATTGTTGAGTTTTGAGTATTGAGTTTTCTCTATTGTTATTGAGATCCTTGAGTTGATTCATTCATGTCTATATTTCAGCATGAACCCTATTTTGAGTTATAAATTCTGAGAATCTTTTTAAGCCAACATTTTTGTTTCAAACTGAGTTTTTGAGAGAGTAAAGAGAAGTATGAGAAAGAGTTCTAACCAAAATTTGAGCAAGAGTATAAGAGAGCTAAGTATTTCCCAAATGTTTCATTTTTAGATGAAAAATAGAGTTTTATTTTGATAAAAGTAAAAGAGTTTTAGAAATATTAAGTACAGAATAGTTACCTCTTTTAAGAGGATGGTTTGAGCAATTATCTCAAACTAGAGAAAGAGTATGCTTTATACATTTGAGCATGAGTAGATATATCAGAAAACTACTCACGGAGAAGCAAAACATCCATATATCATATGACAGTGTAACACCTCGAAAATTAGAACTAGAATCAATCAAAGGAAAAGTGAAAACCACGGAGGGGTCCACGGGTCGTGAAGAAGACCCTGACTCGTCACCCTGCTCATGGTGTTGCACCCAGCCTCTATCGATGACCACAGATGCCTAGATGGTCAATGGAGCGTCAGAAGGCCCGTGAGGTAGTCTGTGAAAAGAGGCACAGAACCCCCCAAGCTACTGTGAAGGACCAAAATCACCTAAACGGCCCGTGGAGCTTCACACGGACCATGAAGTCGTCCGTGAAAGAGGCTGATCAGGTTTTGGAGTCTTAGGTCAACTTCAAACGATCATATCTTTTAGAACAAAATAAATTAGGTGGCCCATGACCTATCAAATTAAATTATATGAATTGATGACTTGGATTTAATTATATGTTTTTCAACAAATTTCATGTGAACCCATGCATTGATCTATAATTTTTTACTATGAACCCTAATTTACATGAATTTATGAAGAAGCTTGAATCCATGAATATGTTTCATGAAATTATGCATGTTCTTATGAAAGTAATGTTTATGACACAAGTAAGCTTATAGATGAAGGTTTCTATATGTTTTATGAAGCTTGACCACATGACGTGAATGACATCTAGATTTGCCTCAATGCTTTTTGGACTATTTTCCTAAATGGCCAAAGTCACCTGCGGGCCCCTAAAGTTGTCTGCATAATTCATTTAGACACCTCAACTAGGGCTAGTACCTATTGAACACTTTAACCTTAAGAAATTTATATCTATTGGACACAAAATGAAAATAAGTTGAAAAGCAAAATCGCGTGTAGCTCAAACGCAAATACATAGCAGGTGTACCAATGAAACAATGACACGTGGCAGTTGAATTAAATTTTTTAAAAATTCTATTTAAATAATCCAAAAAGAATTTTAAGTAAATAAAAATAGTTTTTTTAATTAACTCCCCCACCCTGTCGTCTTCTTCTTCAACTGGTTTCCCTTCCCGTCGGCGTTGACATGCAAATAATTGTCTCCTCACTCTTTCATCGGCATCAGCAACACCTCCTACCCATTGCCTTCATCTTCTTTCGATTAATAAATATTATCACAGTTACAAGAAACAATTAAATTTTGATCGGAAAAAAATTGATTCAGTTTACTTCCATCAGAATAAATGGAGCTTCACCAAAATATTAGAAATCTGAAAAAAGAGGAAAAAACAGAAAAATAATTGAAGAGGATGAGAGAAAGAGAGAGTTGGAGGGGTGGGTGGCATGGGAGGTAAGTACAAACATCCTGGGAAGAAGACGCTTTTTTTAATTGTTAGTTTTTTTTTTTGATTTCTTTATTAATTAATGTCAATGATAATAAAGAAAATAAGTGTACTTTTTCAGGGAAAAAAGAAGGAAAATATCATTTGTTGGTATCTATACGCGCTCATGGAAGGTGAAGAACACGTTTTTTGCCACATCCGTATTTTGTGCTTAATAGATACACAATTTAAATACTTTAGGTGTTCAATAGGTACTAGCTCTAGTTGAGGTGTTTAAATGAATTATGCGGACAACTTTAAGGGGCCGCATATGACTTAAGCCTTCCTAAATTAGGTCTTGATTAGTATGGTATCCGGATATGCCATCAATGATTATAGACCATGTAGCGACCCTTCCGAAATAATATAAGTCAATAACTCACGAGATTTTTATGCATATATTGTCCTCACACTAGTAAAAAATGACATAAAAAGAATATTACCAACTTCCGAGTACCAAAACTAGGTCGTTCATGCTTCACACAATCATTCAAAATTAGTGGTAAATTTAATATATTACAAGACTTGGGTTTACACACCCCAAAAGAACCAAACGTATAGACATACTTATATTACAACCCATGGTGACATGATCAAATTAGTCCTCAAAATTTCATGTAAATATACAACACATAGATCATGTACAAGTCCCAAGGCTTATACAAAAATAGATGCCTATATGCAAATGTGATCTTCCTTAAGGCTCTCAAAAGTTCCATCTCCAATGTCTAGCTTCATGCAACCACTCGATCATTCCCTACGATAGAAATAACTATCGCTAAGCATATAGCTTAGTGGTGTAAAAACTATAGGTTCGGAGCCATCCGATTCACCAAGTTAACTTTCTCAAGTCATGGGCAGCACCATCGAAATATAATAATTAAATCAAGTAAACAATATAATAAGAGTATCAAGTTCGATATTTAAAGATCCAAATGTCAAAACGCTCATAGCACCATTTTCCAAGAGATTCAATAACAAGGTTCGCCCAATATATACATCATGTCGTCACACCAAGCACAAGCAAGTATCAAGAAGGGCCGACACCCTGTATCAAGAAGGGTCAATGCCCAATAATCAAGAGAACCAAGAACCATATTAAAAATGGCTTTCTAGTTCGTACTTAAAATGGACAACTTCCATTCTTAAGACGGACTAAAAATCCAGAGTCAAGATGACAAATGATCCGAATCAAGAGGCATGCCAATAGTGACAAAGTCACAGCCACAAGAAGGACAAGGTCCCAACAAGAGTGCCAGGTGATCAAACAGTCCGTACAAGCGGGCGAGTTACACGAGTGTCTTTAACGTCTTAAAGGATACTAACACGACAATGCAAAGTGACAAGAGGTAACCAAGGTACCAAGATAACTTTCAGATATACCAGCAGGTAAAAAGAGTACAAGTACAAGTTTATACACAAACCTCAGTGCTTTAGCAAAGAAACAGTCCAACACAACTTCGCGAGTTCAGACCGTAGACCAACCAACGTTTCAAGGTCCTCAACTTGTTCACGAGTATATACAACCTTAAAAATACAATTAAATAACTTCTTTAATTCCTAGTATCTCAATAATGTCGAAGTAAAACAGGATTATCATCACAAGTAAGCTTAGCCTGTACAAATACGACTATGCTCCCAAAACAGTGATTCTGGCCAGCCTAGTACCTTATGTCGCAAATTAGATTTGAAAAGGAAAACGGCAAAACTAGACTTTATAGCCTTCATTAAAGATGTGGGTACATCTCTTAAGGTTGCAAACAAACAAGAATCACCAAAAAATATATTTTGTACAAAAAAATATATTCAAAACACTAACAGTTGTCCATACAGGATTTCTACTTTCGAACTTTGGACAGAACTTGTCCTATGTTGCGTCCCATATTTCGAATCCATAAAAGCTAAATTAGAGTTTTACATAAACATAATAGTTGTAGCTCTACGAATTATCTTTCCAGATCATATTTATTCACTGTAAACGAAGTTCTATAACTCAAGTTATCCTTTAAATACTAAACACTACCCAGATCCAAAACAGATTTTACCACTTACCAAAACGAAGTGTGTGTCTCGAATTCCAGCCAAAAGGGCCAAATTTTTCTCTTATGATTTTGAAGAAAAACTTATTAGATAATGTTCTAAGGTTCTTATACTTCAGATGAGACAAATTTGACTAGAAGAGGTGTCAAAATATAGTCTTAAAAGTGATGTTTATCACAATGCACAGCTGTCTCCAAAAGGTGGCTGCCCAAATAGTTGTGTGCTCCCCAAAATGCATACATATACACCTATATATATATATATATATCCCTCACCTCCTTTTAAAGTCATACATAATTCTAATTAGAATATTACGAAAATACCCCAATACAATACCTTAAATTACGATCACAATTTATGTTAAGCAAGTTTTCAATTATCACAAAACTTCAAGTTCCCAAAATGAGAGTAAAACATATTGTAGTAATTAAGCAACGGTAAATCGACATGCGCCTCTTGGTTAATATTTAGGGGTGTTACAAACCACGCTTTCAAAATTATTTCCATTAGTAGTAGGCATCTCTAGCATGAAGTGAATGACTATGGGCCTTAAAAGCTATTATGAAAAGATCATGGATGGTGAAAGATTTTCTCACGCATGGTCTAAGGAGCTATCCTATGATGTTTCTAGCTTGGATTAGTATCTTAATTGTACTTTTCTGTGGATTCTAAGATAAGATGAGTAAGATTAAAGACTATTCCGTGGGATTTATGCTTAGCACCGAGATGATATTGAGATGGAAGCTCTCCCGTAGCTTGAGGTCGGGTTTCTAGTAGAAATCTCCTTATCCCATACCTATGTGCCCCCATAGGATGATTGTCTTAGATAGACATTAGCTAGTGGATCCACATAAGATAGAAGTTTATGGCCCTTAACTTGGCAAGTAGCACACCCCTTTTCGGTATGGGGCACACATTAGATTTCATGTTATAGCTCGCATGGTCTATATGTCGGCTAACGTAAGCTTCCCACAAAAAGAACTAAGTTGATTTCTAATGTTTTATGAAGCTTCCTTTATGATTTAAAGATGCATTGACCATGTTCATGATCTATGAATCTTCTTAAATGATTTTATTATGTTTTAACTTGGTCATGCATTCCATGGTTTCGATGATGTCCCTTTATGATCATGCCTCATGTTTTATTGCATTCCCCTCATACTTAGTACATTCCATGTACTAACTCATACTTTTTCCCACATTGTTTCACTAATGAAGAGTCTGACGTTCCCATTCCGCATCTCCATGGCTAGTGATCACTTTAGTAGATTTGAATATTCGTGAGTCCTCATGTTCCGAGGATCGAACCCTTTATTGCTTATTGTGTTTACTTTGTCGTATTGTATGTGATGCATGTGTTACGTCTCAATCACTCTTGATGTACTAGATGACTTTGAGACTATGTTAGATTTCCGCTACATTTTGTCAAACTCTTTATGATATCAAATTCTCTTTTGAACTCTTTAAATTCTATTATCGTATACGATGTATGCTAAGTCGATTGTGTAGGGCCTCTCGGGGTTTTATACGCCATGTCACGTCTAGGGTGTTCTTTGGGTCATAACAAATAATGACCTCAATAACCTATACACTAATTCCAAGGTGATGTGGCTGACCTTATGAATGTTAAACATCCTAGAAAGCAACTTAAGAGCTGAAAGAGTCACGTAACTCCTGATTTTCCATCCATACCACAAGTCATTATCATTTTTGTCAAGCATCGAGTTCATGATAATCACTATGGGGGGCACACTACTTTCTAAGCTTAGAATTTGATGGCATGCTACCTTACAAACTTCTACTATACCTCTAGGTGAGGTGTATGGAAGATGAGATGGCATCAAATTCTAAGATAAGATTATAGTGTCCCCCCCCCCCCACCATGGTGATTATTATGAACACAACTCTTAAGAAAGATGATAATGACAAGTGGATTGGATGGGATATAAGGAGTTGCATGACCTTTCAGTTCTTATACTGCTTTCAAGAATTTTCGACATTCAAAAAGACCATGACGCTATCATGGCCTTAGAGTATTGGTTTTTGAGGCCATTGTTGTGGGATACATGTAGGCTCTACTTCTTATTGAGTAGTTTTCTAAAAAAGGAATAGATAGATATATGTGTGAATATTATCACACTCTCTTTTATCCTGGGGTGAAACGTAAGTTTTATGGTTACATGGAAGAAATAAGAGACATGAAAAATTTCAAAAAGCTTTCACATGAGAAATCAGGGTTGAAGTTTGAGATGAAGTCATATAAATAAACATTTTGGAATCTAGCGATGTAGATGTTAAAGAATAATCAACAATTCATGTGGTTTTAGAATTAAGCCGCTACGAATCAAAAGAAAGATAATACTTTTGAAGAGACTTTTTGTCTGGTCAACAACAAGCACCATCAGACAGTGGAAGAGAACAAGATCGTTAGGGTAAAAATAAAGATGCATTATAAGAAAAACATGAAGAGATGAAGTATCAAGGTCAATTTTTCAAGGATTCATTCTTCATGATTTACTATGGCAGGACTGCTTAGGAGATAATAAAATATGTGTGATTAGATGTGATCAAACAATCTTTTTTCAAATATTTCTCCAACTATTGAGGATCATCGAGGCATGGTAGAGAAAGTTGCAAATTTATCAAACTTCATGACAAAGAAATGGAAGAATTTGTGGAAGAGAGGGAGAATAAATTCATAAGAGCTCATATGATCATAGTGTTCCTCTCTTCCAAAAACTTTTCCATTTCCTTGTCTTGAAGTTTGATAAATTTTCCAACTTTTTCTGCCTTTACTTGGTGATCCTCAATAGTTGAGGGATCATTTGCAAATGATTATTTGATCACCTCATGTTGCTCATGTTGTATTTTTTCCTTTTCAACCTTCTATCATTGTAAATCATTTTGAGCTAATCTTTGAAAATATGCTCTTGATACTCCATCTCTTTCTTGTTCTTCTCATAGTGAATCTTTGTTTTCAACCTAACAATCTTGTTCTCTTCCACTGTCTCACAGTGCGTTCCACTCTCTATATAAGTCTTTTCAAGAGTATTATCTTTTTTTGATTATTAATGTATTTTTGTTTAATCACATGAGATGTTGATTATCTTCTAAGATCTGCATCGCTAGATTCCAAAGAGTATCTTTATATGACCTCATCTAAAACTTCAATCTTGATTTATTGCACAAATGCTTGGTTAGGTTGTCCATGTCTCTTGTTTCTAAAATGTAACAATAAATCTTACCTTTTACAAGAATAAAAGTGAATGTGATTGAGTTTCCCACAAAACCATATCAGTTAATTTATTAGAAAATTGCTCACGGAGAAGCAAAGCCTCCATATATCTCATGATAGTTGCCTCAATAACCAATACACTAATGCCAAGATGGTTTAATGGACCATATGAATGTCAAACATCCTTTAAAGCAACATAAGAGCTGAAATAGTCATGCAACTCCTTATTTACCATCCATACCACTTGTCAATATCATTTTTGTCAAGTGTCGATTTCATGATGATCACCATAAGGTGACCATACTACATTATTTTCTTAGAATTTGATGCTATGTTATCTTCCAAACTTCTAGTATACCTCAAGGTGAGGTGTATGGACGATGGCATACATCTAATTCAAAGATAAGTAAATAGTGTGACCCCCAATGGTGATAATTATGAACACGACTCTTGAGAATGATGATAATGACAAGTGGATCATTGGATGAGATATCAGGATCAAGTTGCATGAAAATTTCAATTCTTTTGTTACTTTCAAGGATTTTGACATTCAAAATGACTTTGACCCCATCGTGGTATCAGTGTATTGGTTTTTGTGGATACATGGAGGCTCTACTTTCCATTGAGTAGTTTTCTAAGAAAGGAAGAGATAGAGATATGTGGGAGTATAATCCTATTCACTTTTATACTGGGGAAACATAAGTTTTATGGTTACATGGTAGAAATAAGATACATAGAAAACTTTGAAAAATTTTCGCATGAGAAATCAAGGTTGAAGTTTGAGATGAAGTAATATAAAGAAATTGTTTTGAATCCTATGATGCAGATATCAAAGAATAATACACAAGTTATGTGGTTTTAGAACTAAGTCGTTAAGAATTAAAAGAAAGCTAATACTCTTGAAGAGACTTTTTGTCTGGTGAGCGAAAATTAACATTAGATAGTGTAAGAGAACAAGATCGCCAGGGTAAAAAAAGATGCATTATAAGAAAAACAAGAAAGAGATGAAGTATCAAGGGTAATTTTTCAAGGATTAGTTCTTAATGATTTACTATGACATGACTACTTGGGATATAATAGAAAAGGAGCAATTGGATTTGATCAAACAATCTTTTAAAAGTGCTTCCTCAACTATCAAACTTCAGGCCAAACAAATGGAAGAGTTTGTGGAAGACAGTGTGTTTTCCACCTAACAATTGTGTTCTCTTCCAACAGTACGTTCCATTCTTTATACAAAGAGTATCTTCACGAGGTAGCTTTCTTTCAATTCCTAATGTCTTGTTCTTGAATCACATAAGATGTTGATTATATTCTAAGATCTAAATTTCTAGAATCTAAAGAGTATCTTTATATGACCTCTCTTGAACTTCAAACTTGATTTCTCATGTGAGTGCTTGTTGAAGTTGTCCATGTCCATTGTTTCTGACATGTAACAATAAAGCTTACATTTATCCAGGATAAAAGTGACCGATATTGTGTTCCCACACAACTCTATAAGTTCATTTATAAGAAAACTGCTCAGAGAAAAGCAAAACCTCCATATACCCATGATATTGACCTCAATAACCAATACACTAATTCCAAGATGGCATGATGGACCATATGAATGTCAAACATCCTAGAAGGCAACATAAGAGATGAGATAGTCATGAAAATCCCGATTTCCCATCCATACCACTGATCATTATCATTTTTGTCAAGCGTCGAGTTCATGATAATCACCATCGGGGGCCACACTACTTTCTAATCTTAGAATTTGATGTCATGCTATCTTCCAAAATTCTATTATACCTCTAAGTGAGGTGTATGGAAGATGGGATGACATCAAATTCAAAGATAAGAAAATAGTGTGGCCCCCAATGGTGATTATTATGTACACGACTCTTGAAAAAGATGATAATGGCAAGTGGATTGGATGGGATATCACGAGTTGCATGACGTTTTTAGTTCTTATACTGCTTCCAAGGATTTTTGACATTAAAAATGACCATGACGCCATCGTGGCATCAGGATAATGGTTTTTGAGGCCACTGTTGTGGAATACATGGAGGCTTTGCTTCTCATTGAGAAGTTTTCTAAAGAAAGGAAAAGATAGAGATATGTGGGAATATTATCACATTCACTTTTATCCGGGGGAAACGTCAGTTTTAGGGTTAGATAACAGAAAAAAGAGACATAAAACTTCAACTAGCATTCACATGATAAATCAGCGTTGAAGTTTGAGATGAAGCCATATAATGAAATTGTTTGGAATGCAGCAATGTATATGTCAAAGAATAATCAACAACTCATGTGGTTTTAGAACTAAGCCGCTAAGAATTACAAGAAGGATAATACTTTTGAAGAGACTTTTTGTCTGGTGAACGAAAAGCACCATCAGACAGCGGTAGAGAACAAGATTGTCAGGGTAAAAATAAAGATGCATCATAAGCAAAAACAAAGAAGAGATGAAGTATCAAGGACAATTTGTCAAAATTAGTTCTTAATGATTCAATATGACATGACTGCTTAGGAGATAATAGAATAGGAGCAAATTTATGTGATCAAACAATCTTTTGCAAATTCTTTTTCAACTATTGAGGATCATCAAGTCAAGGTGGAGAAAGTTATAAATTTATCAAACTTATAACTTTGTCCATCGAGACAAAGAAATGGAAGTGTTTGTGGAAGAGAGGGAGAATAAATTTGTAAGACCTCATATGATCCTTAACAATGGAAGTCTACCTCTCTTCCAAAAACTCTTCCATTTCCTTGTCTTGATGTTTGATAAATTTTGCAACTTTCTTAGCCTTGACTCAATAATCCTTAACAATTGAAGAAGAATTTGCAAAAGATTATTCGATCACCTCGTGTTGCTCCTGATGTATTTTGTCCTCCTCAACACTCCTATCATTGTAAATCATTTTGAAATGAAAATACTCTTGATACTCCATTTCTTTCTTATTCTTCTCATAGTGAATCTTTGTTCTTTTGATTCTTAATGTATTGTTTTAGAATCACATGAGATGTTGATTATCTTAAAAGATCTGCATTCCTAGATTCTAAAGAGTTTCTTTATACGACCTCATCTCCAACTTCAACCTTGATTTCTCGTGTGAATGCTTGTTGAAGTTGTCCATGTTTCTTGTTTCTGAAATATAACAATAAATCTTACGTTTCCCCAGAATAAAAGTGAATGGGATTGTGTTCCCACACAACTTTATCAGTTCATTTATTAGAAAACTGCTCACAGAGAAGCAAAGCCTCCATATATCCATGATAGTGGACTCAATAACCAATAAGCTAATGCTAAGATGGTGTGGTAGACCATATGAATGACAAACATCCTTGAAAGCAACATAAGAGATGAAACAGTCATGCAACTTGTAACGACCCTAAAAATGAACTAGTGAAACTAGAGCCTCACATGTGAGTTTGGAGTTGAGAACTTGATGAAATGATGAGAAATGACCGTGACGTCCGGAAACTAGTCATTTGAACTAGTGAGTTGTAAGATTCAACTTTAAATGGTCATATATTTTAGCTCAAAATGAATTAGGTGGACCTTTACCTATCCAATTAAAGGTCTTTGAGTCCTCTTTCCAACGCCACCGAGTTTGCCCAATTCTGACCTTGGAGTAAAAAGTTATGCCCGAAATATTGAAGCACTGTCAGGCTGAAAAAAAAGGGCGAACTAAGACGGGAAGAGGCATAATTTTTAAGTTAAGACTTTATGGGTCCTTAGTCCTTTTCCAAAATTGACCCTATGCTATTTTATTCTTTTCCTAGCAACTATAAGACCTTTTTATGACTTAATTCCTTTCATTTAAGTCACTCCTCTTAGAATTAAAAAGAAACCCATCTCCTTTCATATATTTCTTTCAAGTTCAAGGAAGAAGAAGGGTGAAGAACTAGGGTTTCAATTGGAGGCTTCTTTCATCGATTTTCATGGGCTTTCTTAATATTAAGGTATGGGGACTCTTTATCTTTGATTCCTTTTTCAATCAAAGAGCTAATTCAAAGTATTTTCAAAGTTCTTCAAAAATCCTAAAGTCCTAATTTCGATTCTAGCATGGGTTCTTGCATAAAAAGGGTTTTAAATGATGATTTACATTGTTATTAATGATTATTAATGGTGTTTAGAAAGATATCTCCATGAACCCATGTTTTCTCAAATTCTCTAAATTTCACCATAAAGTGGGTGTATTGATTTTGAGTAGATGATTATAAAAATTGTGTTTATTATGGTATGGGCTGTTCATATATGGTATTATATATGTGAATTGTTAGGAATCTTTATTGAATTGAAGGATGTGGGATGTTGGCTTTGAATGGGCAAAAATTGTGAATTTGTCTTCATGTTGATTATGGGCTTATGCTTAGCTTAAATGGTATAGTTGAATACCATGATTACCTATGCTTTCTATTGTGAATTGTTTGATCACGAGAATGGTGAAGGTGGCTTGGAAAGGATGGTAAGTTGACCTACTTTATGAATTATGTTGAATTAGTAGGGAATTGAGTAATGTTGGTTATGGCTTTGGAGAATGGTAAGATGGCTTAATCTCTTAGTATTGATCTAATTGGTATTGATTGGTTTGATCCACCTTTGGTGGAGGTGGTTATTTGTTGTATTATTGTGAATTGAGGCCATGAAGGGCATTATATAAATGTTATTATATTGTTGTATTATTATACACATATGAGGCTATATGTAAAGTCCTATATGAAGCTATATGTGAAGGTATGATGTGAATGAGTTTTATGTGAAGCTATATGTGAAGGTATGATGTGAATGAGTTTTATGTGATCTTGTGATGATCCTATGTAAAGTGGATAGCATTGTGAGTTAAAGTATGACTTCTCATG
Organism: Solanum okadae; assembly: GCA_036553675.1. Lineage (NCBI taxonomy): Eukaryota > Viridiplantae > Streptophyta > Magnoliopsida > Solanales > Solanaceae > Solanum > Solanum okadae. Next base: position 10,115,776 of record CM071689.1, on the reverse strand, counting down.
ATGTATATATGAAATGATGTTGGATTATGAAGTATCCTTAAATGAAAATGTTGTGACTTGGTTGGTAGACTAAAGTGTCCCTCCTTGTTACTTAAAGTCTTGAATGCATAAATGTGTGAAGTGGGCAGAAATAAGAAATGGTGCCCTTTCTATAAATGCTAAAAGAGGAATTCTAGGCCAAGACTTGAATCGGCAAAACTAAGAAATGGTGCCCTTTCATAAGTCTAGCTTTCCTAAGTAAATGTAAAACCATGAAATCGGTAGACCTAATGGTGGTAGCCCTTCTCATGTGTGAAATGATGAACCTTGGACCGATAGGCTTAAGGCACCCTGTAACATCCGACAATTTGAAGTGGCTTTGAAGAAGCTTGGAATTTGGAAATAGTCATTTTTTTGGAAAAATTTAAAATCTGAAAATTTGGCTAAGTGTGGAAATCAGTGATTTTTGGCCAACTTTGAGCAGTCTTAACTCCTAGCTCATGATGAGTTAGGAGTAGTTCTAGTTATGGTTTCGAAGCTTGTGGAACGATCTTTCCAACGCCACTAAGTTTGCTCGATTCCGAGTTCGTATGAGCGAGTTATGATCTTTGAAAGTTGGGTAGTTGGCAAGGAGTCCGTTCCGGAAATTTAAGGGCATTTTAGTCTTTTCACAAATCATTTCTTTTGAGCTTATATTGTTCTATTAGGCTGATCTTTGGATCATTTTGTCCCATTTTGAAAGATAAAGAGTTAGGGTTCAAGAGAAGAAGAAGAGAAGAAGGAGAAGAAGGAGAAGAAGAAGAGAAGAAAGAGGAGATCAACAAGATTTGTCAAGATCATTGTGGATTTTCGTCGGGGGTGATCCCTATCAAGGTATGTGAGTCTTTAGTGTGGGTTTATCCTTTCCCCCCACATACCAAGCTCGTTTTTATGATTTGAGAAGAGATTGGATTTGTTGTTGAAGTTGTTGAAGTTGTTAGTTGTTGTTGATGTTGTTAGTTGTGTTGTGGAAGTTATTGTTGGTTGTGGGACATGATTTGGTTGTGTTCTTGAGCTGAAACCTATTGTATATTGAGGGATTTTATGATCCTTAGTGTTGGTTGGTTCATACCCCCACACCCCAACTCGTTTTAATTCCAAGAAAAGATTTATTTTGGTCGTCGAAGTTGTTGGTTGTGTTGTTGAAGTTCTTGCTGAATTGGGGACAGGATCTGGCTGCGTTTTTAGTGGAATTCACTGTATGTTGAGGGGTTTATGACCCCAAGTGTTTGGGAAAAGAACCTTTGAGGTTGAGAGGGTTTAGAGTTGGCAACATGAAGGAGAAAAGTTGGGCAGCTTGCCTGAAGCAAGTCTGCGTTGCAGCTGTGTTCCCTCTGTGAACAGAACCTGTTCTGTTTTCAGAATTAATTTTCAAAATTTTTCTTAAAGTCTAGCTGTCCTAAATTATTCCTAATCATCATGGGGTCCTTCCAAACACAAATCATTACCCTTGAATCCATAATTCAATTCAAGAAAGTTAGTTTCCAATTCAAGTGACGTTAGTTTCCAATTTAAGTGAAGTTAGTTTCCAAGTCAAGTGAAGTCAAGCTTAGAAGTAAGCAAGTCTTTAAGGTTTTTCCAAGAGTCTTCATTGAACGTTTTAACTTCATTCTAAGGCTCAAGTTCCAAGTTAAGTATTGAGTTTCAAGTCAAGTCAAAAGTTAAGAGTTTCATGTTAAGTTAAGAGTTTCACATCAAGCCAAGAGTTCAAGTAAAGTAAAGAGTTTAAAGTTGAGTTCTTTTCTCAAAGTTATTAGGGAACCATGTATTCCCAAAGAAGTTTTAAAGAAATGTTTTTACATTTAAACAAGGTTGGAAACTGAGATTTCCAAAAGAGCCTTCGGGCTAGTTTTTGAGTAATTATCTCATATCAGCAGGAAGAAATATGTTTTAAAAACATAAGAGCCAGTACATTTTTGGGAGTAGTATCGAGCACCGAATTGGGGGAGCGTTCAAAGAACCCACAGCCCCCATAGAACCATGTTAGCCACCATGGGTAGAAAAGGATCATACTTTTTAGATGAATCCTTTTCAGATTAGACTAGTGGATCCATTAGGTAGTTCAGGTCTTATACCTTTGGCCGGGTATAAGATGCTCTGGCAGCGTGAGGTCGATCGCTGTATCATCACTATAGCTCTTATGTGATGGTTGTCGGTTAGAGAAGCTCCCACAGCAGTTATTGTATTTTCATACACAGAGATTATTGTATTTTTATATACATCAGTTCATTGTATTTCTATATACATTTCAAGCTTATTGTATCCTTGTATACACACAGAGTTTATAACATGTTTTAAACAGTCTTTCTTTATATCGCACTTGTTTTAAATTGCCTTATATTGAAAGAAGTCAGTCAGGTTGAGTTGAGTTGAGCCAGGTAAGCTATTCAATTTCTTCCAGATTTCCTTCTAGCCTTTGTTGCTTAGTTTTCCAGCTCGCATACTCGTACATTCCATGTACTGATGCCAGTTGGCCTGCATCGTTTGATGATGCAGATTCAGGTACCCCGGATCAGCATCCTGCACGTCGTTGATCCAGCTGAGCACTCCAGAGTCAGTGGTGAGCCTCTTTGCACTCCGGAGGACTCAATTATTTTGTGTTCTTAGTTTTTGTTTTATTAGGATGTTGCGGGGTCTGTCCCAACGTCCATCTCAGTATTTTAGAGGCTTCATAGACAGACAGTCAGTCAGTTAGTTTTGAGTCTCTCATCTATATATATATGTAAATATTCTATTTTGAGATTCGAGTTGCCTTTATGGCCATATTTTATAAGTTAAGTTGTTTTGTAATATTGCATTGCATTGAGTTATTCTGTTGGGTTAGGTTTTCGCTGAGTTAAGAAAGCCAGGCCAAGGGTTCGCTTGGGGCCAGAAATGGTCTCCGGGTGCCGGTCCCGCCCAGGGTGTAGGCTCAGGGCGTGACACACCCTTAATGAAAAATCGGTAGGCCTAAGGCACCCTTCCAGGGGGATTTAATGAGCTATCCTTAATGAACCTTGATCGGTAGATCCTTGTGGTGCCCTTCTTGGTAGATGTGCTATGGATCGGTAGACCTAATGATGGTGCCCTCTCTAGCACATACATGTGAATGAAATTACTCCATGGGAACTAAGGCTAACCACCGAGTGGATATGGTTAAGATGGTAGCTCTCCCGAGTATGAGGCAAGAGTACAATGAACATCTTTGGATATCCCCTAAACCATGTGCCTACATGGGATGTGTCCTAGTTCTACCCTTGGCAAGTAGAACACCTTCCACGGTGTAGGGTTTTATGACACCGGATTCCATGTCTAGCTCGCATGGTCTATGTCGGTTAATGCCTATTCCCATCATGTGGGATGTGCACTCTAGTTATTGGATAGGTTCTACAACGTGTAGGTAGTAGTATGGGATGCTATCTACACATGGCACGAGTAGGCTTTGAAGATGCTAAAGTGAGCTCCCTAAGCCTTAATGGCTAATGTATGAAAGTCCTCTAAATACATGAATGTCTCCAAAATGGTTTCTTAAAGTATGTTGGTCTATTGATGTTAGGTTGTGAAGGAAATGTCCTTATCTAAGGTAATCTTGGGGAACACTTAAGTGTGCTTGAAGAGGTTGTATAGGCGGTCACTTCTTGTCTCACTCAAGTGTGTCTTAAGATTATATTAGGTAGAGGTCCTATGGTAATGAAATGACATGTGTTCTTTTAAAGTTAAGCATGGGTTGTATATGGACATATGTTGAGTATATGTATGGTTGGCTATGGTCTTATATGTTAATGTTGACTTGTATTATGTCTCTTATACTTGTAAAGGAAAGGTTTTATCAAATGATATGAAAGCATTTACTTCCTTGAAAATGTCCTTTTTGGCATGTTTTTGCATGGTCTCCATACTTGGTACTTAATTGTGCTAACCCCTTTCTTTCACTTTTTGGACTAAAGTGTAGGGATTTGGAGATGATGACATGTCATGGCTATTTGATAGGTTTCTAAGTGTTGAAGATGAAGACTTGGTGAGTCCTCATATATTCGAGGACAATACCCCATATGTTCTTTTATGTCTTTTTAGTATCTTTTTAGTTGTGTATGGGATTAGTCCCAAATTTTATATTCTAAAGTATTAGATGGTTTTGAGACATCATGTATAAAGTCTAGAAAGTCTTCCGCTTGCTATTGTTTTTTTTTATTATGAAATGTTTTCTTGTTAAAGAAAGTTTTTAATTCCTTATGGTTTTAGTGTCTATGCGATGAATGAATGCTAAGAGGCTTGTATTAGACCTCTTCGAGGTCGAGTACGCCGGTTACGACTAGGGGGTGATCCCGGGTCATGACACAACTCCTGATTTCCCATCCATTCCACTAGTCATTATCATTTTTGTAAAGCATCAAGTTCATGACAATCACCATCGAGAACCATACTACTTTCTAATCTTAGAATTTGATGTCATTCTATCTTCTGAACTTCTATTATACCTCTAGGTGAGGTTTATGAAAGATGGGATGGCATCAAATTCAAATATAAGAAAATAGTGTGGCCCCCAATATTGATTATTATGAACACGACTCTTGAGAACGATGATAATGACAAGTGAATTAGACGGGATATCTGGAGTTGCATGAAATTTTCAGTTCTTATACTGCTTTCAAGGATTTTGTCATTCAAAATGACCATGAAGTTATCGTTGCATCTGGATATTGGTTTTTGAGGCCAGTGTCGTGGGATACATGGAGACTCTACTTCTTATTGAGTAGTTTTCTAAATTAGAAAGAGATAGAGATATATGGGAATATTATCACATTAGCTTTTATCCTAGGGGAAACGTAAGTTTTATGGTTACATGAAAGAAATAAGAGACATGGAAAACTACAACAAACATTTACATGAGAACCATGGTTGAAGTTTGAGATAAAGTCATATAAATAAACTATTTCGAATCCACCGATGCAGATGTCAAAGAATAATCAACAACTCATGTGGTTTTAGAATTAAGCTGCTAAGAATCAAAAGAAACATAAAGAGACTTTTTACGAAAAGCACAATTAGACAGTGGAAGAGAACAAGATCGTCAGGGTAAAAATAAAGATGCATTATAAGCAAAACAAGGAAGAGATGAAGTATTAAGGGCAATTTTTCAAGGACTAGCTCTTAATAATTTACTATTATAAGACTTCTTAGGAGATAATAGAGTAGGAGAAATTGATTGTGATCAAACAATCTTTTGCAAATGCTTCTTCCACTATTGAGGATCATCGAGTCAGGCAGAGAAAGTTGTAAATTTATCGAACTTCAGGACAAATAAATGGACGAGTTTGTGGAAGAGAGAGAGAATAAATTCATAAGAGCTCATATGATCATAGTCTCCCTCTCTTCCAAAAACTTTTTTATTTCCATGTCTTGATGTTTGATAAATTTTGCAACTTTCTCATCCTTAACTCAACTATCCTTAACAATTGAGGAAGAATTGGCAAAAGATTATTTGATCACCTCGTGTTGCTCCTGTTTTACTCCTCAACACTCCTACCATTGTAAATCATTTTGAACTGATCCTTGAAAAAATGCTCATGATACTCCATTTCTTTCTTGTTCTTCTCGTAAAGAATCTTTTTTTCAACCTAACAATATTTTTTTCTTTCACTGTCTGACTGTGCGTTCCACTCTCTATACAAAGAGTCTTCTCAAGAGTATTGGCTTTATTTTGATTCTTACTATCTTGTTCTTGAATCACATGAGATGTTGATTCTCTTCTAAGATCTGCATTGCTAGATTTTATAGAGTTTCTTTATACAACCTCATTTCCAACTTCAACCTTGATTTCTCGTGTGAATGCTTGTTGAAGTTGTCCATGTTTCTTGTTTCTGAAATATAACAATAAATCTTACGTTTCCCCAGAATAAAAGTGAATGGGATTGTGTTTCCACACAACTTTATCAGTTCATTTATTAGAAAACTGCTCACAGAGAAGCAAAGCCTCCATATATCCATGATAGTGGACTCAATAACCAATAAGCTAATGCTAAGATGGTGTGGTAGACCATATGAATGACAAACATCCTTGAAAGCAACATAAGAGATGAAATAGTCATGCAACTCCTGATTTCCCATCCATTCCACTAGTCATTATCATTTTTGTAAAGCGTCAAGTTCATGACAATCACCATCGAGAACCATACTACTTTCTAATCTTAGAATTTAATGCCATGTTATGTTCTGAACTTCTATTTTACCTCTAGGTGAGGTGTATGAAAGATGGGATGATATCGAATTCAAAGATAAGGAAATAGTGTGGCTCCCAATGGTGATTATTATGAAAACGACTCTTGAGAAAGATGATAATGACAAGTGGATTGGATGGGATATTAGGAGTTGCATGACAATTTCAGTTTTTATGCTGCTTTCAAGGATTTTCAACGACATTCAAAATGACCACATGATCACCATAGTGGCATCAATGTATTAGTTATTGAGGCCACTGTCGTGGGATACATGGAGGCTCTACTTCTCATTGAGTAGTTTTCTAAGAAAGAAATAGATAAAGATATGTGGATATAATCCCATTCGCTTTTATCCTGGGGGAAACGTAGGTTTTATGGTTACATTGAAGAAATAAGAGACATGAAATTATTCAACAAGCAATTTACATGAGAATCAAGGTTGAAGTTTTATATACTGTTTGTAATTCAGCGATGAAGATGTCAAATAATAATCAACAAACCCTGTGGTTTTCGAACTAAGCCACTAAGAATCAATAGAAAGCTAATACTCTTGAAGAGACTTTTTTTCAAGTGAGAGAAAAGAACCATTAGATATTGGAAGAGAACTTGATCGTCAGGTAAAAATAAAGATGCACCATAAGAAAAACAAGGAAGAGATGAAGTATCAACAACAACTTTTCAAGGATTAGTACCAAATGATTTACTATGACAGGATTGCTTAGGAGATAATCGAACAGGATCAATTGTATGTGATCAAACAATCTTTTGCGAATGCTTCCTCAACTATTTTGGATCATCGAGTTAGGGCAAAGAGAGTTACAAATTTATCAAACTCCTTCACAAAAAAAAATTGAGAGGGAGAATATGATCATAAGAACTCATGAAGATAGAAGACACAAACACTAAAAGGGGTGATTGCATATAAGAAGAAATTTGACGTCGATTTGACGATGCTAATGGAGATGTGCATTGCAAAGTAATCTAAGGAGTTCAAGATATGTGAATGACACATTCTTGTAGCTTTATTTTTCTGGTGACCTTGTTTATTATTGAATGACTTTTACCTTATATATATTCTAGCGATCTTTTTCTCTAGTTAACAGGTCATTTGAATGACCCATGTGATTGCATATTAGTTAAAATACTAATTTAAGAATGTATGTGGTTTTGATAGCTTCCTAATCATATGATTAAACTACTACATTAACTATGAAAGAGTTGATGTGAAGCAAATAAGGACTTACTGAGTAGTGAGATTTCAAATCCTTTGATATATATGACATTAACATTGATTATGTAGTTGAAGTCAAACAAATTCATAATCTTTAAGGAATAATATTCCTAAGGACAAATGTCTTAAATCAAGAATTTCAAAGGTGTTGCAGAAAGCCCTAACGAATAATATCTAATTAATGATGAAAGAAAACACTTAAGACATACTTATTTCTTATCTATATATATATAAAGTTAAATAAACAAAAAGTGATGTGACACCTCTCTTTAGCCATTGATCATATTTATTTATTTTCTCATTTATGGCCGTTTTTACTATATTTCTATTATTTATGTATTCATTTATTATTATTATTATTATTATTATTATTATTATTATTATTATTATTATTATTATTATTATCATCATCATTATCATTAAACAATAAATGTGTCAATTACTACTCCCTCCACTCATTTCTATTCTTTTTGTAAAAACTTAAATGTCTCAAAATTTGCTACTTCACTTATTCCTATTCATTTTTAAAAAAAATATTTACTACTCCAACTTTTCATTTCCTTATTTATAAATAAATATATATTAAAATGGAGTAGCGTGTGTGTGATGTGACATCTCTCTTTGCTTAATGATCCTATTTATCTTTTTTCTCATTTTTTGGGGGCAATTTTCACTATATTTCTATTTTATTTTTTTATTTTTTTAATTATTATTATTATTATTATTATTATTATTATTATTATTAAGAAAATCTGTCAATTACTACTCCCTCAATATATTTCTATTTCTTATTCTAATAACTTAATGTCTCAAAACTTCCCTGATCAACATTAATATACATTTATTGTCTAGCTTAAACTTGAGAGAGGAATAGAAAGATAGAACGTGGGACAAAATGGGCATTAACTTCTGTCGAAACAAGGGTTGATTTGTATCTAGGATAGGGATATACCTAGAGACCTTGCTTGGTTACGACACGAGACGAAATCTTAGTGCTTTGTAGTTGGTTCAGTCTATCCCCGCTCAACGATGTAGTTAAACTGTCAAATGTGGTATGTGATTAGAGGTCAGGAGACCATGATCATACATTTAACCCTGTAAAGAAGTTATTTGATAATCAATCGATGTCCATAGAAGATGATACTATGCATGAATTCTAAGTAGGCTGCAACTCTGGAATTTCCTAAGTCATTGCTTAAACTCCACTTGAAATCGAATCATAGTTAGGTAGCTTTCTTTTACGAAATTGTTAATTTAGAAATAATCATCAAACTCTCTGGACACACTTATTTTAAATCATGTAGTTATTAGCGAAATCGAATATTAACTGAAGGGTTCAACATCTGACTCTTAAAAAAGTTGTTTTATTACTTGCACGACCATGTACACTTGCGTGTGCGTTTAAATGCAACACTATACAATTACACAAACATTCCTACCATATTTACTAATTTTCCCTATAGTTTGAAATAATTATATTTGATATTACTAATTAATAATTATTACCAAATTTTAAGTCAGATACACCTAGATATATGTATCTAAAGGTATCTAGAATGATTCACATTCATATGTGATACCAAATATATAAGTCAGTAGCGAACGAGATTTGAGAGAGGCGAGCAATATTTATCTATGTATCTAAGATACCCGCAAATAACACTAGATACACATTAGATACATGTATCTGATGTGATAAGCATGTATCTAAGATACCATATAAATATGAGAGTGACAAGCGAGATGAGAGAGAGGTGAGGGAGGCAAACGATATTTGTCTATGTATCCCAAATACTTGTGAAGCCACTTGGATATAGTGTATCTACAACAAATTACACATAATTTTGACCGCATGTATTTTGAGATACATGTATTTGGACGTATCTTGATGCACCAAAATCTAGTAAGATTCTTAATATTGTAAACCTGTGTGTATCTAAATAATTAATTAGCTTCTAAACTAGTGAGTTTTTTGTTAGTTACCCATAAGTTTTTAAAGATTTTGGTCTTATTGATATGTGATCACACACAAAACGCATACACTAAATTAGTATATATCTATACTACATTAAAAGTATGAAGATTATTAGAAATGTTTATTAAAAATTTTGCCCTTCATTAAAAGACTCTAAAAAATGGAAAGAAAATGTCATTTATTATTTTTCTCAAATTCCTGTCATTTATTTATTATCTAATGTTTATGACTTTGAAATTAATTAAAGTTATAGCTAATAAATCTTTACTTATTTTTAAGAGTTGTGAAAATCTAATTTTTTTACCAAACCTAAGGTTTACACCATTTTAATGTTTAAATATTTCTTTAGATCTTACAATTAACTATTTGGCATAATACATAAATATGTCTTTTAACTTGGCCTCATTGTACATTTATACCCTCCAACTTTGGGTGTGCACAAGTAGACACTTAAACTTGTTTAAAGTTGAACAAGTAGATACATAACTCCTATGTGGCATGTCACGCCCCGAGCCTACACCCTGGGCGGGACCGACACTCGAAGACCATTGCTAGCCCCAAGAGAACCATTGGCCTGGCTTCCTTAACTCAGCGGAAACTTAACTCAACAACATAACTCAATGCAATGGAAGGTTAAAAACAACCCAACTGATAAAATCTGGCCAAAACGGCAACTCGAGTCTCAAAATAGAATATTTATATATATATATATACATAGATGAGAGACTCAATACTAACTGACTGACTGTCTATGAAGCCTCTAAAATACTGAGATGGATGTTGGGACAGACCCCGCAACATCCTAATAAAATAAAACTAAGAGAACAACATAATCGAGTCCTCCGGATACAAAGAGGCTCACCACTGACTCTGGAGTGCTCAACTAGATCAACGGCGTGCCGGATGCTGATCCTGGGTACCTGCGTCTGCATCATAACAAGATGCAGGCCAACTTGCATCAGTACATGTAATGTACGAGTATGCGAGCTGGACCGCTAAACAACAACTAAAGCTTGAAAGGGATACAAAAGAGAACTTACCTTGGCTCTGTTCAACTCATGAATAACTGAACTCAATATAAAGCAATGAGACATATGCAATATATATAAAGCTTACAAAACTATTTAAAACATGACGTCAAAAATCATATTTATAATATCATGAAAAATATCATGCTTCCTCTCAAAGTCTACTTGTGCAATGCATGAATGAAGTCCCATACCCCCATCCACACTAAGCAGAACTTCTCGAGGAACCAAGCTTTTTCTACTGTGGAAGTTCTCTAAACGACAGCCACCACTACATGCATAAGTAGTGATACAACGTTTTACCTCACGTTGCCCAAGGACCATCCTATACCTTGCCGTGATATAGGACCTTACTTTAACTTTTGCTTAATGGATCCACTAGCTTAACTTTCGTGATCATCTAAAAAGTATGATCCGAGAAATCCCATGTTTGGCTACATGGTTCTTATGGAGAGTTGAGTTAATATGAACTCGTGTCCCCAATTCGGTGCTCAAGACTACTCCCAAAAAAATACTTTAGCTTATTAGTGTTTTAAACACATCTTTCTTTAGATGAGATAATTACTCAAAATTTAGCCCAAAGGCTCTTGAAAACTCTTTCTAAAAAGAACATCTCAAAAACCATATTTTTAATATGATCATTGATGGCTCGGGATATTCATATTGCTTAAACATTGATGGTATATCTAGAGACCATACTGTTTAAACATTGATGACATACTCGATTTGTCATACTAATCATATTTTAGAAACTCTTTTGCAAAACTCATCTTTTCTCAAAAAGAGATAGTACTCAAACTTCTCAAAACTCTTTTGGAAATCTCAGTTTCCTCTCATCTTAAATGTGAAAACATTTATAAACTTCTTTGGGAAATACTTAGTTCCCTAATAACTTTTGAGAAATGAACTCAACTCTTGACTCTTGACTTAACTCGAAACTCTTGACTTAACTGAAAACTCTTGACTTAACTGAAACTCGATACTCTTTACTAGACTTGAAACTTGAGACTCTATGCTCTTTACTCAACTTGAAACTCTATACTTAACTTGGAACTCGAGCCTTAAAATGAAATTAAAACATTCAATAAAGACTCTTGAATAACCTTGAAGACTCGCTTTGACTTACTTCATAACCTCTAAGTTTGGCTCTAACTTCACTTGACCTCTAATTTCACTTGACTTGGAAACTAACTCTCCTTGAATTGGAATTATGGATTCAAGGTGTATGACTACACGCTTATGGAGGAGTTCTTGATGTTTAGAAATACTTTGGAGTGTTGGAAATAACTAGGAAACATAGGTACAATACCTAGGAACATGCATGAGAAAGTGGGGAAGGAATGGGAAAACTTGGCGCTCTGAGAGGCGCGGAGCGCCAGACCAAAAACTTCAGAAGGGTCTGGTTGAGGCTCTGGTAGGGGCGACGCCCCAAGGGCTGGACCTCAGAGTCCCTTTTGGGGCGCGCTGGTTGGCACGACTCCCCAGCCCTTTCCCCCGAAAACTTGACTTTTCTCCTTCATTTTTCCAACTCTAAACCTCCCTTACCTTCAATGGATCCAGCCCCAAACACTTAGAATTATAAACCCCTCAACATACAATAGATTTCAACTCACAAACACAACCGGAAACATGCCCAAATCAACAAGGTACTTCAACAACACAATCAACAACATCAACAACACAACCCAACAACTTCAACAACATATCCAATCTTTTCTAAATAATAAAATGAGTTTGGTGTGTGGGGGAAAGGATCAACCCAACACTAAGAACTCACATACCTAGTAGGGATCACCCCCGACGATATCCACGACGGAAACTTGCTTGATCTCCTCTTTCTCCTCTTCTTCTACTCTTCTTCTCTTCTTCTCTTCTTCTTCTTCTCTTCTTTCTCTCTTATCTCCCAAGAACCCTAACTCTCACTCTTTTAAAATGGGACAAAATGATCCAAAAATCAGCCTAACACAACAATATAACCCCAAAAGAAAAGGCTAGGGAAAAGACCAAAATACCCTTACAATTCCCGGACGGATTTCCCTGCCAACTGCCCAACTTCCAAAGGGCATAACTCATTCATACGAACTCGGAATCGAGAAAACTCGGTGGCGTTGGAAAGATCATTCCACTAAATTTGCAACCATAAATGGAACTACACTCAACTCATCCTGAGCTAGGATTTATGACTGCTAAAAGTTGGCCAAAAGCTCACTTTTTCCCATACTTAGCCAATTTCCAGATTTTTAGTTATTTCCAAAAAAATTACTATTTCCAATTCTAAGCTTCTTCATGGCTATTCCAAAATTGCCGGATGCTACATGGCATAAAACACGTAGCACACCATGTAGGATGCAAATTGTCATGTAAGATGTCACGTAGGATGTGTGTGCATTTGTACAATTTTATACAACTTTAAGTGTCTATTTGTGCACATCCAAAGTTGAAAGGCATAAATGTGAAATGAAGTCAAGTTAATGGACATATTTAGCTATTTTGGTTTTTATGCCTATAACAACGTTTTTGCTATTGTTCAATTAGATCTCTTTCAGTAATTTGTGAATTTACGATTGTACATTCTTTACCTTCACTATTAATTGCCAATACATATGTCTTTTCATATCATATTTTAATATCACCAATGCTTTCCAGATATGAGAATTAGTTATTGAGCTTCACAACTATGCTTACCAATCTGCCAGATATGACTGTGTTTGGCTTCAATAACTTAATCTGTGTAAGGGATCTGAAATTCAATAAGTTCTGAACTGTATCATTACCCTTTTATCTACCCTTCGGGATGGCCTAGTGGTTTGGGCTTGGGATTTCCATGTTGGAGGTCTCAAGTTCAAAACTCCTTGTTAGCGAAAGCAAAGGATTTGTCCGGGTCGAGCTCGTCGCACCGGGCTTGTCTACTGCGTTAACATCTTAAAAGAAAATATAATTAAGTAGAAACTCTGGTGCTTTATTTTTAGTGCAGACCAGGTCCCTTTGCACAACAGTTTGTCAAATCATCACTCCATTGGCTTTTTGTTATAGTGATTACTCAAAAGTCAAAACTTGATTAAAGTTTTGTTATAACACCACCAAATTGGCTCGTGTGGACTCCACCACCACTCCATTGATCTTTCTTCTTCATAGTTCAACATTGCTCTATATATTAATATACTCTTTTTATCTCTAAACCAAACTACAATGGCTTCAGTAATTGAGAAATGCCAGGTTGCGCCCCCTTCCAGCGGTGCAGCTGAGCTGACGCTCCGTCTTACCTATTTTGATCATACCTGGTTAGCTTTTGGATGTAATCGACGGATATTATTCTACAACCTCCCTATTTCCAAACCCCATTTCGTCCAAACCATTATTCCTTCTCTTAAACATTCACTCTCCCTCGCTCTCAAACACTATACAATCTTAGCTGGAAACCTTGTTTGTCCACTTATAAACTCAAGTGGTTATCCTGAGTTGCGCTACAAGACTGGAGATTTTGTATCTGTTATCTTTTCTGAGACGACTGATATGAATTTCAATTATCTCATTGGTAACCATCCCCGATATGCTAAGGATTTTTATCCTTTTATTCCTCAATTAGCGGAACCTAAGGATGCACAAGGGTTCCAATTAGCCCCGGTTTTAGCCATTAAAGTGACACCTTTTCCTAATTTTGGCATATCCATTGGTTTCAGTAACCATCACGCTGCCTGTGATGGAAATACTATAGTAAGATTCACTAGAGCATGGGCTTTGCTAAACAAATCCTGCGGAGATGAGCAATTCTTAGAAAATGATCAGCTCATTCCATTTTACGATAGGTCCATAATAAAAGACCCTCATGAACAAGGGATGTCTATATGGGATGTAAAGAAGACATTTAAGGTGGAGATGCGTGACATAATTATGATTCCTGATATTGATAAAGTTCGATGTACATTTATTATAGGACATAATGAAATCACTAAGCTCAAGAATTTAATATTGTCAAGATGACCAAGCCTAGCTCATGTGACATCTTTCACAATAACATGTGCTTATGTATGGACTTGCTTGGTAAAATCAGAGGTCACCGCAATCGAGATAATAGATGAGAATGTAATGGAGTTTTTTGTATGTGCAGCAGATTGCAGAGCGCGAATCAATCCACCACTTCATCCATCTTATTTTGGGAATTGCATAATGGGGTATGTTACACAAATAAAGCACATTGACTTAATTGGAAAGGAAGGATTTACAATCGCGGTGGAATTAATTGGAGAAATCATTCAAAAAAGGACGAAAGACGAGGAATGGATCCTCAGTGGTAACTGGTTTAAAGAATTTAGCACGATAGATACAAAACGATTGTTTTCAGTTACTGGATCTCCGAAGTTTGATTTATATTCTGCCGATTTTGGTTGGGGAAAGGCTGAGAAGATAGAGTCTATTTCTATTGACAATGGTGGATCAATGTCCCTCAGTAAGTCTAAGGATTCGAATGGAGATTTAGAGGTTGGCTTGTCTTTGTCCAAAGCTCAAATGAATGCATTTGCTGCTATATTCACTCATGGTTTAAGCTTGTTGTAGGCAGGGGCGGAGCTAGGTGGGGTTTCATGGGTTCGGACGAACCCAATAGATTTTTCATAAATCATGTATTTGTACTAGAAAATTCAATATATATATCAACAAAGGGTAAGCAAGGGGTCGTGAAAATATTTTCCACACTAGAGTTGTGGATTTGAATTCACTATCAACAAAAAGTATAGAACCCCCATAAGTGATAAATGCTAAGATTAAATATAGAAAAAATAATTGTCTTTTATTGATATGTTAAAAGTGAAAAATAAAATATATGATACTTTTTTTAATCCGCGTTAGAAAGAGTGACATATTTTAAAATTTAATAATAATCTAACTTTAAAATGGTAACCTTATTCTTAATTAAATGATTTATACTTATTGACAATTACAACTACACAATCAATTAATTATTTAGCTATTTAGCTAAACCGTAGTTAGTTAGTTTGTTACTACTCATCAGCTGCTTAGTCATAGTGTAGTTTGTTATATGACAGTTAGTTAGTTAGGATATTTTCACATCTTTGATTCTTCTAGAATAGTCCAACACACATGTATATAATGCCACATTGATCAATGAAACAATGTTGTTTTTCATTCTCTTCAAATACAGAGTTCTTAGCTTTCCTCCTATCAGATGCTATTCATTGCTTCCCTATTTTGACTCAATTGAGTATACTCCATTGTTGTATGTTTGATATGGTATCAGAGCAAGGTTGAATTTGCTTCGTTTCTTTTCTTCTTCAATTTTCTAGATCTGGTGATTTCTAGGTTTAATTGAAGATCTCGTCATGGGTGATGTTGATGTTCCTCTTATGGCGACAACTGCTGCTGGAATTGATATAAGCAGTTCTCTCTATGTCCATCCTTCAGATAGTCCAGGTATGCCACTTGTTCCAGTTCAATTTGATGGAACTGGATACAGATCCTGGAGAAGAGGTGTTCTACGAGCTTTGTCTGTGAAGAACAAGTCTGGTTTCATTGATGGGAGCTGTGTAAGGCCAGCTGAAACTTCTCCTCAATTTCGTCAATGGCAAAGGTGTGACGATATGGTGACATCGTGGATACTAAATTCACTAATCAAGGAGATCTCGGACAGTGTGGAATATGTCAACAATTCTACTGAGCTTTGGAAGGAGCTGGAGCTAGACATCACTGTTTACTACACAAGGATGAAGAAATTGTGGGAAGAATTGAGTACTTTGAATGCAAAAAGTTTGTGCACTTGTGTGTGTACTTGTGGTGCCAAGGATAATATGCACAAATTTGAACAGAATAGGCGATTGATACAGTTCCTCATGGGGTTAAATGAGGTATACACTGTGATCAGAGGTAATATACTCATGATGAATCCCCTGCCTTCTATGGCACAGGCTTTTTCTTTGTTGATTCGGGAGGAGAAACAAAGGGAATTTAAACCTGCTGCTCGTATGCCCATGGATTCAACTTCTTTGAGTGTGAATTCCACCAACAAAAATAACAGAGGGGCAGGTAGAGCCTACAGAACAAATTTTTCAACTGGCAATGACAACTCAGGCAACAACAACAATTATGGAGGCAATAGATCATACTAAGGCAGTAACAATAACGGAGGTGTCATAATTTGTGATTACTGTAAGAAACAAGGACACATCAAAGAGAAGTGCTACAAGTTACATGGATATCTACCAAGAAACAATTTTCCCAATCACAGACCAGTCAATCATAACAATGGACAGCAGTCCAGGCAAAACAATCATCAAAATTTTTAGGGTAGGAGAGTTGTGGCCAATGCTCATGGCGCAACACCTGATCATGGGGAAGAATGTTCACAGACCAGCAACAATTCAAATGCTGTTATCACACAGGACCAATATGGTCAACTCATGAATCTACTGCAGCACTTCCAAATTGATGGTTCAGGAGAGGATTCCAAGGCTAATGTTGAGTCTAACAGTTTTGCAGGTATGGTCGTGTGCACTTCTTCTATTGATTTTGGTAATACTTCATGCAAATGTTTTAGATCAAATGCTGATTTATGGATCATTGACTCAGGAGCATCAAATCATATGACTTTTAATAGAACCTCTCTAACCAATATCCAAACTCTACCCTATCCTATACTTGTTTCTCTTCCTAATGGATATAAGGTTAAAGTGACAGATTATGGTGATGCATACATTACATCCAAGATTGTTTTACATAATGTATTACATGTTCCTTCTTTCAAGTACAACCTTATTTCTGTTCACTCCCTATCCTCTTCAATGAAGTGCATGGTCTTATTCACTGATACAACTTGTATATTACAGGCCCCTTCAGTGAAGAGGCCTCAGGTAATTGGTAGTAGCAAGGATGGCATTTATTACATGTGTGGAAGGTGCTTGAAGAATAATGATGATGCCAATATGGCTCTCATGTGTAGTTGTTTGTCTCATAAAAGTTTTTCCTTTCCAGTTTCAACTTGTAATGAGTCATGTATTAGGAAATGTGATGTGATCAACACTCGAAAAGTTCACTCTCATTCTGATCCAGTTTCTGATATTTTTGTAGTTCCTGATACTCTTGTTTGTTCATCTACTTTCAATAATACAAATGTGTTACAAAGTGATACATCTCTTGCATCTTCTAGAAATGGTATAGATTTGTTATGGCATAATAGACTTGGTCATGTGCCCTTTGTAAAAATGAGGAATATGCCTACCATTCCAATCAAATTTTCCCCAAAGCAACCTTTCATGTGCACCATATGCCCTATGGCACGACAGACCAGGTTACCTTTTGATCATAGCACCACTCAATCCAAAGCAATTTTTGATCTATTACATGTTGATCTATGGGGACCATACCATGTGACTACATATGATAATTACAAATATTTTATCACCCTTGTGGATGATTATAGTAGAGCCACATGGACACACTTGTTGAGCACTAAAAGTAATGCCTTATCAGTCATTCAGACCTTCACAAACATGATAGAGAACCAGTTCCAAACAACCATTAAGTGCATCAGGTCTGATAATGGACTAGAGTTCAACAATGCTGAAACAACTAAATTCCTCCAAAGCAAAGGTATAACACATCAGAAGAGTTGTCCCTATACTCCACAACAAAACAGCATCGTAGAGAGAAAACACAAGTACTTACTAGAAACAGCCAAAGCTCTTCTATTCCAATCCAAACTGCATGTGAGATACTGGGGTGAATGTATTCTTACAACCACATATCTCATAAACAGACTTCCTTCCACTTTTCTTAAAAACAAATGTCCTTATGAAGTCTTATACAAAGAAAAACCAAAATATAATCAACTTAGGTCTTTTGGATGCCTCTGCTATCCCACAGTACCTAAAGTCCACAGGGACAAGCTCGAACCAAGAACTACACCTCACATTTTTATAGGATATCCTTTTGGAACTAAAGGGTACAAAGTAATGAGTCTTGCCACAAAAAGAATACACATTTCTAGAGATGTAGTGTTTCATGAAGGTGTCTTTCCTTTTGCTATGACTTCAGAAAAATCCACTTTCCCTTCTGTTTTGAAGTCAATTTTCCCTAATTCTTTTTTTGATTGTACTGATCATTGTGATATATTGTTAAACAAACATTCAGAAGTAATTGATGCTCACAATAATTTGTCATCTAGTCCCCAGTCCATACATATTACCACACAAATTTCATCCCCACCTTTGCAACTTGTCCACACTGAATCAAATGTTCCCACAGTACCATTACAACCTGTCCACAATGAGCCAAATATTCCCACAGTACCACACAGAAGATCTCATAGAGAAGTCAAAACACCCCAACATCTAAAGGATTATGTTTTATCTCTTCCTACATTAAAAACACCTTCCATTTCCACTTCTTCCAATCCCAGTACTGCCCAGGCTACCCTATCACTTAACACATTGTTCAATACACACAATCATATACCTCCTGAAGTCATTGCATCTAACAGTCAAATTTTGGTTGAGAATATATGTTGTGACAGTGAACCATCTTCTTATGAAGAAGCTGCCCTGAGTCCAGCCTGGCAAAAGGCCATGAACCAAGAATTTGATGCTTTGTATGCCAATAAAACTTGGGACCTGGTTAAGTTACCTATAGGGAAGAAAGCCATTGGATGTCGATGGGTTTACAAAGTAAAACATAAAGCTGATGGGAGCATAGAGAGGTTCAAAGCTAGACTGGTGGTTAAGGGCTATACTCAGCAAGCTGGAATAGATTATACAGAGACATATTCACCAGTTGTTAAAATGACTACTGTAAGGACCCTGGTTGCATGTGCTGTGAAAAAGGGTTGGGAAATGTTTCAACTTGATGTCAATAATGCATTTTTGCATGGTGATCTTCATGAGGAGGTGTATATGACAGTACCTCAAGGTCTTGATGTGAATGAGTCAAATTTAGTATGCAGACTAAATAAGTCTTTATATGGCCTTAAACAGGCCAGCAGGCAATGGTATGCCAAGTTGACTGAAGCACTATCTCTCAGAGGCTATACACACTCACATCATGATTATTCATTGTTTTACAAGAAATCTGATTCATTGGTGGTCTTTGTGGTAGTATATGTTGATGATATTGTTCTAACATGCACAAATATTAATGAAATCACACAGCTTAAAGTCTACTTGGACGAGACTTTCAAGATTAAAGATCTTGGCAAGCTGCATTATTTTTTGGGGCTGGAGATACTTGATACAACAGGAGGGGTACTCATTTCACAAAGGAAGTTTGTATTGGATTTATTGAAGAAGTATGATTGCTACAATTACAGCTCCCTGTCGTCCCCCCTTGATCCTACTGTTAAACTTAAGGCCAAGGAAGGAACTCCAATCTCTGATCCTACCTATTACAGAAAACTGGTAGGCAAGCTGAACTTCCTCACCAACACTAGGCTGGATATAGCTTTTAGTGTCCAACAATTGAGCCAATTCATGCAGGACCCCAGGACTCCTCACCTGCAGGCTGCTTTCCATTTACTCAGATACTTGAAGCAAGATCCTACTCTGGGGATTTACCTGTCAAATGATCCTGATTGTACTATGAAGGCATACTGTGATTCAAACTGGGCAACATGTCCAGATTCTAGGAGATCTGTGAGTGGATACTTAGTTTTGCTTGGAAACAGCCCTATCAGTTGGAAGTCTAAGAAACAAGAAACAGTTTCTTTGTCATCTGCCGAGGCAGAGTACAGATCACTCAGAAAAGTGGTTGGTGAACTGGTTTGGTTGCACAGACTAGTCACTGAATTGACTATATCCCATTCTTTTCCAATTAATGTATATTTTGATAGTCAAGCTGCTATACATATAGCACACAATCCTGTCTTCCATGAAAGAACTAAACATATTGAAGTTGATTGCCATTTTGTACGTAATAAGTTGCAAGAAGGACTCATCTCTCTCCACCATGTAGTCACTACTGAACAACTAGCAGACATCCTTACTAAAGCACTCACTGGTATTAAACATGCTGCAGTTCTGAGCAAGTTGGCTGTGAGATCATCACCGTCAACTTGAGGAGGGGTATTGACAATTACAACTACACAATCAATTAATTACTTAGCTATTTAGCTAAACCGTAGTTAGTTAGTTTGTTACTACTCATCAGCTGCTTAGTCATAGTGTAGTTTGTTATATGACAGTTAGTTAGTTAGGATATTTTCACATCTTTGATTCTTCTAGAATAGTCCAACACACATGTATATAATGCCACATTGATCAATGAAACAGTGCTGTTTTTCATTATCTTCAAATACAGAGTTCTTAGCTTTCCTCCTATCAGATGCTATTCATTGCTTCCCTATTTTGACTCAATTGAGTATACTCCATTGTTGTATGTTTGATAATACTCACAAACTTATTTTAGTCCATAAATTTCGAAAATATTTTCTTTTAAAAGTTTGATATCTAGTCGAATAACATCACATAAATTAAAATGGAGAGAATACTGATTTAGAATCGACCAAAAACTAACGCACTAATGGAGCAAAATTGACCGATGTGATACCACTAATTTCAAAAGCAAAATAGTCCCTTCTGTTCAATTTTTGTTTAATAATTCTCTCACTTTTTTACCTTATAAATAAAGTTATTTATAGTGTTCTGTAAAGAAACTCATTGTGTTTTTGGGTTGGTGACCATACAAATATACAAAATTATAACTATTTCAATAATTGCACTATTTTTCCCTTCATTTTTGAGGGAATTATTTGAGGTGTTTATATACTATTTTCTTCGTTTTAATTTGTTTGTTGTACTTTCTTTTAGTCCTTATAAAAAAATTTATCTCTTTTATTTTTTGATAACTTTTAAATTCTAACTTTTCACATAACATGTTTAATATTATAAGATTAAATAGTATTTTGATACATTCAACACATCTTTAGTTTAACACCACAAATTTCAAAAGTCATGTTTCCTTTCGAAAGTTATTTTGATTAATTTTGAAATTAAATTAAGATTAGATCAAGTTAATATTTTGAAATTTCACTGTATGAAACAAACTAGTACTAACTATTCGACTTAAGGAACCTGGTTCCTTAAGAATGACCGAAACAGTAAAATAGAAAACATGAGATTTGCTGTGGTAAACCTTCTTGCTCAATAAGAACTGTTTGGAAGGACTGTTTTGGGTCGCCAAGAAATAGGTTTTTAGTTATCATTGGAATTTTATGGAAGCTTGGTAGGTTTTTAAATTTTGAGTAAAAAAATTAAAATAAAATCGGGTAAATCATAGTTCAAAATATATTTGTCCTTTTTCCTTTTTAGATATAGTGGCTAATATATTTGTCTTTTTTCCTTTTTAGATATATTGGCTAATATATGTCCTTTTTCCTTTTTAGATATAGTGGCTAATATATTTGTCCTTTGTCCTTTTTAGATATAGTGGCTAATACATTTGTCCTTTTTCCTTTTTAGATATAGTGACTAATATTTTTGTCCTTTTTCCTTTTTAGATATATTGTCTCATATATTTGTCCTTTTCCTTTTTAGATAGTGGCTAATATATTTGTCCTTTTTCCTTTTTAGATATAGTGTCTAATATATTTATCTTTTTTCCTTTTTAGATATAGTGTCTAATATATTTATCTTTTTTCCTTTTTAGATATAGTGGCTAATATATTTATCCTTTTTTCTTTTTAGATATAGTGGCTAAAATTTGACAATAGGTGTTCAAAAGTGGATATTCACTTAATTCGCCCAAATATATGATGACGGCTTTTTAGTATAAAAGTGAAACCCTTAAAGGGGACATATCATTCATCACATCGAAACGAAGCAATATGGCAAAAAGAGTTGGTGGAGAAGATAGAATATCAGAATTGCATGTGCATATCATTCATCACATCTTATGCCACACTAACCTCGACGTCAAAGAGGCGGCGATAAGTTGTATGTTGTCCAAGAGATGGTACTATTGCTGGACTTCAAGACCTAATTTGATATTCGATCAATTTCAAGGCAACAAATAAATGCCCCTTGAAAACTATGTGAAGTTGGTTGATCAATCCCTACAATCCCATATCGAAAAAAACTTACATCTTGAACAATTCATCCTTACATATTGTGATCCAGAAGTGGATTCTCACCTGGATACTTGGATTGAATTGGCGGTTAAACTCAACGTCACAGAGCTGGGGATTCACCCTTCTATTTTAAGACCAAATAGCTTACCTCATGTTATTTATGATGCTAAAAAGCTGAAAACATTGTCGTTAAGCATGTGCAAGTTTGAATTTGATATTAGCACCACTCACATAAGATTTTGTTGTCTTGAGGCTCTTTCTTTGTCTCATGTCCATATTTCAGATGCCCAACTACAAAGAGTTATCGAAAGATGCCCATCTATCAGAACTCTAAGTCTACAGTGTTGTGAGGGTATAAGCAAATGTCACATTTTTGGCATAGTACATCTCGAGTATTTGACTGCAAGTTATTGCAAACTCCATAGTGTGATAGTCCAAGCTCCATATCTTCGATGCTTTATATATAAAGAATATGCTCAAATGAATGCATTTGTTACTATGTTCACTCAGGGTGTCAACCGACAATTATGACCCTTAACTTTGGGTGTGCACAAGTAGGCATTTAAATTTGTATAAAATTAAACAAATTGACACATTTGGTGTACTTGACACCCTACATGGAAATTTTGTGTCATACGTGGCGTCATGCATGTATTATGCCATGTAGGACACATGTATCTACTTGTTCAATTTTATACAAGTTTAAGTGTCTACTTGTGCTCACTCAAAGTTAGAGGACATAGTTGTCCGTTGAAGCCAAGTTAAGGGTCATGTTTATGTATTATGCCTTAAAAATTTATTATCGCTAAAAACTATTTTGTATTGTATTGTATTGTATTGTGTTTAGTATTAGATCTGAGAAAAAGAATGGGAGATAACTAAGTAATGTAATAATAATTTAACTTTAAAATGTTAATTTTATTCTTAATTAAATGCTTTATAGTCACACACTTATTTTAGTCCATAAATTTCGAAACTCTTTTTTAATTTATTTTTTTATGTCAAGTCGAATAACATCACATAAATTAAAACGGAGAGAATATTGATTTAGAATCGACCAAAAACTAAAGCACTAATGGAGCAAAATTGACCGATGTGATTCCAATAATTTCAAAAGCAAAAATAGTCCCTTCTCTTCAATTTTTGTTTAATAATTCTCATTTTTTTTACCTTTTAAATAAAGTTATTTATTGTGTTCTGTGAAGCAACTCATTGTGTTTTTTGGGTGGGTGACCATACAAATTTCCCATTCGTTTTTGAGAGAATTATTTGAGGTGCTTATATACTATTTTCTTCGTTTTAATTTGTTTGTTGTACTTTTTTTTAGTCCTTATAAAAAAATTATCTCTTTTATTTTTTGACAACTTTTAAATTCTAACTTTTCACATGACATGCTTAAGATCATAAAATTAAATGGTATTTTGATACATTCAACACATCTTTAGTTTAACACCCCAAAATTCAAAAGTCTTTTACTTTTTTAAAATTTCATATCAAGTCAAAATCAGACAAACACGTTGAAATGAGGGGAGTATATACTTCATCCGTCACAATTTAAGTGATTCTTATCTTTTTAATCAGTCTTAAATTTGTTTTTGTAATAGTAACAATTTAATTTAAATTTCTTTATTTTACCTTAATGAGATTATTTATTTATAATCTCATAAATGCCAATAAGTTTACCATCTCAAATTAATAAGTTGTCATGTTTTCCTTTTCAAAAGTTATTTTCATAATAGCTTTACCTCTTGTGTGTAGGACTCTTTCCTGAGTCCGGAGCCAAAAGGGCAAGTTTTTTTCTTAAAAAAAATAATCGGTATACCAAAAAAAAAATTAACCAAAAGGGCAAAATCGCTACCTAGGAAGCAATATCTTTTAAGGATGTGCATGCCGTCATAAAATTCATTCAAAATTGCTGCTGGAGCAGCGATTTTGTAAAAAAAAATTAAATTAAATTAATATCGCTGCCAGGGCAGCAATTTATGAAGAAAAATAAAAAAAAATTCGTAACATCGCTGCCTCAGCAGAGTTTTTCTAAAAAATAAAAAATAAAAAATTTTGTAAATCGCTGCATCAGCAGCGTTATCCAATTTTTTTTAAAACACATTAAGGAAAATTGGCAGTTTTTAAACATCAAGGAAAATTGCTGCCAAAGAAGCGATAATTTTTTTTAAAAAATAGAAAATTTCTGCCATTGCAGCAAATTCAATTTTTAAATTAAAATGGCTACAAATTTTATTTTATTTTAAAGAAAACGCTGGATAGAATTTAGAGATTATTTTTTTTTGAAAAAATGCTGCTTCAGCAGCGATTTAAGATTAAATTATTATTTTTTTAGGATAACGCTGCTAAGGCAGTGATTTTACAAAAAAAAAAAAAAATTGGCCAAAATCATTTCTGGAGCAGCAATTTTAAATAAAGGTTTTAACGGCGTGCACGGCGTTAAAATATATCGCTCCTTCAGAAGCGATTTTGCCATTTTGGTTTTAAAAAAATAAATTAATTTACCGTTTATGTTTTTGTGAAGAAAAAACTTGCCTTTTTGGCTTCGGACTCACTCTTTCCTTAGCTGCACCTGGTACTACAACTTACCATGTTGTTTGGTTTCACTTGCATTGCTTAGCTGAACCTGGTTTTCCTATATCTTTGTCTGTCATTAAAAAAAAAAATCATAGTGAAAACGTATATTCATTCATGTACACATAGTCAATTTATCAATTTCCCTCATTTTGATGATAAACTATGAGGAACTATGCAAGTGTATATACATCACATCACCTAACCTCATACTCATAACTGACATAGGTTTTCAAGTGACGGTACTTGTGATTTTTCGGAATATCATAGGTTAGTTTCTAAAATAGTCTAGTGGTGGTATTTAGAATATATAAACATCTTATAGAAATATTTAGATATTCTAGAGTAGAAGATAAAGTTACTAGAATTTCTTATAGATCGATATTCTAGATATGGTATTTGTAGAATATAATAGAATAGTCTAGATCTTGTAGTATCTAGAACCATCCATAGATAAGTATAAATGGGGGATGATCATGTATATTTGTATTCAACCCAAAGACAAATCCAACTCTAATAGTCTTCTTCCATAATCAAGTTTTCCTATCCAAAATCATATCCTTTCTCCTTTCAGAGTTTCCTCTTCTTAGTTGAATCTTCCGATTTTAGTTAACGATCTTAGGTTAGTAGAAGGTTTTCTGAATTATACTTTTCTTCTGTTATTCTCTACATAGTATCAGAGTCACAACTGTTAATTGGCTTCTGGGTTTCATTTCAAGATTGGGTTGGTGGTAGATTCAACTAGTTTGTGTAGATGGATTTTAGTGGTTGTGTTATTGGCCTTTGACATGTCCTGTTGATTTGTTACACGTTGCAACCCACATATAACAATTGTTACGACCCGTTTTTAAACTAGTTAAAAACATCTTATAACTTGGCTATTTATTATTTTGAAAACAAAGAAGATAGAGGCGCCACTTAATTTTAGAAAAATTAAGAAAACCATTTTAAAATGTAATTTTGAAATAAAACATTTTGATAGATTAAAGTCGGGTAAGGATTCAAGCAATCTTCTAAGGAAGATTTTACACACCTTAAAAAATCTGCTAACACGCAGTTGACCGACAAATTTTAAATGCTTGGCTAATTTTTTACTTGTGAAAACTAAAACTTATTTTAAAAATATTTTTTAACATAACAATTTATCAGTCCAAGAGATGGTACTTTTGTTGGTCTTCTAGACCTAATCTCATATTTCATCAATCACAAAACTATAGTACCAATAGACGTATGAGCCACAAATATTATGTCAAGTTAGTTAATCAATCTCTGTGATTCCTTGATCAAAACTTACATCTTGAACAATTCATCCTTACATATCAGGAAATAGGTCTAGCGCTCATAATGACCTAATAGGCCGTTACATTTTGCTAGAGTTGTTTTGTGTTTTAACTGGGGATATATTTGTTCAAACGTGTCAAAAGAGTAGTTGATTGTTAGTAGTTTTTAAATAGGGGAAAAAATGACAAATATGCCTCTGAATTTTGACAAATGGTATGTATATACCCTCCGTTATACTTTAAGGATGTATATACTTTTAGGACCCGTTTGGTAGGCGGTATTAATTTGAATAGTCTTTGGATTAAAATTTAGTCCAACAAAAACATTGTTTGGTTAGTTTCTTTAACTTAATCAATGAATTGGTTATACCTCATATGACTTATGAGGTCTATTTTATCCCTAGAAAAGGGAGGGATAACTAATCAAAGCCTTAACAATCCTTGAATAAGACCTCTAGATGACTAAACTATCCCCCAATCCTTTTTTCTAAATTTCTTTTGTAATTCAGTATCCTTTTTTATTTATATTATAATGGTTATAAATGTTCTTTTCAATTCTCCAAATCCTTCAATGTAATTTGATGATTTCACAAACTAATATTTTTTTTCCATGTTTGATTTGTTATATTGAGTTAATTTATTTTGGACTTTTCTTTAATGTAGTTCGTCGATTGACCACTTGAACTATTTGTTTTTTTTAATAAGCTTCAGGTATTTGAACAATTTAAGTAGCCTTAAATCTATTTTAAGTTAAAGGTATATTTCGCCAACAAAAAATTAGAAATACACCGTGCTATCAAGGATCTCTTTAGTGACACATCACACCTCAAAATTAATAATATTTTTTTAATACATATTTTAGTATTTAACTTGACTAGTTAAATGAAATAGAAAATTCTATAAAAATTCAAGGATATAATTGTAAAGAAGATTTTGTCAGAGTTTTAGGGTGTGTTTGGTATGAAGGAAATTTTCCAATTTTCTCATGTTTGGTTGGGTTAAATGTTTTGGAAAATGTTTTCCAAATCAACTCATTTTCCTCAAATTTAAGGAAAATGACTTCCCTTCAAAACTTAAGGAAAACATTTTCCAAACTTCTCTTCCAACATCAAATTACAATTACTTTTTTGTTGAAAAAATCAATTTATTTTGTCCCTACCCTCAAACCAGCCCCCCAACCACCCCCCCTCCCCAAAAAATAATAATTTTAAAGCTTGTTTTTAGATTCAATTTTTTTACCCCACCTTCACCCCTACCCCCACCCCCTCCCAAAAAAATATTAAAAATTGTTTTTAAAAGATATTTCTAATTTCATTTTTTTATTTTTTTACCCCCCACCCACTACCCTCTCCCCCCATCTGTCCCCCTATCAGCCCCAAACGCCCTTCAAAAAAAATAATTTAAGTTTGTTTTTAAAAAATATTTTCAATTTCAAAATTTCATTTTTTCACCCCTACCCTCGACCCCCAACGCACCCACCCCTACCAGCCCCCCCCCCCCAAAAAAAATAATTTTAAGTTTGTTTTTAAAAAATATTTTCAATTTCAAAATTTCATTTTTTCACCCCTACCCTCGACCCCCCACCCACCCACACCCCCGCACCCCACCCACCCCCTACCAGCACCCCCCCCCCACCCCCAAAAAAAAATTTAAGTTTGTTTTTAAAAAATACTTTCAACTTCAAAAATTTATTTTTTCACCCCAACCCTCGACCCCCCCCACCCATCCCCTACCATCCCCCGACCCCACCCACCCCCTACCAGCCCCCACCCCTAAAAAAAATTTAAGTTTTGTTTTTAAAAAATATTTTCAATTTCAAAAATTATTTTCTACTCTAGTTAAAATAAAAGATACTTCTCAAAAATATTTTTCATTCATAAATCAAACACTAAAATCTTTTCCGAAAAATATTTTCTACTCACCAACCAAACATGAGAAAATAAGTCAAAAATCAACTTGTTTTCCAGGAAAACATTTTCCATGGAAAACATTTTCCTTCATACCAAACACACCCTTATTCTCAAATAATTGAAGTGAGAAAATCATAAACATGACAATAAAATTATTCTTCTCCTACCTAGTTAGAAGGCCACAAGAAAATAATATTGTCTGACAATTATCTACCTTGACACATTTACATGAAATATGAATCTCATAATAACCCAAGGATATAATAGGAAAAAAGCTTTTTGTACCAAACGACCCCTTACTATCAATATTTTGGTATGTGTATACCCTTAAAACTAAGGGCTAGACACGTGGGTTTATCTCAATAAATTTATCTGATTTTGTTTTACTCAAAAATTAATAAACTCACCCATCTTCCATAAAATTATCCACCCATGACCCAATTATAACCCAAACCCTATTTCTTGATGACCCAAAACAGTCTTCCAATACCACCGCCACCGTCACCATTCTCCCTATTTCAGGTCATATGTATAAGAGCTCTGGTAGAGCTATCAATGTCATTCTTTTGAAGGGAAAAGAAAAGGAAAACAAAGCTATCATTACAAGCCCATTTACTAGCAAATGCATCAATTTCAATTGCCCGACTGAATCTGAAAATTAGATGACCAAGAAGACCAATTTAGCTAGAAAATGTAAGTAACTAATAACAAGAGTCCGAAGCCAAAAGGGTAAAAAAAATTGAGCAAAATTTCCAAAAGGACAATAAAAGTTGAGGATAAAACCAAAAGGGTAACATTTGGATGGAAGGATGGAAGCCGTTGAATTGTATGTTGACATGTGCCTTACAACATAAAAAAAAAAATGGCGCAACTTTTTTTAAAAAAACATTAATATTCATTCTCCATTATTTATTCAATAATTTTGTTGTTGTGCTTTCATATTTTTTTTTCTATTTCACTATTTATATGTAAATTAAAATGTAAGTGATGCGGATGCATCAAGCCTAATAGTTTTTATATATATATATATATATATATATATATATATATATATAATTTGATAATATTGAAGGACAAAATATAGGGACATGAAAAAAAACACGCATTTTCAGTGTATCGTTAAGTTCTGTCATGCCCCGAGCCTACCCTGGATGTGGCTGGCACTCATGAACCATTGTTGGTCCCAAGGGAACCCTTGGACTGGCTTACTTATTCAGCGGAAGACATAAACATAAGAAATGTAACTCATGCAATAACTTAAGAAATAATAACATAGCCAAAATGGTAACTCAAATCTTAAACGTATACAACTGAAATGAATAAGACTAAAGAACTATAACTATTTGTCTATGAAACCTCTAAAACAAAGAGGGATGTTAGGACAAGACCCCCGATCATCCTAACAACTGAAAACTAGAAAGCAATGTAAAAAGGAGCCCTCCGGAAAGCAATGAGGCTCACCAACTGACTCTGAGTGCTCAACTTGATCAACGAGGCGCTGAATGTTGATCCTGATTACTTGTGTCTGCATCATAAGACGATGCAGGCCAACTGGCATCAGTACATTGAATGTACGAGTATGCGAGTTGGAATGCTATGTAACATCCGGCAATTTGAAATAACTAGGAAGAGGCTTAAAATTGGAAATAGTCAATTTTTGGAGAAAAATTCAAAATCTGGAAATTTGGTTAAGTGTGGGAAATCAGTGAGTTTTGGCCAACTTTGAGCAGTCATAACTCCTAGCTCAGGATGATTTAGGAGTAGTTCCAGTTACTTTTTCGAAGCTTGTGGAATGATCTTTCCAACGCCACCGAGTTTGCTCGATTCCGAGTTAGTATGAGCGAGTTATGCCCTTTTAAAGTTGGGCAGTTGGCAGGGAATCCATCCGGAAATTTTAAGGGCATTTTGGTCTTTTCCCTAGCTATTTCTTTTGGGGTTATATGGTTGTGTTAGGCTGATTTACGGATCATTTGGTCCCATTTTAAAGAGTGAGAGTGAGAGTTAGGGTTCCTGAGGGAAGAGGAGAAGTAGAGGAGAAAAGAGAAGAAGAAGTTAAGGTTCGTCAAGATCGTCGTGAATTTCGTCGGGGGTCATCCCTATCAAGGTATGTGAGTTCTTAGTG
Source organism: Solanum okadae (assembly GCA_036553675.1). NCBI lineage: Eukaryota > Viridiplantae > Streptophyta > Magnoliopsida > Solanales > Solanaceae > Solanum > Solanum okadae. The sequence goes on along the minus strand of CM071689.1, from coordinate 10,085,374 downwards.
ATGGTTTGATCCTTTCCCCCACACACCCAACTCATTTTTATTATTTAGAAAAGATTGGATATGTTGTTGAAGTTGTTGGGTTGTGTTGTTGATTGTGATTGTGTTGAAGTCCCTTGTTGATTTGGGCATGTTTCCGGATGGATCCATTGAAGGTAAGGGAGGTTTAGAGTTGGAAAAATGAAGGAGAAAAGTCAAGTTTTCGGGGAAAAGGGCTGGGGCGTCGCGCCAGCCAGGGCGCCCCAAAAGGGACTCTGAGGTCCAGCCCTTGGGGCGTCGCCCCTACCAAAACTCCAACCAGACCCCTCTGAAGTTTTTGGTCTGGCGCTCCGCGCCTCTCAGAGCGCCAAGTTTTCCCATTCCTTCCCCACTTTTTCATGTATGTTCCTAGGTATTGTACCTATGTTTCATAGTTGTTTCCAACACTCCAAAGTACGTTTAAACGTCAAGAACCCATCCATAACATGTGATCAAACACCTTGGATTCATAAATTCCAATTCAAGTGAAGTTAGTTTCCAAGTCAAGTGAAGTTAGTTTCCAAGTCAAGTGAAGTTAAGAGTTGAGTCTAGAAGTTCAAGAAGGGAGTCAAGCAAATCTTTAAGGTTTTCCAAGAGTCTTCATTGAACGTTTTAACTTCTTTTTAAGGCTCGAGTTCCAAGTTAAGTATAGAGTTCCAAGTTGAGTAAAGAGCACAGAGTTTCAAGTTTCAAGTCAAGTAAAGAGTATCGAGTTTCAAGTTAAGTCAAGAGTTTTCAGTTAAGTCAAGAGTTTCGAGTTAAGTCAAGAGTCAAGAGTTGAGTTCATTTCTCACAAGTTAGTAGGGAACTAAGTATTTCCCAAAGAAGTTTATAAATGTTTTCACATTTAAGATGAGAGGAAATTGAGATTTCCAAAAGAGTTTTGAGAAGTTTGAGTACTATCTCTTTTTGAGAAAAGATGAGTTTTGCAAAAGAGTTTCTAAAACATGATTAGTATGACAAATCGAGTATGTCATCAATGTTTAAACAGTATGTCTCTAGATATACCATCAATGTTTAAGCAGTATGAATATCCCAAGTCATCAATGATCATATTAAAATTATGGTTTTTGAGATGTTCTTTTTAGAAAGAGTTTTCAAGAGCCTTTGGGCAAAATTTTGAGTAATTATCCCAACTAAAGAAAGATGTGTTTAAAACACTTATGAGCTAAAGTATTTTTGGGAGTAGTCTTGAGCACTGAATTGGGGGAGCGTTCAATGAACTCACAGCCCCCATAGAACCATGTAGCCAAACATGGGATTTCTCGGGTCATACTTTTTAGATGAATCCGTAAAGTTAAGCTAGTGGATCCACTTAGTAAAGTTAGCTTCCTATATCACGGCAAGGTATAGGATGGTCCTTGGGCAACGTGAGGTAAAATGTTGTATCACTACTTAAGCATGTAGTGGTGGTTATCGGTTAGAGAACTCCCACAGTAGAAAGAGCTTGGTTCCTTGAGAAGTTCTGCTTAGTGTGGATGGGGGTATGGGACTTCATTCATGCATTGCACAAGTAGACTTTGAGAGGAAGCATGGTATTTTCATGATATTATATATATGATTTTGACGTCATGTTTTAAATAATTTTACAAGCTTTATATTTATTGCATGTGTCATATTGCTTTATATTGAGTTCAGTTATTCATGAGTTGAACAGAGCCAAGGTAAGTACTCTTTTGTATCCCTTTCAAGCTTAAGTTGTTGTTTAGCGGTCCAGCTCGCATACTCGTACATTTCATGTACTGATGCCAGTTGGCCTGCATCTTTTTATGATGCAGATGCAGGTACCCAGGATCAGCATCCCGCACGCCGTTGATCCAGTTGAGCACTCCAGAGTCAGTGGTGAGCCTCCTTGCTTTCCGGAGGACTCGATTGTTCTGTTCTGTTCTTTTATTTTTGTTTTGTTAGGATGTTGCGGGGTCTGTCCCAACATCCATCTCAGTATTTTAGAGGCTTCATAGACAGTCAGTCAGTTAGTATTGAGTCTCTCATCTATGTATATATGTAAATATTCTATTTTGAGACTCGAGTTGCCTTTTTGGCCAGTTTTTATCAGTTGGTTGTTTTATAACCTTTCTTTGCATGGAGTTATATTGTTGAGTTAAGCTTCCGCTGAGTTAAGAAAGCCAGGCCAAGGGTTCGCTTGGGGCCAGAAATGGTCTCCGGGTGCCGATCCCGCCCAGGGTGTAGCCTCGGGGCATGACATGCTAACCATAACTTAAGCTTGAAAAGAATCTGAAAGAAACACTTACATTGGCTTTACTCAACTCTTGAATAACTTAACTCAATATAAAGCAATAAAACACATGCAATATATAGAAAGTTTGTAAAAACAGTGGAAAACAACTTAGTTCGTTAAAGAAAATGCAATAACAAACTCAACTTTACTCATATAATAAAGTAATATAGTTTCTGTGGGAGTTTCTCTAACCGACAACCACCACTATGAGCCTAAGTGGTGATACAACGTCTTTCCCACGCTGCCATAACTGTCATATACTTTGTCATCATATAGAACGCATTAACTAAGTGGATCCACTAGTCTATGCTAAAAAGCACTTAAGGAGTCATCTAAAAAGTATGATCCTTTACTACCCATAATGGCTACATGGTTTATGGAGACTTGAGTTAATATGAACTCGCATCCCCATATCGGTGCTCAATACTACTCCCAAATTATACTTAGCTCATATATTTTTAAAACAAAACTTCTTTCTTTGGTTTGAGATAATTACTCAAAACTTAGCTTAAAAACTCTCTTGGAATCGATGTTCCCTTTCTTGCTCAAATGTGAAAACATTTTAAACTCTTTGGGAATACATAGTCCTCATATACTTCTTTGAAGAAATGAACTTCAAATCTTTACTCTTTGCTTAACTTGAAATTTAAGTCTTAAAACAAAGTTAAAACGTTTGCGAAAGACTTTTGAAAACTTTAAGAACTTCTCTTGACTTGCTTCTTAACTTCTACACTTGACTCTTAACTTTCTTTGAATTGAAGTATGGATTCAAGGTTCATGATCTCATGTTTATGGATGATTTCATGATGTTTAGATGTACCTAAGAATGTTGGAATCAACTAGAAAACATAGGTACATTGCTAAGGAACTAGTACGAAAAGATGGGGGGGAATGGGCTGAATTGATATCCTTGGCGCTCTGGACTCGTGGGGCTCCAGAGCCCAAAATTCAAAGACCCCTGCTTGGGGATCTGAGAGGGGCGACGCCCCAGAGGCAAAAAATCAGAGAACTTTTCTTGGGGCTATGAGAGGGGTGACGCCCAGGCCCCTGCCCAGGTGCTTCCGACTTTTCTTCTTCGTTTTTCATCTCTAAACCCTCTAATTTCACTTGGTTCTTTCCCCAAACACTTAGAATCGATTATACCCTCAATATATACTAGATTCAACTCGAAATTACACCCGAAAACATGAATCAAATCTCAAAGAAACTTCAACAACACAACCCACAAGAATTCAAACGACTATCATCAAGAACTCAAAGGATTTACTTTCAAATCTAATATAGTTTGTTGCATTGAATCATGTTTGGCGCGTGGGTGAACTAACCCAACGCTATGTGATCTCACATACCTCGTAGGGATCACCCCTTGACGAAATCCACACACAAATCTCCAAGAAATCGACGAATCTTGAACTTTCTTCTCCTTTCTCCCTTTTTCTCTTTTCTCCAAGCCCTAGCGTGAACTTCAACTTTTCTAAACTGACTAAAATCTGATTTTACCCCAATTAAACTCCTAAAAACGAATTAAAACAATTGGGATAGGAAAAGACTAAAATACCCTTCCAAAATCCGGATTGGACTTTCCTTATTTGAACAACACAATTTCCAATGGGCATATCTCACTCATACAAACTCGGAACCGCGCAAACTCAATGGCATTGGAAAGATTATTCCAAGATCTTTCCTACAATATTTGTAAACACACCTAAATCTTCCTGAGCTAGGAGTTATGGTCGTTTGAAGTTGACCAAAACTCAACTTAACATACTTAACAAATTTTCCAGATTTTTATATTCTTTCCAAAAATGACTATTTCCAATTCTTAACTTCTTCCTAGTTATTTCAATTTACGAGATGTTACAGGTTCGGTCCGGTGTTGAAGTTTATCGATTTGACTTATTGGTTATCAGTTTGTAGACATGCTAACTCATTAAGAAAAAACCTCAAACCGTTAAGAACCGATAACGTGATAACAAAAAAAAAAGTAAAACCATTATCAATTAATTAACCCATTAAATTTAAATCGATCATAAATCATCTCTCGTGGCACTTACTTATTTGTAGATATATGTATGCACATATATAGTCCTGCAATTTTATTTTAAACATATAGTTAAAATTTTATATTTAAAAAATAATTCATCACTTTGAAATAATAATAAAGATATAATACATCCTTATATTTTGTCCTCAATATTATCAAATTATATATATAAAAAAAACTATTAGACTTGACCGCATCACTTACATTTTATTTGTATATAAATAGTGAAAATAGAAAAAAAAAAACATGAAAACACAACAAAAAAGAAGGAATATTAATGGTTTTTTAAAAAGTGCGCCGTTTTTTTTATGTGACTCATGATGTACTGACATGAGCCTTACAACATCCAATTTAACGACATCCATCCTTCCATCCAAATGTTGCCATTTTGGTTTGATCCTCAATTTTTGTTGTCATTTTAGAAATTTTGCATAATTTTTTTGCCCTTTAGTGTAAAAAAAAATTAGTTGTTGTAATTTAGTTTTTGTATTTGTTAAAAAAAAAATGGGAGCATCTATAATAAATTTTACAAGAAAATTAGTGAAACATACATAAATTTGACCATCAAAATAATAAATTTAAATTAGTCGTTGAAACAAAAAAGTCAAAAAAAAATATGTGTAAGGAGGATACATCAAAAAAATAATGAAAAATTAAATTAAAATTAGTTTTTTCACTTCCGATAGAGGAAAACGGGTATAGCATATATGTGAGTCATTTGTATAACAATAGAGATATCTATGAGTCACTTTCATAACGAGGGGCATATTAGCTCTAAATAACAAAATTTAGGGGTATATCAGACCGTTTTCCCATAAATCTATTTCATAAGCAAAATTGAATCACTTATATCTGAAAGAAAGAAAAAATCAGATGGATAAGAACTCAACGTATAATCACAGAAATCCCCGTTCAAATAAGGACAGATGAGGATTTTCAGAATAGCCACAACTGAACTATAGGGAGAATGGCCGGCCGGCGGCGGGATTGTATTGGAAGGACTGTTTTGGGTCGCCAAGAAATAAGGTTTGAGTTATAATTGGAATTTTATGGAAGTTGGGTAGGTTTTGTAATTTTGGGTACAAAATTAAATAAAAAATCAGGTAAATCATAGTTCGGAATATATTTATCTTTTTTCCTTTTTAAATATAGTGGCTAATATTTAACAATAGTTGTTAAAAAGTGGATATTCAATTAGTTCGCCCAAATATATGATGACGGCTTTTTAGTGAGAAAGTGAAACCCTTAAAGAGGATATACGACGGCACCAAGAAATCAAAACGAAGCAAGCAATATGGCAAAAAGAGTTTTTGTTGATGGAGAAAACAGAATATCAGAATTGCCTGAGCATATCATTCATCACATCTTATGCCGCACTGACCTCGACGTCGAAGAGGCGGCGATAAGTTGTATGTTGTCCAAGAGATGGTACTATTGCTGGACTTCAAGACCTAATTTGATATTCGATCAATTTCAAGGCTACAAATATAGGCCCCTTGAAAACTATGTCAAGTTGGTTGATCAATCTCTGCGATTCCATGTCGAAAAAAACTTACATCTTGAACAATTCATCCTTACATATAATGGTCAAGAAGTGGATCCTCACGTGGATACTTGGATTGAATTGGCGGTTAAACTCAACGTCACAGAGCTGGGAATTCACCATTTCGGTTTAACATCATATAACTTACCTTGATGTTATTTATGATGCTAAAAAGCTGACAACATTGCAGTTAAGCATGTGCAATTTTGAATTTGACAAAAGATTTCTTGTCTTGAGTCTCTTTCTTTGAATCATGTCCATATTTCAGATGCCCAATTACAAAGAGTTATCGACAGATGCCCATCTATCAGGACTCTAAGGTCACAGTGTTGTCAGGGTATAAACAAATGTCATATTTTTGGCCTAGTACATCTCAAGTATTTCGATGCTAGTTATTGCAAACTCCATAGTGTGATAGTCCAAGCTCCATATCTTCAATGCTTTAGATATACAGAACCTACTGAACAGGGAAATCTTCATCCTTGCCAAATTGCTATTTTGGATGGTTACAATACTTTACAAACACTCAAGCTCACTGGTGCCACCATCACAGACCAACAGTTTCGGGATGTATAAGTTCCCAAACATTTCAGAATTGGATCTAGCAAGATGCTATAAGCTGAAAAATATAGAGATCCAGAGTGAAAAACTCAAGAAATTCACCTTATTAGAAGAGTTGAACAGTCTGGAAAAAATCACGATTCAAGCTCCAAATTTATTGAAATTTGATTTTCATGGTAGTAAAATGCCCTTCACATATATGGATACTTCTTCCCTAGAAAGTGCCCGGCTCAATTTCTTCTTGCCCGGCACAAACTTTGGATCAGTGGACAGCAGTTGGTACACGAGCCTTCATCACTTTTGTGCAAAAGTTCAACTATTCTAAAGATTTCATATTAATAATATTTTGCCACCAGGTAAATCAAAGTAGTTTACATTATTTTTGTGCTTATGTCATTGATTTATGCATTACTTGTTGAATTTGGTTTAAACTATGTCATTGACAAAATTCTTGCAGACCAGAAGCATCCTTATTTATGAAAATCTAAGAGAAATTGTTATTCCACCAAGTCACAAAGTCGAGATATTCATTGCATCCATGCTGCGTGTTGAATCGATCATTGAAATAATAATGTTCGACTGTCCCTATATCATATCCATACTTCCATGTACAGATAGCAAAGCACTACAGGTAATTTCTTGCTTGTCTCTTGTGCTTGTATAAACTAAGACATTAATTTGAGCTTACAATCAGAAAATTTGTTGTTAAATGTTGATTGCTCGTCTCATAAGCATTATTGTATAATATATCTTATGTTTTTGCTTAAATGCAGGCGATGTCTACACTAAAAGGGTGTATACAAAAGCAAAATTGTGGCAAAGAATGTCCATCCGATACCATCTGGCGTCGTAACTTAAAAGAAGTCATCAGTTGTACTGGGACATCTGAGGAGGGAATGGCTGCCTCCATGTGGTATCTCTGGTTGAAATCCACTTCTTTATTTGATCAAGTGAATAATTTCGTGTTAAAATGGAAAGATGAAGCCTAGACCGAAGAGTTTGGGGGAATTCAGCAAATAGAGTTAATTAGTGTGTTGAGAAGAAGTATGATTTATTACATTATCTGTAGTTTAGTTGCAGTTGTTACATATCGTCACCCCAGCTTCAGCAATAATTGTTCTTTCCTGAATGAAATAGAACAGAATTTTAACTCTTGCTACTGGTAATGACAAACCATCAGTGTTAAATCTCCTGCAAATTTCAACCGGCAGGATGAAATAGAACAGAATTCCTACATCTTGACAATGGAAAGTAACACTCTGTTCTGAACTCTGTCACCTAACTCATGCTAATAAATTCCCGAGACGCAGCAGCTGCTAGAGTCCATGCTAGTTAGCATCTCAAAAGAAAATATAATTAAGTAGGAACTCTGGTGCTTTACTGTTAGTTTGATGTATACGAGCACAAATGAAATACAGCTCCTTGGTTTCTCTTTATCTCTACATTCCATCGTGTCTTTTGTTGTTCTATTACAAAGTGATGTTATAGGGATGCTCATTTCACTGTATCAAACAAACTGGTATTAACTACTCGACTTATGGAACCTGGTTCTTTAAGAATGACTGAAACAGTAAAATAGAATACACGAGATTTACCGTGGTAAACCTCTTTGCTCAAGGGATTAAAAACCACGACCTACTGTGTGTGAGATCTCCATCAGCCTTCATTAACTTCAAGAAGTGGTTTCAAATTACAACTCTATAATCCAAGGACTAACTCGAGTACCTTCCGTTGACTCTAACTGTTCTAACAACTTTCCTAGAAGAGAGACCCTCTTCTTGTTACAAAACTCTGCACGAAAACAGACCAGGTCCCTTGACATAATGAGTTTACAGGAGAGTTGAAGTTAGATGCTGAAAGTAAAATGAAACAGTATGTTTACGTGGAAATCTCCTTGCTCAAGGGAGGAAAAACCATCTCACTGGATTTTACCAACAACTTCACTAACAATGAGCCAAGTTTCAGATTACAAACTCTTGCAACCTAGGAATTAAACTTTTAATACCTCCCTCTTGTAACACCTCTATTACAAGAAAACCAAAACTATATTGCCCACTACACGAACTAATTCTAGCTGATATAGACTACAACAATACACCACATCTAACTCTAGCCACCAATTCAGATATCAAAAATAAGAGAAGAAACAAACAACAACTCTACTGCACCCACACATCAACTAACTCTAGTAGACACTCCTAGGCAACTCTACCCAAGACAACACCGAACCAATGACGAAAAGAGGCTTGACTAAAACATAGATGATTCGACTAACTAACTCTAGTTAATCTGACTCATACTAAAGATATAGACAAGCAACCGATCTACTATCCTTTATAACTTAAGAGTAGATTTACATTATAAGAACACAAGACACAAAGCTCAAAATACAACAAAAGACGTTGCAACACTCCAACAGGTCCCTCGTTGAATACAATGTTCTTCCTTGAAGATGGCTTTTGCTTTGTGAATGAACTTGATTTGCAAAAACTGAATGTTTCTTGTCAACGTCTATGCTTCGTCAAATAGCAACAATCCTTAACAGTAATTCTAATACGTGTTGCCTTGTTCTTCACCTTCAACATTGCCATCTATTGCCTTTGAGAAGGCTTTTTTGTTCTTGCGTACTCTTTTTATTCGTTGTTTACTTCATATCATCATTCATTAATATATTAAAAGTTCAACTAATATCCACTGTCCGTAGAAACTTTATTTTACATGGGCAAGTAATTTTAATTGGTAATAGCTAATTATCACATAATTTTCTTAAAATCGTTTCCTTAATTATTTGACTTGCTATTTCCCTCGCAACTGCCGATTTCTCTCCCCAACGCTTTTCATCTCAGTGATAAAATAAAAAGATAATCATTGTACCTTTCTTTATCCCAAAAAATTCTACCAACAGTTACTCTACAAAGAAATGTTGGATCGTACTTAACATATTTAAAAAGTCATTTTTTTCGTCCCAATTTATGTAATGATGTTTGGATTTTGATAGCTAAACAAGTAAACTTTTATAACTTTTATTTTCATAACTTATACTAAAAAATTTAATGTCAAAATTAACAAGTTTGAATCTCACAAAGTGAAAATTATCACATAGATTGAGATATGTTATAGAATGGTGATAGTGATGACTTAGGTTTTGTTTTGTTGATCCCTTTGAAGGTTGATGTTGTAATTATGTTACGATCCAATTTCTCGAGTCATGATAGCACCTACTATACCCCACCAGTAGGTAAGCCAACCCATAACCCAGAACATCAAGTAATGAGCGTAAGGGCAGCAACTAGCGAAAACAATAATCTAAACAAGGACAACAAGGCGGAAGCAAACCAAAATAAATATATACAAAAATTCCTCCCAGAACCTAGAAGTCACGAGTACAGAGTTGTCTAATAAAGAGTACAAGTTCCAAAAGTGGACCATAACAAAGCGTGTCTCAAAAGTAACAAGACTAGCTAAAACAAAAAAAGGAGACAAGACAAACCCAAAACGCCAAGCGCTCACCCTCGTCTCCGAATCACAGCTGCAAAAGAAGGCTGAAACTAATCACCGTTGGTAACTCGTAATGGGACCTGCATCACGAAATAAATGCAGAGTGTAGCATGAGTACTAAAACAACAGGTACTCAGTAGGCATCAAATGCCGACTGAGCAAAAAGGGTAAAAACAATAAGAAGGATAGAATCTAGACATAGAGAGGTCAAAGAGGATATGAAAAGAAAGCACACGAGCATACCAGAAATAAAACTAAGTACAGCTAAACTTGTAACATCCGACAATTTGAAGTGGCTTTGATGAAATTAAAAATCTGGAAAATTGACTAAGTGTGGAAAAACATGAGTTTTTGGCCAACTTTGAGTAGTCGTAACTCCTGGATCAGGATGAGTTAGGAGTAGTTCCAGTTATGGTTGCGAAGCCCTTGGAACGACCTTTTCAACGCCGCTAAGTTTGCTCAATTCCGAGTTCGTATGAGGGAGTTATGCCCGGTAGAAGTTGGGCAGTTGGAAAGGATTTTCGTCCGGAAATTTAAGGGGCATTTTGGTCCTTTCGCAAATTATTTATTTTGAGCTCTTTTGTTGTATTAGAATGATCTTTGGATCATTTTTGTCCCTTTTTGAAAGAGAAGGAGTTAGGGCTTTTGAGAGTGAAGAAGAGAAGAAGGAGAAGAAGAAGAAAAGAAGAAAGAGGAGCTTAGTCAAGATCGTGTGGACTTTCGTCGGGGGTGATCCCTATTTAAGGTATGTAAGTTTTTCGTGTGGGTTGATCCTCCCCCCCCCCCACACACACACCTAGTTTATTCATGATTGAGAAAAGATTGGAATTGTTGTTGAAGTTGTTAGTTGTTGTTGATGTTGTGGATTGTGTACTGAAACCTATTGTATGTTGAGGGAATTATGATTCTAAGAGTTATGACCCTTAAAAGTTGATTCACCATCAAATTGCAGAAAGTTCTGGGCTGTCGATCCCCATCTACGGGACTGACCTACGGACCGTAGATCGATCGACGGTCCGTACTGGTCAACCGTCGATCAAGACAGAAGTTGGTTTTTGGGGCGTCGATCTACGGGCACGACCTACGGTCCGTAGATCGATCCACGGACCGTAAGTCAGGACCGTAGGTCAACACTTAGTTTTTTTCAAAAAAAACCATTTTTGGGGAAAAATCTCTGACGCGATCTACGGACCTGCAGTACGGACCGTAGGTCCATCTACGGTCCGTCGATGGCTTCCGTGGATGCCGCCTGTGTCACCAGAAATCTAAAGTCTCAGCCAAGTTTCCCCATTCCTTTTCTCACTTTCTCAAGTAAGTTCCAAAGTATTATACCTATGTTTTATGGTTGTTTCCGACACTCCAAGTACGTCGAAGAGTTCAAGAATCCCTCCATGATATGTGATCGAACACCTTGAAATTTATAGTTCCTATTCAAGGAAAGATAGTCCAAGTCAAGTGAAGTTAGCAGTCAAGTTAAGTCAAGAGTTTAAAGTTGAGTTCATTTCTCAAAGTTATTAGGGAACTATGTATTCCCAAGAAGTTTTAAAGAAATGTTTTACATTTAAACAAGGTTGGAAACTGAGATTTCCAAAAGAGCCTTCGGGTTAGTTTTTGAGTAATTATCTCATATCAGCAGGAATAAATATGTTTTAAAAACATAAGAGCCAGTACATTTTTGGGAGTAGTATCGAGCACCGAATTGGGGGAGCGTTCAAAGAACCCACAGCCCCCATAGAACCATGTTAGCCGCCATGGGTAGAAAAGGATCATACTTTTTAGATGAACCCTTTTCAGATTAGACTAGTGGATCCATTAGGCAGTTCAGGTCTTATATCTTTGGCCGGGTATAAGATGCTCTGGCAGCGTGAGGACGATCGCTGTATCATCACTATAGCTCTTATGTGATGGTTGTCGGTTAGAGAAACTCCCACAACAGTTATTGTATTTTCATACTCAGAGATTACTGTATTTTTATATACATCAGTCACTGTATTTCTATATACATTTCAGGCTTATTGTATCTTTGCATACACACAGAGTTCATAGCATGTTTTAAACAGTCTTTCTTTATATCGCACTTGTTTTAAATTGCCTTATATTGAAAGAAGTCAGTTAGGTTGAGTTGAATTGAGCCAGGTAAGCTATTCAGTTTCTCCCAGTTTTTCCTTCTAGCCGTTGTTGCTTAGCATTCCAGCTTGCATACTCGTACATTCCATGTACTGATGCCAGTTGGCCTGCATCGTTTCATGATGCAGATCCAGGTATCCCAGATCAGCAGCCTGCACGTCGTTGATCCAGCTGAGCACTCCAGAGTCAGTGGTGAGCCTCCTTGCTTTCCGGAGGACTCAATTGTTTTTGTGTTCTTAGCTTTGTTTTATCAGGATGTTGCGGGGCCTGTCCCAACATCCATCTCAGTAATTTAGAGGCTTCATAGATAGACAGACAGTCAGTCAGCTAGTTATGAGTCTCTTATCTATGTATATATGTAAATATCCTATTTTGAGACTCGGGTTGCCTTATGGCCATATTTTATAAGTTAAGTTGTTTTGAAATCTTGCATTGCTTTGAGTTAATCTGTTGAGTAGGTTTCCGCTGAGTTAAGAAAGCCAGGCCAAGGGTTCGCTTGGGGCCAGTAATGGTCTCCGAGTGCCGGTCCCGCCCAGGGTGTAGGCTCGGGGCGTGACAAAACTAAACCTAACTGGACCCTCATAAGCCCAGAAGGTACACTCGTGCGCAAGTTTAAATAAAACCTGAACGCACCCCATAAGCCCGACAGGTACACAGAATAGCTAAGTCTACTAAGAAAGAAGAAAATCGGGATCCCAGCCCAAAGTAACCAAGATAATCCATCAGACTCCACCCAGCCAGCAGTGCACTCCCAGCCCAGCTGAAAGAGTGACCCCAGGGGGCACCCAACCAGACAGTCCACTCCCAGCCCAACTAGAAAGAGGGACCCGGGGGTGAGGTAGATATCGCGAGTCGTCCTACCATGCAGTCAGCTCCCAGCCCAGCTAGAAAGAGCGACCCGAGGACACTTAGCCAGCAGCACACTCCCAGCCCAGCTAGAAAGAGAGGCCCGGGGACATAAGTACCCCCTAAACTATGACCAAAATCTCAGAGACACACCTAAACTTAACTAGAGTCCTATTACCCCTAAGCTAATTTACAATGGAATAAATACACCACAAACGCTGACATGGCATAGAGAGTGTGCACACTCTCTTGAAGGCAAGTGATGAGTCCACAAATTGGACACATGTCATTTTTTTATTGGTAACTTTATAATTAGTCAGTACACACATTTATTGATAATAAAACTTATATATATTTAATAATTTTTATTTCTTTCTTTGTTAAATATTTATTTTTATTTCTTTTCACTTTAAACTTTTTTTTAATTAATTTATTATCTTTTCACTTTTAATTATTTTTAAAAACTTATGTGTATTTAATTTTTTTTAAAATAATTTAAAAGTGTCCTTTAATTTTGACATTTTAATTTTTTTATGTTTTGTTTGATTTTCTTCACTTATTTTGATATCCGTTCAAAATTAACTTATTTTAAATACAAGAATTTTGAAATTAAATCAAAACGAAAGACAAAGAAGATAAAAGAGAAAAAACAATGAATGTAGGTAAAAAAAAAGTTTCGATACAAGGTAAAAAAAATGTGTATTAACTTAATTTAAATACAAGATAAAAAATAAGAATATTTTTTCAAAAAAATGTAAAAAATAATATTTACACACGTGGCGGGAGAGTGTGTACAAACACAACCAACTTGGGTGGTTGAAGGTGCCACATCAGCACAAAAGGTGCACAAAAATACGAAAAAAATGAGTTTAGGGGTAATAGGATCTTAGTTAAGTTTAGGTGTGTCTCTGCGATTTCGGTCATACTCTAGGGGTACTTATGTCTTATCCCTAAATTAAACTTTATCTGGTATCAATAAAACCACTCAACTTCGACATTTGTATCATTAAAATACTCAACTTAGATATTTGTATAAGAAAAGTCACTCAATCAAATTTATAATTAAAAATATATATAATAAATAATATTGTTTTTATATTGAACTCATAAATAAATGAAATTAAGAAAATTCATAAAGAGATTATTACGGAAACGTTTTCAAGTTAAACATTTATATTCAAAATAAGCTTTTATATTTCGAGAAAACTCAACTTAAAACAATTATATCCAAATAAAAAAAAAACTTTCAAGTTCCAACCGTAGCTAATTATACGGTGGAGTTACAAAGGAAAAAACTGTGGAGTTATTGGGATAAGGCACAAGTATCCTAGATTATGATCGAAATCTCAGAAACACACTTTAACTAAACTAAGGTCCTATTACCCCTGAACCCATTTTTTTGTAATTTTGTATACCTTTTTGGGTTACGTGGCACACTCCGTGACTCTACGTAGTTGAGGCGCGTGGGAGTCAGGGAGTGTGCCACGTAAGCCAAAAGGTGTATAAAATTACAAAACAAATGAGTTTGGGGTAATAGAAAACCTTAATTTAGTTAAAGTGTGTCTCTGTGATTTCGATTATAGTCTAGGGTACTTGTTCCACCGAACACCATCCAAACATCAATTTATGTTGAAATAACATCAAGTAATCTTTGTAGTCTGAATCAGAATCATCTTTAATTCATGGGTTTATATTTATATGGTATAAAAAATATGTTATTTTGTCATGTCAATATTTTTTTAATAATAAATTTATTTGAGTGATTTTATTGATAGAAATGTTTAAATTGAATGATTTTATTGATACAAAACAAAGTTTAATGACTTTAGTAGATAAATTTTCAAAGTTGGGTGATCATATGAGATTAGGCATCTGCAGGTTTTATATTTGTAGGGTTGTTTCTTCTCTGAGATATTCGTAGGACTCTTTCTGTGAGGGCATACGACGGTACCAACAAAACAAAAAATTAAGCAATATGGCAAAAAGAGAAGACAGAATATCAGAATTGCCTGTGCATATCATTCATCACATCTTATGCCGCATTGACCTCGACATCAAAGAGGCGGCGAGAAGTTGTATTTTGTCCAAGAGATGGTACTATTGCTGGACTTCAAGACCTAATTTGATATTCGATCAATTTCAAGGCAACACATATAGGCCCATGGAAAAGTTTATCAAGTTGATTGATCAATCCCTACAAATCTATGTTGAACACAACTTACATCTAGAGAAATTAAAACTTACATATAGTGATCGAGAATTGGATTCTAAAGTGGATCATTGGATTGAACTGGGGGTTAAACTTAACGTCACCGTGCTGGTGATTTACCCTTCCTTTTTAAGTAAATCATACAGCTTACCTGATGTTATTTATGATGCTAAAAAGCTGAAAACATTGTCGTTAAGCAGGTGCAAGTTTGAATTTGATAGCACCACCACTCACATAAGATTTTGTTGTCTTGAGGATATTTATTTGTATTATGTTCATATTTCTGATGCTCAATTGCAAAGAGTTATCGATAGATGCCCGTTCATCCAGACTCTAGATCTAGTCTCTTGCCAGGGAATAATTAAGCAAATTGCATGTTTTTGGCCTAGTTTATCTCAAGAATTTGACAGTTGTATTGTGCAAACTTAATAGAGTGATAGTCCAGGTCCCAAATCTTCAATTCTTTAGATATGTAGAAGTTCCTGATCATCCTTGCGAAATTGCTATTTTGGATGGTTACAATACTTTACAAACACTCAAGCTCACTGGTGCCAGCATCACAGACCAACAGCTTCGAGATGTATCCTACAAGTTCCCAAACATTTCAGAATTGGATCTAACATTATGCTTTCAATTGAAAGATATAGAGATTCAGAGTGAAAAACTAAAGAAATTCACTTTAGTAGGGTTGAACCGTCTGGAAAAAGTCACGATTCAAGCACCAAAGCTATTGGGATTTGATTTTGAGGGTGATAAAATGCCCTTCTCATCTATGGATCCTTCTTCCCTGGAAAGAGCCCAACTCATTTTCTCCTTGCCGAGCACAAACTTTGGATCAGTGGACAACAATTGGTACACAAATCTTCATCACTTTGTTCAAAAGTTCAACTATTCTAAAGGTTTGATATTAGCGATATTTTGCCGCAGGGTACTTTCCATTCTTTTTGTGCCTTTGATTTATGCATCACTTGTTGAATTTGGTTTAAGCTATGCCATTCACAAAATTCTTGCAGACAAAGAACATCCTTATTTATGAAAATCCAAGAGAAATTGTTATTCCTCCGAGTAATGATATCGAGATATTCATTGAACCCGTACTGGGTGTTGAATGGATCATTAGAAAGTTAATGCTCTACAGTCCCAGGATCATGTCCATACTTCCATGTACAAATAGCAAAGCACTCCAGGTAATTTCTTGCTTTACCTGGAAATCCTTTCAAAAAAACGTCTCTTGTACTTGTATAAACTGACATTAATTAGAGCTTAACTTTTAGACACATTTTTTTACAAAATTTGTTGTTAAATGTTTGATTGCTCGTCTCATAAGCATTATTATATTCTCTGTCTTATGTTTTTGCTTAAATGCAGGTGATGTCTACACTAAAAGGGTGTATACAAAAGCAAAATTTGTTGTTAAATGTTGATTGCTCGTCTCACAAGCATTATTGTATAATATATCTTATGTTTTTGCTTAAATGCAGGTGATGTCTACACTAAAAGGGTGTATACAAAAGGAAAATTGTGGTAAAGAATGTCCATTCAATACCAAGTGGCATCGTACCTTAAAAGAAGTCATCAGTTGTAGTGGTATATCTGAAGAGGGAATGGCTGCCTCCAGGTGGTATCTATGGTTGAAATCCACATCTGTAATTGACCAAGTGAATAATTTCGTGTTAAAATGGAAAGATGAAGCCTAGACCGAAGAGTTTGGGGGAATTCAGCAAATAGAGTTAATTAGTGTGTTGAGAAAAGTATGATTTATTACATAGCTGTAGTTTAGTTGCAGTTGTAATTGGGGCCTTATTTGTATTATCATCGCCTCTGCTTCAGCAATAATTGTTCTTTCCTGAATGAAATATAACAGAATTTTAACTCATGAATTGGAAAATATAATATTCTGGGCTGCAAAGATAGACGTAATTGGAGTTGTATAAGCTTGTAGACAGATAGACGCCTTCCTTGTATGTAGAAATCAAGAAATTGAACATAACTTGAATAATGGAAAGTAGCACTCTCTTCTCAACTCATGCAAATAACCAAAAGAACCTTAAAGCATTTCAAAGAATTCATTTGTGGGGAGAGTAATTCTTTCAAGAATATACTGATAGTCAGCAGACAATGGCAGCACGTTCGAAGTTGTAGTCTTGTCAAAAAGGACAAGATCATGTGCAAAAAGCAAATGCGAGAGGGAGCTAGTTCCGATACGACTTAGCTTGATAGGATTCCATAATTTATCAGCAGTAGCGCGGTCAATAATAAAGATATATTGCGATAAGAGATCTCCTTGACGAATACCTCCGTTAGGTTAGGAAAACATCCAAATGACCCACTGGACAAAACTTTATGTCTGTTACCAGCCAATGAAAGGACAATAACTCAGCAACACCGTGTGTCTCGTTCTTCGCAGTCCAACGGTAACACCACAATCACAATCACACTGGAAAGCTCCAACGCCACAATTCCCCTGTTTCCCCCAATTCAAAACAAAAACAACCAAAAGTCCAAAATTCCCCTGTTTCCCCCAATTTAGACACTCAACCCTCAATCAACAACTCTACCAAAGCTAATACTTCCAAAGAAGAGCAAATCTGATGCCAAAGAATGGGAAAAACAATATTACTCCATCAACACCTACATTTGCGGCAAAGGTCAAAGATGATCTGGTAGCCAAAGATTCGAATAAAGCTCCTGCCGATATCGCAGTGTTTTTATTGACTTCAGTAACAAAGTTGATTACAATCATATTTATTGGGAACAGCATATTAACATTCTCTAAGAAAAATATTCCTACAGTCATCATTGCTTAAAGACAATTAAAAAGAAAATCCTCCAGTAAAAACTGAAATTTATTCAGCAATTGAGTATTTAAGTAAGTGTATACCATCAGTCATCACATGATCTAAAAAGGTAGGTAACTTTGTTAAGTAGGTCAAAAGAGTGGCTGAATATTAATAGTGGCTACTATTTAACAGAAGGTGTTAAAAGTGGCTATTCACTTAATATATGATGGAGCCCTTTTAGTGATCAATTCCCACTAGGAATCCAAGTAAAACCCTTAAAAGTGGACATACGACGGCATCAACAAAACAAAAAACGATGCAATATAGTAGGGCGAAAAGAGTTTGTGTTGATGGAGAAGACAGAATATCAGAATTGCCTGTGCATATTATTCATCAAATCTTGTGCTGCACTAAACTCAACGTGAGAGAGGCGGCGAGAAGTTGTATCTTGTCCAAGAGATGGTACTATTGTTGGACTTCAAGACCTAATCTCATATTCTATCAATTTCAAGGCAAAAAATATATGCCCCTGGAAAACTATGTCAAGTTGGTTGATCAATCCCTGCGATCCCATGTCGAACAAAAATTACATCTTGAACAATTCATCCTTATGTATCGCGAGACAAAATTGGATTCTCACGTGGATACTTGGATTGAATTGGCTTTTAAACTTAAAGTCAGAGTGCTGGAGATTAATGCTTCCTTTTTAAGACCATATAGCTTACCTGATGTTATTTATGATGCTAAAAAGCTAACAATATTGCAATTAAGAAAGTGCAAGTTTGAATTTGATATTAGCACCACTCCCTTAAGATTTGATTGTCTTGAGGATCTTTATTTGCATTGTGTCAGTATATCAGATGCTCAATTGCAAAGAATTATCAATAGATCCCCGTTCATCAGAAATTTATCCCTAGTCGATTGCCGAGGAATAAACAAATTGCAAGTTTGTGGCCCTGTACATCTGGAGAATTTGATTGTCGTTGACTGCAAATTCTATAATGTGATACTCCAGGCCCCAAATCTTCAATGCTTTAAATATGAACAGCATACTGATCGTCCTTGCAAAATTGATATTTTGGATGGTTACAATACTTTACAAACACTCAAGCTCATTGGTGCCAGCATCACAGACCAACAGTTTCGAGATGTATCCTACAAGTTCCCAAACATTTCAGAATTGGATCTAACATGGTGCTTTAACCTGAAAAATATAGAGATTCAGAGTGAAAAACTCAAGAGATTGACTTTAGTAGGGTTGAAGAGTCTGGAAAAAGTCACGATTCAAGCATCAAATTTATTGGAATTTGATTATTATGGTGATAAAATGCCCGTCCCATCTATGAATCCTTCTTCCCTGGAAAGATCCCAACTCAATTTCTTCTCGACAAGCACAAACTTTGGATCAGTGGACAGAAGTTGGTACACAAATATTCATCACTTTGTTCAAAAGTTCAACTATTCTAAAGGTTTGATGTTAGTGATATTTTGCCGCAAGGTACTTTCCATTCTTTTTCTGCCTTTGATTTATGCACCATTTGTTGAATTTGGTTTAAGCTATGCCATTGACAAAATTCTTGCAGACCAACAACATCCTTATTTATGAAAATCCAAGAGAAATTGTTATTCCTCCAAGTAATGATATCGAGATATTCATTGCACCCTTACTGGATGTTGAATCGATCATTAGAAAGTTAATGATCAACAATCCCAAGATCATGTCCATTCTTCCATGTACAAATAGCAAAGTACTCCAGGTAACTTCGTGCTTTACCTGGAAATCCTTTCAAAAAACGTCTCTTGTTGTAGACACTAAGACATTGGAGCTTAACAATTCTAAAGGGTTGATTTATGTTGATTGCTTGTCTCATAGGCATTATTGTATTCTCTATTTCTTATGTTTTTCTTTAAATACAGGTATTGTCTGCACTAAAAAGGTGTACACAAAAGCAAAAATGTGGTAAAGAATGTCCATTCAATACCGAGTTATTCCACAATCATCATAAATTAAAAGAAGTCAGCAGTTGTACTGGGGCAGTTGAGGAGGGAACGGCCTCCATTTGGTATTCCTGGTTGAAATCCACCTCTCTAATTGACCAAGCGACTAATCTCATGTTAACATGGGAATTCAGAATATAGAGTTAATTTGTGTGTTCTGAATATGTATGATCTATTACTACTTATATACATTTTCTATTTTGCATTTTTTTGGCTATTTCTAAGACTCCAACTTTGATTACATATTTATACTTGCAATCAAATCCATGAAATCTAAATTTTATGGAATTGTTGGATTGTATGGAAAGAAGGCAATGGATGAAAGTGTGCTAAATTTTACTGTTAACAGGTCTTCATTTCATTATTTTTTGTATTATCACATCTCAAGGTCTCCGTTTGTCGTAGGAAGACCCAAAATTAGAGTATGACGGATCAAGTGTTTGTGTATGTGTGACAAATTCGGAAAATTAACTCACAAAACTTTCAACCCGCCTTGTCCCAGTTGAGCGGAGACTTAATACACTCCATGGTGTGACTACTGTTCCTTCTAAAATTTGAGTCAGTCTCCATCAATATCTCCTTGAAACCACACTTCCTAAAACTATTATTTTCTTATCAAAGCATAGATAGCAGCAAAAAGTACCACTGCCATATCGTTCCATGGTATAAAACTGCCTAGCTCCTGCATTTCCTAGGTAAACATGAACTACCAGCGTTTAGTAATAAATATATTGGCCGCTTCAATACCACACAGAGACGTGATTGGAGTGGTATAACTGTATAAGCATGTAGAAACTCAATTAAATATCTATCCACGCCTTTCCTTGCATGTTTGAACCGGCAGAAGTCAAGAAATGGAACAGAAGTCCCATAACTTGAAAAATGGAAAGTACCACTCTGTTCTGTTCTTGCAAATTCCAATCATTTCTAATCAAGCTGACAGTGGCAGATAATTGGTTCACGAGCCCATTGCCTCTCTTGTCATCATCTTTGGTAGATCTCGAGTTCGAAGTGAAGTATTCACTCATGAAGCTCAATGATATAGAGGTTGTTTTCATCCTTTTTGCTTTCTATATGATTTTATTGTGGACCTAATTGATTGCTCATTTTTGTAGTCATACAATACCCAATCATCTTCACCACAACAAACAAGTCCACTGTATGACGATTTATTCACAACTTGTACTTTATTTTTTCATGCATTAGTATTTATTCAAAGTTTCATTTTAATAATGTTTACTACTATTTACAAATCATGTTCTACATGACTGGCTATACACGTGTCGAGAACTAGTATATATAACTGGGACATAGGTGATAGGCCCAGTGTCGTGCCCACATCTTTGATTTTCTTCTAACGGTTCCTCAGCATGGCTCAAGGTAAATTATCAGCAGCTACTTTATCGAATGTTTCGAATGAACGGACATCTCAAAAAAAGAACATACCAAAGAAACATAACGAAAGCTTATTTCTTTCTCCGTGATCAGGTCCGATACGAGATTTAGCTTCATTTTCTCTCTGTTACTGATCTTGTTGAGTGTTCCACTATTTTGTGGATAGTGTAACAAAATACCCATAAGCCTACCCTGTTGATGCAATTGTTGTTTGCAACTGAAACTCATGAGGTTTGTTGTAATAAGTAAATTTACTATGCAACAAAGCAAAAGTTCGAGATAAATAAATAATTGGCATAATACATAAACATGTCATTTAACTTGGCCTCAACTGATATATATGCCCTCTAACTTTATGTGTATATAAGTTGACACATAAATTTGTATAAAATTGAACAAATAAACACATTTGTCCTTGTTTACGTCCTACATGACAATTTTGTGTCCGATGTAACGTCCTATTTGTATTATGCCGCGTAGGACGTGTGCGTTTACTTATTCAATTTTATACAAGTCCAATGCCTCATTTTTGCACTTAATGAAGGTCTGAAGCTGAACCATTCAGATTTCAGCCGCCTAGTAAGTGTATTTGTTTTGGTTCAGATCTAACCACTTAATCATATATTATTATAAGTGGGAAGCTTCTAACCTCAAAGTTGAATTACCATTTTATCCTTCATTTAAATATTATTTTTTTTATGTACAAAATAAAAAAATATATTCTAATAACTAAATACAAAACTAGATATAAATGAGAGCAGTTTTAAGGTATTCAAATGTGCATTATATTATGTAATAATTATATTGGAAGATAGAAAGTCATTCAAATGGATGAAATAGCTTGAGTAAGTTGTTAGCGGAAGTCCAAGCATTTGAAAACTGAAGAGTTATCTTGATGACACTTATTTCACATTATTATTGCCAATTTCAATGTAATTGTTAACAATTATATATATGGGGATGTTCATGGATTATTTGATAGGCATAGCTTGTGAAACACTGAATGCAAGGAGGGAGTCAAGCCACTCAAGAATTATTTTTCCATGCTCTCTTTGATCAGTAAGTTTAATAAAAACAAATATGTTGCTTCTATTTCCTTAAATAAACATTTATATTTATTTTTTTGAATTTTTGACAAGAAAGCTCTTTTACATGTATTCACCATCTTGAAATGTGTATGCATGTTTACTTATGAATCATGATTCGAAATATGAAGGTTAAATTATCTAATTATTTTATATCATTTAATGAATTCAAATAGAATATTTTTAAATTCTTTAGAATAAATTTTACATATTTATACATTACAATCAAAAGTGACAGGAAATTCACTTTTAACTATTTTGTGTTTGTAGATAACCCTTTTATTTATTTACTTTTTATGAATGAAAATGTGGAAGTAAGAAAGAAAACTATAAAAATAAAACGGTGGGAACATAACGAAAGGCGAAGACAAGAATTAAGGCAAATGATGCAAAATAGTAACGTTAGGGGAAAATAATAATAATAAAGTAAGAGGAAAAAAAAAGGATAAAAAATATTAAAATATGATAAGAAGTATGAAAAATAACCATGACCAAACTATTGTAATTTTTTGTTCATGCTACAAAGGAGAATAAACACACTATGTCATGTGAATGAAATATGGAGACAACATATATACTTGTTACAAGTACATATGGTAATTCAAACTTTGGTACAAATTGAGAAGGTATGTTATGTGTGTATTGTCCCTTTCTTAGAAAAGTAACAACTTAATATATTGCAGGTTTCGGCCTAATAACATAAAAAGGTAAATTATTTATCACATTAAATTTTGTTGTCCAAATTTGGCAGGTTACCGAAATATCTAATTATTTGGCATTTACATTTTACAATAAAGAAGTCATTTATATAGGTTGATTGTTCATTTATTTCATTTATATTTTTTCGTTAAATCATTTGTGAAATTCATCACAATGTGATTTTAATATAACTCCTACCACATATAATATTTTCGTGGGACTCACGTGCAAAGCACATGTTCAGGACTAGTACCTCTAAAAGCATCTAGTATAGAGTCTGAAAATCATTCAGACTTGTTTGCTGGTCTTCATTTTCTTTAATATTGAATTCTAATTATTACAAACTAGGTAATTTATCTACGCTTCGCGTGGGCATAAATAATCTCATTAAGCTTTTGAACATTCTTTCTAATATTCGACTGTTATAAGAAAAAAAAGAGTAAATTTTAGTAGGCAAGAACATTTTAACAAAAATTAAGTGATTTGACATTATCACATCTCTCAAGAATCATAAATATATAATGAATGACCAAAAATATCTTGAAATCTAATTATTTTTATCTTTTACATGGTTATCATAATATATGTTTTGGTGATCTAATTCTCTTGTTAATATTGAGTGATGTTTTTATGAAGATATGAAGCATCACTTTTTCTATTTTTTGTACATGAAAAATATAGAATCTAATAATTTTATGCTTAGAATATACTCCTTGTGAAAACAAAATTTATGTGAAAGTCTTCGAAAATAAAATAAATTAAGATCGTTAAATATTTACACCACAACAACATTAATAAAAAAATTTTAGAGACAGTCTATTTGTCTGAGGTAAAACCTTCGCCACTTTTCGTAAATGTGTAAGACCTCCAATTTGATTACACGTTTATACTTGCAATCAAATCCATGAAATCTAGTTCTAAGCTAATTTTACTCACATATGAAGTAGATTTTGCGCCATATGTGGTTTAGCAGTCTATCTTTAGTATCAATGGTTATGAGTGTAGATGAATTGGAAAATATAAGCTTGTCGAATCTAAATTAATATATCCATCCACGCCTTTCCTTGTATGACTTAACCTGCAGAAATTAAGAAATTTAACAGAAGTTCCATAACTTGTAAAATGGAAAGTAACACTCTGTTCTGAACTCTCCTCAATGAAGAAGATGGATTGTATATAAAACATTTTAAAGAACTCATTTTTACAAGAAAATGATAAACAACAATATAGGGAAAGTGTTCAAGTACCCCTAAACTATGACCAAAATCTCAGAGACACACATTAACTAAACTAAGGTCATATTACCCTTGAACCCATTTTTTTTGTAATTTTGTGGACTTTTTGGCTTACATGGGATCCAAATATCTCTCACGCACCTCAATTGCGTGGAGTCACGGAGTGTGCCACCTAAGACAAAAGGTGTACAAAATTACAAAAAAAATAAGTTCGAGGGTAATAGGACCTTAGTTTAGTTAAGGTGTGTCTCTGGAATTACGGTCATAGTCTAGGGGTACTTGTGTCTTATCCCAAACAATATATAACTCAACTGAAGTGGACAGCTTCTACACTAGCATGTTATTTTCATTTCCATCAAAAGATTCTGCATCCACTGAATTAAAATCTTATTAACTCTGCTTTTCATTTATTCCTGATGATTGACCCAATTATTCTTGAGAATTTCAAGCTCTAATTCTAAATTGCTGGTTCCGTTCACGAACCCGTTGAAGGGAATCATCCCTGAAGAAATTGGCAAACTTACTGGTGTACTAATTATGAATATGTATAACAATGGTCATATTCCAAAAACCGTCCAAGGCTTGTTGAACCTTCAAGAACTCAACCAAGGTGGCAACAAGCTATGATAGAAGGAACTATAACAAATGTTATCTGCAATTTAAAGAATCTTGCTATATTTCAATGTTTCGTCCAATTTATTAAGTGGGCAAGTTCCTATTAATGTTGAAAATTTAAAGGCAGCAATCATTTGATCTGTCAAAAAAATGATTTTGATGGTAAGATCCCTAGCAGAACTAAATCTACAAAAACGTCAAGAAGAAAAAGAGTACTTATTGGTTTATATACTCTCTTGGAGATTGGGTTACTACGTACGTGCATTGGCCGTTGGATATGTGGTGTTAAGAATGCGAAAGATAAAAGAAGAACGCAGGTCAAGTAGATGTGTATTCAGTAAAAGGCTTGAAACAATTTCCTATTATGAGTATTATTGTATTCGAGTGTGTTTGGTACGAAGAAAAATGTTTTCCAGCCTCTAGGGAAAATGTTTTCTTGGAAAATAAGTTAGCTTCTAACTTATTTTTTCATGTTTGTTTGGTGGGTGAAAAATATTTTTTTATTTTTGTCCAAAGATTAGAAAATATTTTTTTTATTTTTGTCCACAAGTAGAAAATATTTTTTAGAAAAATAATATATGACATGGAGACCAACCCCAATAATCGATCTGGTATCCGACCCCGACACTCGATCCAGGTGTTGATCTCAACATCCAATATAGGCCGACCCCTACCCCTGACATGGATCGGATATTTGAACTAGGATCTGACCATGAGCCCGGCCCAAATTAGCACATAATCCTAAGGCCCAACCCAAGACCTCAAGATCCGACATCCGAACCTGGACACGATCCCGATGAAAGATATGTAATCCGACTCCCGACCTGACCCCAACATCCAATTCAGGATCCAACTCTTGAACCGGGATCCAACTCCGACACCGACTCACGACTTGTCCCCAACTCTGAAACCGACCCCGACCTGAGACTAGACCCCAACCCAAGACCCAATCCTGACTTGAGACCTGACACCCGACTCCCGATTCGACACCTGACTCCTCATCCCAACATCTAACTCGGGATTCAACCTTTAAAAGGAATCTTACTCCGACATCCAATCTCGAGAATTGTTTCGGCCTGACATGAGAAATGACCTCGACTCTCTATCCAGAATTTGACTTCGACACCAAACTTGAAACTCCATCCTGACACCTTATTCGGGACCCAACCCAGATATCTGACTTGTGTTTGGCTAGTTCATTTGAAAAGTGCTTTTGATAAACAAATTGTGTTTGACTGATCTTTTTTTAAAAACTGTTTTTGAGAGTCAAATACAAAAAAAAAGGTAAGTATCAATGTACTTTTAATATTAATAGGAAACAAAAATCTGATATACCCCTCAACTTTGACATTTAGAGGTGATATATCCCTCATTATGAAAGTGCTCATATATACCCTTATCATTATACAAATGTCTCACATATACCCCCCACCGTTACAAAAGGAGCTCACACATACCCTTCATCTAACGAAAGTGAAAAAATTAGTTTTAAATTTATATTTTGACATTAATTTTTTTTAAAAATCATGTGGGGATATATGATCATTCTAGCTAAGTTCAAGGTATATTTTAATCTTTTTCATACATAAATTATTTTTTGATTTCTTTGATTATCATTGTTTGAGTTTCTTATTCTTTTTTTCTTTCGTTCTTTAGTGTAAAGAAAATAATTTAAACTAATTTTTTTGCGGCTATATTGTAATTAACCTTTTGTATTTGTAAGAAAAATTGGGCATCTATAATAAATTTTGCAAGAAAATTAGTGAAACATAAATAAATTTGACCATCAAAATAATAAACTTAATTAGTCATTGAAACAAAAAAGACAAAAAAAATAAATTATGTGTGAGGAGCATAAAAAATAACCACATATGGATTATTTAAAAAATAATTAAAAAATTAAATTAATTTTTTTTTCACTTTGTTTAGAGGAAAAAGGTATATGTGAGTCATTTGTATAACAATAAGGGGTATATATAACCCACTTTCATAACCATGGGTATATCAGCTCTAATTAACAAAGTTGAGGCTTGAGGGGTATATCATGCCCTTTTCCCATATTAATATTATTTTATAAAGAGAAACTATTTTCAATATCTATTACAAAAATTTTAATGAAAATTTTATTTTAATTAAATTAACATGTACATATTCTTAAATTTAAAAATCATTCTACAAATTAAACCACTATATACGGAAAATTCACCACAAAATAAATAAACCCCTTCATATTTTTTACCCTACAAAAATATCATTGTTACCTTTATTTTTAACTCTGTAAAATAAAACGTAAAATAATATATAAAATATAAATAATAATATATCAACATAAAATAATTTTTTTGAATGAAACTTAACCAAACTTATGAGATATGTTAATTAAATAATCTATATTGGTAAATATTTATATATGAAAGAGATATTTTAGTCTTCAAAAAAATAATTGTCTGCTTCTACTTTTTTTTTTTAAGAAACACAATTTTTTAACTTCTTCTCAACGATAGAAAAACTACTTTTATTTTTATTTAAAAACAATTTTAAGAATTTATCAAAACACTTAATTTTTCAAAAGAAATATTTTTACGCTCCCAACAACAATATCAAACAGACTCTTAGACAAGTTCTATTTATACACACACCTCCAAAGTAAGAAAGACATATACGCTAAAACACTTTGGAGTTGTTTCGTGTCTTGAACTTTGAATATATTTGTCCAAGCATGTCAAGTGAGTGGCTACTATTTAAAAGTGGCTATTTACTTAAGATATGATGTAGGTTGCTATTTAAAGTAGCTATTTACTTAAGATATGATGTAGGCTAAAAGTGGCTATTTACTTAAACTATGTTGGAGACTACTATTTAAAAGTGGCTATTTACTTAAGCTATGATGTAGGCAACTATTTAAAAGTGGCTATTTACTTATGATATGTTGGAGGCTACTATTTAAAAGTGGCTATAAACCCTAACAGCAAACGGCGGCACCTACCAAAATCAGAAACCCTAATGGCAGAAAGTGTTGATGGAGAAGACAGAATATCAGAATTGCCTGTGCATATCATTCATCACATCTTATGTCGCACTAACCTCGACCTCAGAGAGGCGGCGATAACTTGTGTTTTATCCAAGAAATGGCACTATTATTGGCTCTCAAGACCTTATTTGCTGTTCCGTCAATGTAAAGGCAGCAGTTGTATACCCCTGGAAAATTTTGTCAAGTTGATTGATCGACCCCTACGAATCCATGTTGAACAAAACTTACATCTTGCAAAATTCTTCCTTGCATATCGGGATCGAGAATTGGATCCTTATTTGGATCATTGGATTGGATCGGCTATTAAAGTCAATGTTTCGGTGCTGGTGATTCATGCTCCGGATATTGATTCGTCGTATTATAGCTTACCTGATGTTGTTTATGATGCGAAAAAGCTCAACACATTGTGGTTAAGCAGGTGCAAGTTTGAATTTGATATTAGTACCGCTCATATAAGATTTTGTTCTCTTGTGGCTCTTTTTTTGTATAATGTTCATATTTCAGATGCCCAAATGCAAAGTGTTATAGATAAATGCCCATCCATCAGGAATATAAGAGTACTGGCTTGCAAAGGTATGAGCAAATTGTATGTTGTTGGACGGTTACATCTACACTCTTTGGCTGTACTATTATGCAAACTCGATAGTGTGATTGTCCAAGCTCCGAAACTTGAATCCTTTAGTTATACAGAATGTATTGATCAGGGAAATTTTCATCCTTGCAAAATTGATATTTTGGATGGTAACAATACTTTACAAACACTCGAGCTCACTGGTTCCAGCATCACAGACCAACAGTTTCGAGATGTATTCCACAAGTTCCCAAACATTTCAGTGTTGCATCTAACAAGATGTTATAAGCTGAAACATATAGAGATTCAGAGTGAAAAACTCAACAAAGTCACCTTATCGAAGTTGGAGAGTATAGAAAAAATCACGATTCAAGCTCCAAATTTATCGCAATTTGATTTTGAGGGTGATAAAATGCCCTTCTTATCTATGGATTCTTCTTCCCTGGAAAGAGCCCGACTTAATTTCTTCTTGCCCAGGACAGTAATATCAAACTTTGGAGATGTGGATAGCAGTTGGTACACAAACCTTAATCACTTTGTTCAAAACTTCAACTATTCTAAAGGTTTGATGTTAGTAATATTTTGCCGCAAGGTACTTTCCATTCTTTTTGTGCCATTGATTTGTGCATTACTTGTTGAATTTGGTTTTAAGCTATGTCATTGGCAAAATTCTTGCAGACCAAAAACATCCTTATTTATGAAAATCCAAGAGAAATTCTTATTCCACCAAGTCATAATGTCGAGATATTCATTGTACCCATCCTGAGCATTGAATTGATCATTGGATCGATATTGCTCAACCGTCCCAGCATCATGTCCATACTTCCATGTACAGATAGCAAAGTACTCCAGGTAATTTCTTGCTTTACCTGTAAATCCTTTCAAAAAACGTCCCTTGTGCTTGTAGACACTAATGCAGTAGAGCTTAAGCATTATTGTATTCTCTATATCTTATGTTTTTGTTTAAATACAGGTGTTGCCTGCATTAGAGCGGTGTACACAAAATCAAAATTGTGGTAAAGAATGTCCATTCAGTACCAGTTTTTTCCACAAGCATCGTATATTAGAAGAAATCATCAGTTGTACTGGGACATCTGAGGAGGAAATCGCCTCCATTTGGTATACCTGGTTGAAATCTACGTCTCTAATTGGCAAAGTGAATAATTTCATGTTCAAATGGAAAGAACAAGCTTAGACCGAAGAATCTTGGGGAATTCAGCATATAGTGTTTATTAGTGTGTTCAGAATAAAGTTCAGTTAACCCGCTTGTGGCTCTGTCAAATCCATGAAAGGTTCCTTAACCTTGCTCTAGCTCTAAATAAATTGTGCTCAAATCTGTGGTTTAATTTCATTTGTTCGATTGTACGGAATGAAGTTTAACTGTTAACAAACAGCATAAGAGGTCTTCATTTCATTATTTTTTTTCTGGCTCTGCCTCTTCTTCACATTCCATTCAATTTCTCTCATGCTTAGACTACTTGGAGGTGATTAAAAAGAAGTGAGCACTTGAGGTAGAGAGATGTAATGATGGATGCATATGCCTCCTACTTGTTCTGAAATCTGGTATATATTCACTGTCATACTTGAAATGTAATATGATTTTTCGTATAACTTTCTTTGTCATCTGATTTATCATTATCAAGATTTTCAATTATTAGCTTCCGCAGACTCTTCAAAAATATCAATGGGTATGTGTTGGATTTGCCAAAAGTAGTGTATTTTTGGAGAATCTGACACGGATCAACACCTCACGTTCTTTATGAGAACTTCTAAACACATCCTCCAATTGCACATTGAATACCTTTGCTGTCAAAAAGGGCACCATCCTTAAATATCCCTTTGTGTAGACCATGTCGAAACTCCCATTACCAAGCAAGTTGCTTTTGTTGTATTTTTTTCTCTTTGACCTCTTGGGAGATTTGATTACGCATGGTGAAACATGAAACTCAGAATCACCACAGAGTGCATAATTCGACAAGAAAAATTTACTTGTGCCATCTGCAAAAGGATCACCACTCCACCAGTGGGAATCTGTCCACTGAGTCTTTTAATAACTTCAGAATTTCACCACTAAGATTGTTGTTGCACAAATCAAAGATCCTTAATGAAGCAAGTGGAGTGCTTTTGGTTAAGAGTACTGTAGTAATTTTTAGTACTACAAGTTGTATTAGTGAAAGTCAGGTTAACAGTCCTTTCAAAATCTTTTTCATTCCATTTTCATCGCATCAATGTCTTCTACTTGAAGTTTGAATAGACGATAGTAGGCATCCTTTGTGATAATTTGCGTCCTACGTGTATTATACCACATATGACTCATGTGTCAAAGCTTCTTTTAGATTTTATTTAGTCAAATTTCAATGTACCAACAAAAAAAGAACAAGAAACAATTTTCTTGGAAGTCAATAAAAGATTGAACTTTAATTTTTAGAAAGTAGGTATATGAATTGTTCATGGCTTCCCATTATCTCAAGACCTTAGTGGAACAGCATTAACCAATAAAGGGAGGAAATCTCTGATCTGTTTGGATGATTTTGAGAGGACATCCAAATAACCATCTTAGTTAAGCTATATAAACTCCTAGTTCCTCCATTCTAAAACACACAAGATAAAGAAAAATATAACCATCTAAGCCTTAAAATACAAATCTTCTTAATGGGAAGCCAATTGAAGAAGCAATGGCCTCAATTTGCTTGTGCTTTGGCATTTTTCTTGATTGCCACATGCACTATGGCATATTCTCCATATTCTTCTGAATCAACAGATTCTACATACAATAAAGTACCAAGCACAGTAGCTAAAAGTGAAGACTACAAGGTACCCTTAGTGCCTAAACAAGAATACAAGGTACCTTCTTTGGCAAATAATGACTACTACAAGAAGCCATCAGTTCCAGAAGTGTCATTTGTTCCAGAGGTACCCTCAGTGCCTAAACAGTAATATAAGGTGCCTTCTTTGCCAAAGAATGACTACTACAAAAAACCATCAGCTCCAGAAGAAAACTATAAGAAGATGCCATCAATTTCAAAAGATAACGACTACAAGGTACCATCGGTGCCTAAACAGGAATACAAGGTGTCTTATTTACCAAAGAATGACTACTACAAGAAGCCATCTATTGCAGAAGATAACTATAAGAAGGTGTCATCTTTTCCAGAGGTACCCTCAGTGCCTAAACATGAATACAAGGTGCCTTTTTTGCCAAAGAATGACTACTACAAGAAGCCATCAGTTCCAGAGTATAACTACAAGAAGGTCTCATCTGTTCCAGAGGTACCCTCAATACCTAAACAGGAATATAAGGTGCCTTCTTTTCCAAAGAATGACTACTACAAGAAGCCATCAGTTTCAGAAGATAACTATGAGAAGGTGCCATCAGTTTCAAAAGATATTGACTACAAGGTACCCTCAATGCCTAACCAAGAATACAAGGTGCCTTCTTTGCCAAAGAATGACTACTACAAAAAGTCATCAGTTCCAGAAGATAACTACAAGAAGGTGCCATCAGTTCCAGAGGTACCCTCAGTGCCTAAACAGGAATATAAGGTGTCTTCTTTGCCAAAGAATGACTACTACAAGAAGCCATCAATTCCAGAAAATAACTATGAGAAGGTGCCATCAGTTTCAAAAGATAATGACTACAAGGTACCCTCAATGCCTAAACAAAAATACAAGGTGCCTTCTTTGTCAAAGAATGACTACTACAAGAAACCATCAGTTCCAGAAGATAACTACAAGAAGGTGCCCTCAGTTCCTAAACCAGAATACAAGGTGCCATCTTTGCCGAAAAATGACTACTTCAAGAAACCATTACCTTCTCCATCACCACCACCTCCATATTATTAAATTTCATCTTTCATGTTCAATATGTTTCAAGGAAGTCCTCCAGCTCAACATATATAACCCATAGGGTTCTCAACTTCTCATACTATGAGTTGGAAGGCATGATATCAAAATTTGTAATTCTTTATTTGTTTTTTTTTTTTTCGTTTCTTTCCTACTTCTAGTTACAATTGTTTTGTCATTTAAATTCTATTTTCAATGTTTCCAGAATTTTTTTCAATTGAATACAAGTTCTTTTTATTGAAAGTTTATATATAGATTCACCAATTCTTCCCGCAATTGCCAATTATCTTCTTCTCATAAAGTTAATAGAAAAATAACAAACATCAGTGAGGATTTAATACCCTATAGATATTAAAGAATTTAGTAGCTCTTTAGATCATCAAATTGAGGTTTGAACTGACAAATAAGATGATCTATATGTAAGAATTATTATTTATTTACTGTTAATTATTTCTTACTTATGACCCAAGTTTACTTGGAATCAAAGTAATACCATAAATAATATTTAATAAGGAATAGATCTCGTCCGTACATTGGTTACTTGATGGACATACCAAATTAAGTCATAACCTCTATAAATTGGTCCTCCCTCCACCCATTAGGGTTACCACATATTCTCTACATTAATTCCATCGCTAACGGTTGTGGTAACATAAAGTTCAGGCAAGGAGGTAGAAATCAATTTACGACTGACGCTTCCGCTTCTCTTTGTGATGATGTCTTCCTCATCAGGTATGTGCCTCTAACGTTCTCTATGTAAGATTATCATGTTCAAGATCCTGAAAGTATTTAATCTTATACTATATACATATATAAATCTAAACAAAATTGGTATTTAAGAATCAAAGTGAGAAATATACCTATCTAACTAAATGTATATGTGAAAGACACATTTCTTGCCTCTATCGATTATTTAACGTAAATACTGAATTTCTCGATGTAAACACATATATTATATATTGATATAATATAATCTAAACATCGATTTTTTTTTTGTGGGGTGGGGGTGGGGGTGGGGTGGGGGGAGGTAGGTAGATGAAATGAGCAAATCAACTTTGGTGATTCCCAAAATCCAATATGTACTTTTTGGAAGGTCCGTGTTCCACTCCCTTTGGTAAACATTTAATCCTTTCATTTTCATTAAAGGTGGCCACAAAAATAGATTTTTTTTTTCTAGTTATAAAGCAAAGTTTTATGGTAATATATATTCACTTTCTTTAAAGTGATTGAAAAATAATAATAATAATAATAATAATAATAATAATAATAATAATAATAATAATATTAATAATAATAATAATGTTCATTTCACTTTTTCTAGTTTTTCTTAGTATGAGGGTCAAGTAATCTAAACGTCCGAGGAATACTTGTCTATATAAATAAACAAGTTTTGATTAACATTAATGGAGTATTACATAAATTATAGTTTAAAATAATTTAATTTTTTAAAATACAATCTTTAAAATTTTGACCTTAGTTAAATTTATTATTTTATATTTCCTACGTCGAAATATATTTTTATAGTTATTACTCCCTGTTATTTTACTTGTGTAAATAAATATTAGAGTTTTGATTATTATTAATAAAAATAAATTTTTTCATTATGCTAGTTTACTTCATTGTAAAACATTATTAGCTCATATATTTAATTAATATTTCTCACTTTTTTCGACACCAAAAAATAATGTTTATGCTTTTATGACAAAATTGTTACATTAGTTCAAAAAAAAATCATGATTTTTAAAGAAGTAAAAATTAATTGATAATGAAAGGGTATAATAGGCATTTAAAAAAATTGATTAAAATAAAGGAGGGAGTTTGATTATTATTCAAAGTTGAGGGGGAGTTTGATTTTTACAGCAAAGTTGGGGAGCGAAAATGATTTTCATCCATTAATTATATAGCCGCGATGGTTTGGACTACCTTTTAAATATTAACAGGCTTAGGTTTATATGAGTTTAGCGGTTGTTTATGTGCATTTAGCAGCCATTATAAATTTTAATGGCAGGTTAATAAAATAAAGTTTATTACGTGAATTTAGCAAGGGTTTAAGAGAATTTACAGACATTTAGATAAAATTAACGACGGTTTATGATAATTAATTAGCGGCATTTTAGGTGAATTCAGTGACTTTGTAGGTGAATTTAATGGCGGTTTAGGTGAATTTAGCGACGGTTAAGTTGAATTTACTAACAGTTTAGATGAATGTAGTCGTGGTTTATCTAAAACTAGATAGTTAAACGAAACATAAAATTAAATAATTGATATTGGAAATAATAGCTTCCAATATATTATAATTGGTGATGCAAATTATGTATAATGTATGGTCCAATGATTTGAATTTTAAGTCGTGCTCAAAGTATCAAAAGTACATATAACTAATGGACCCAACCATCCAAATAATGAACAATATATATTTCAACTTAAAAAAATTATTTAGTCAAATATTCAATGTACCAACAAAAGAGAACAAGTACAACATTCTTGGAAGTCAATAAAAGATTGTTCATGGCTTCCCATTATTTCATGACCTTAATGGAATAGCATTAACAGAGAAAATGGGAAATTCTCTAATATGTTTGGATTATTTTAAGAGCATTCAAATCATCTTAGTTCAGCTATATAAACTCCTATTTCCTCCAATCTAAAATACACAAGAAAAAGAAAAACATAACCATCTAGACTTAGAATTCAAATATTCTCAATGGGTAGCCAAATGAAGAAGCAATGGCCTCAATTTGCTTGTGCTTTGACATTTTTCTTGATTGCCACTTCTACTATGGCATACTCACCTTATTCTTATGAATCAACATATACAACATACAATAAAGTACCAACCACAGTAGCTAAAAGTGAAGAATTCAAGGTACCTTCAGTGCCTAAAAAGGAATATAAGGCGCCATCTTTGTCAAAGAATGACTACTACGAGAAACCATCAGTTCCAGAAGATAACTATAAGAAGGTGACATATGGTCCAGAGGTGCCCTCAGTGCCTAAACATGAATACAAGGTGCCTTCTTTGCCAAAGAATGACTACTATAAGAAGCCAACAGTTCCAGAAGATAGCTATAAGAAGGTGTCATCTGTTCCAGAGGTATCATCAGTGCCTAATCAGGAATACAAAGTGCCTTCTTTGCCAAAGAATAATTACTATAAGAAGCCATCAGTTCCAGAAGATAGCTATAAGAAGGTGTCGTCTATTCCAGAGGTACCCTCAGTGCCTAAACATGAATACAAAGTGCCTTCCTCGCCAAAGAATGACTATAAGAAGCCATTAGTTCTAGAAGATAATTATAAGAAGGCGCCATCAGTTTCAAAAGTTAATGACTACAAGGTACCTTTAGTACCTAAACAAGAATACAAGTTGCCTTCTTTGCCAAAGAATGACTATTATAACAAACCATCGGTTCCAGAAAATAACTACAAGAAGGTGTCATATGTTCCAGAGGTACACTCAGTGCCTACACAGGAATACAAAGAGTCTTCTTTGCCAAAAAATGACTACTATAAGAAGCCATTAGTTTCAGAAGATAACTATAATACGGTGTCATCAGGTTCAAAAGATAACGACTACAAGGTACCCTCAGTGCCTAAACAAGAATACAAGTTGCCTGCTTTGCCAAAGAATGACTATTACAACAAACCATCAGTTCCAGAAGATAACTACAAGAAGGTGTCGTTTGTTCCAGAGATACCCTCAGTGCCTAAACAAGAATACAAGGTGCCGTCTTTGCCAAAAAATGACTACTTCAAGAAACCATCACCTTCTCCATCACCACCACCCCCTTACTACCATGAATCATCTTCAACTCCTTCCCCATCACCACCACCTCCATATTATTAAATTTTCATCTTTCAGAAGTTCAACATGTTTCAAGGAAGTCCTTCTTCTGCTCAACATATATAACCAAAATGGTTCTCATATTATGACTTAAGGCATGATATCTACATTCGTAAACTTTATTTGTTGTTTTTTTGCCTTCTCCTACCTTAGCTTGGGTTGCAATTGTATTGTCATTTAATTAAATTATATTGTATTTTTAATGTTTACAAAAAATTGTACAATTGATTATTGAGAAAAGACTCAAATATGTCATCAAACTTTGAAAATAGGCTCATATGTGCTGTCCATTAATAGGTTAGCTCATCTATGTCATTTTCGTTTGAAAAAGGCTCATCTGTGTCATTATTTTTCAACTAAAAACAATTCCAAATTTGCAAAACTATTTTTTTTCATGTGGTTAATTATGATTCTGCCATGTCATTAATTAAATCATTTTTTAAAAGGGAAAAGGCTCAACTATGCCATCGAACTTTGACAAAAGGTTCATCTATGTCATCTGTTAAAAGTTTGGCTCATCTATGCCATTTCAGTTAACAAATAATGGCGTTGATGAACCTTTCTCAAATGGAAATGACATAGATGAACCAAACTTCTAACGGATGGTATAAATAAGTCTTTTCTCAAAGTTTAGTAGGATTTTTAAGCTTTTTCCGATCCCTTGATTATTATGTGTTAGAAGGCATGATATCACAGTTCTTTTTATTGAGAGTTTATGTGGTTTCATCTATTCTTCCAGCAATTGTGAATTTGTTTACTTACTGCTAATAACAAAACACTGGAACATACAATTCATGGGAGAAAAGAAATAA
Organism: Solanum okadae; assembly: GCA_036553675.1. NCBI lineage: Eukaryota > Viridiplantae > Streptophyta > Magnoliopsida > Solanales > Solanaceae > Solanum > Solanum okadae. The sequence goes on along the minus strand of CM071689.1, from coordinate 10,048,387 downwards.
AGTGAACCAAGTAGTGAATAATTTTAGTCAGATAAAAAGAAGCCGCATATAAAGTTGGAATAAGAAAATCTGACTCAAAAATGTGAAAAGTTTATATAATGATATCAAAATAGTGTTGCGCTGAATTTGATAAGTTGCTATAATGATATTAAAATAGTGTTTAGTTTTAGTGCTTGAAATTTAAAGAAGACAACAAAATACAAATTTGTTCTTTTTATAAACACACAACAATAAAATTTACGTAATGTAGAATGTTTGACTATTCGAAAGACTTTAGAATAATCAATAATAAGAGAATAAAAATAGTGAAAGGGAAATAAAAAAAGTACATATAAGAATAATAATGTTGATTTATGATAATTGAATATAAATGAGAATAGTCACATAAGAAAATATGCTACAATTAACTAAACACTATTCTATTTCTCAATTATTACAATATTACTTTGTTTACGATAAAATGTAACGGATTTTTCATAACCCCTTCATATATTAAAGCATTTAGAGGCAATATATTTAAGTTACCCTTTGGATATTAAAGTTTTAGTGGCAATTTATGTTCATTTAGCGGCAGCTATTGGTGCATTCTACGTTTATTTAGGGGTGGGTTTGTATTAAAGCTATCAATATGGGCTAGGCCCGTTGGGCCTGCATGACTTAACTCATGATTTGATAGAGTTGTGTTAAGATTTTTGGAGTCCATTCAAGAAAAAAGTTTTTTATCCCGACTTGAATAAGTCTGCTAATTTGTGGGGTTTGAGAAATATAGGTAGGACCGGCCTGTGGGCCAAATAAAAAATTAATTAAAAAATTAAAAAAAAATAAAGTATTAAAAATAACAAGAGTTCAAACTCAAAATCTAATTAAATTTTTAAATATTAAAAACAAATTATGTTTATAAAGTATGTGCTACATAAAATAAAATTTTCCTAAAATTTCTAGGGAATCACTACGTAAGTTGTAGCCTATATTATATTGTCATATTTTTTATGTGTTTTATTATGATCATTAGAAAAAAATTAGGTTAATATTTTTATTTAGCTATTTATATTTTTACTTGAAATCAAACTTAATAAATATTATAAAGATAATTTTATTTGTGGATTTGATTAACAAGTAGCACTAATACCATGTAATTTTATCTTGCCGATATTTATGATAATATTTTTAAATTATAATTTGATTTAAAAAATTATAAAAAATATCTTTTTAAAAAAAGTGGATTAACGCATCACAACCCGTAGCCCACGTACTTGTGGGTTGGGTTGACTGTTTTTTAGGCCCACAAAAAAAATGGGCTAGCCCAGCCTGTCCCATAAAATTTCAAAGCCTGTATGGGTTAGCTCGAATGGGGTGGGTCTGCCCATATTGACAACTCTAGTTTACATGCATGTCTTTCGCGGCGGTTTAGGTCAATTAATTATGTGAATTTAAGGGTCGTTTAGGTGTATTTAATGGCGATTTATGAATTTAGCGGTGGTTTGTAGGATTTAGCGGCAGTTTAGGTACATTTTACGTAGGTTTGTCTAATCGCAACACCCCAGTATTCTCTCTTTTTTTAATCTATTTTGTAGAAGTTTTGGCCTTCAAGTAGAATTCTTTTTTAAAATTATATAAAATATATATTTTAATGCCAGTACTATTAAGATATTATGAGAAAAAAACAAAAATAATCTTTAAGAAGATTTGATTGAGTCAATTATTTGATGGTACGTAAGGTTCGATCCTAGGGAATTGAGTAATCTCTCATAAACAACTTCTCCCCTTAAAATGGATCATACATGATGACAAATTTAGATTAATCTGAGTCAATAAATTACGAATAACATAGACTGTCAAATCAAATAAACAATTTAAATTTATGTTAGAAACAATAACTTCCATTTTGTTATAAAATATTATAGTATGGATGTCCATTACACCAAGAAGTTACTCTCACCCATTGTCTCCATTACTTTCCTCCATTATGAAGATAATCATAACCTCCATAAACTCCAACTTTATAACCGTTATTCTCGTAACCTTTCACTTCCATAACCTCCTCCATTATATTCATGTTAATGTCATGTTTATGACTAACCTTTTGTATGCCTCTATGTTACACTATAAATAGAGGCATAAGGCACTACTAAAAAACTGTCAAAAAGATATGGAAAAAGCGATGAACTGCGTCGCTTTTTCGGCAAAAAGCGACTGAAACGCGACGTAATCAATTCCGTCGCTTTTTGGCTCGACGCTTTTCCAAAAGCGATGGACTGCGTCGCTCAAATTTAATTATCATTTAAAAAAAAAAATTCAAAAGGCGACGCAGTCCGTCGCTTTTGTGGAAATTTTAATTTTGGAAATCCCAAAAAAGCGACAGACAAAAGGACCCTGTCGTTGCTTTTCTGGGTTTTAATTTTTTAAAAACCCAGAAAAGCGACGGACAAAACCATGTTGTTCGTCGCTTTTCTGGGTTTTTGAAGAAATTAAAACCCAGAAAAGCGACGGACTAAACCACGCTGTCCGTCGCTTTTCTGGGTTTTTAAAACAATTAAAGCCCAGAAAAGCGACGGACTAAACCACGCAGTCCGTCGCTTTTTCTGCAAAAAAATTTACAGCAGAAATTTGCAGTTTCTGCTGCCCACCTGCAAATGCAATTCAATTCAATTATACACTATTCAACCCAATCAAACACACACAATTATAAACAATCTAACAAAACATAAAACAACAAATTTAAAATAACATTCAAAAGTATCTAAATCACAAATTAAAAACTTATAAAGTTTTTCAAAATTCGTTTCAAAATTTCAAAAAGTTCATAAATGTCCAGAGATCTAAACTAGGGAGTGGGATCTACATAATCATCCTCATCACTCTCATTGTCGGTGTCATCGGGAGCCGAAGTAGTAGGTCGACGAGCGAGGTTCATCACTTGTTCTTTGATTTGCTAAACGGTCTCACTCATGCTTTCTTGTTCAGCTACTCTTCTCTGCTCCGACTCTGCTAGTACCGCTGTAAGTTTAGCTATTTGATCCTTCATAGCAACATTCTGAACATCGTCAAGTGTCTCGACTTGACGTAACGATCCAATACCTTCAAGCCTGACTGGAGTCGTCTAACATCATTTCGAGAGCCTAGACCACAACATCTACCCTTGTGTGTCCCCCCTACTACTTTTTCTTTTCAAATCTGGGTGGACAGTTCAGGGGTCAATTGGACCGAATTATCTAGATTCTCAGCGATGTACTGATGAAAGTCATTCTGCATATTAAATATAAAAATTGACATCAATATATATACATATCATAAATATATTCACTATTAATATATATTATTCATATTAAATAACTTACAAAAGTTCGTTCGGCCCTTTCCTCCACCCACACATTCGGATCCGACTCATTTTATTTCTTCATGACATGAGTCTTCTTGAAAACCTCTGGTTCAATGGGAGTGCGTCCCAATTCTTTTTCCTATAAATAAAAATTGAAATTTATAACGATATATATGAATCAACTAATTATTTATTTAAAAGTTTGAATTAGAACTTACCATCTCTCGTGAAATTGTTCCAACCGTCTTTGCACCTCCGGTGTGCAACGAGCCACCTTTAAGACTACATCTAGCCTTTTTGGCTTGATTTGATATTGCCTTAAACTTGTCTATGTTCCAATATTGACCCAATTCATCAAAAACATGAGGTAACATCCAACTGGGACGTTCACCACTATCCCGAACTTTCTTTAGCCAGCTAGACAGTCTGGCGGATGCCTTCCTCTCAAATGTGGTCCCAATGACCAAATTGTACCTCGACTCCCAAGTACACATAGTCTGAAAAAAAATTGAATAACGTTAATTAGATCAATAGTAAAAAAACAGTAAAGTATACTAAACTTAACTAAAAAATATATACCTTAAAGTTATTAAACATCGCCTGAAGTATATTATTTGGAATATCGCTCCAAGAGTGATAAGCCTGTGTATAGAGTCTTCTAACATAGTCTTTTAAAGCCCGGGCAGCATCCTTTGCCGGATGCCACCTGCAAAACACATAATAAATATGTTAGTTCATGAATAATATATTAAAGTATAAGAAATAAATAAAATAAATTAACAAATAGATAACAAAACAAACTTACAATGATCTATCCGGCTCAATCATGACTCTACCAAGTCTGTCCTTCTGACCAGGAGCTAAAGCAGGCATCGTATCATCTGGTGTAGCATTAGGTGTAGATGTAGACGAGGGTGATACATCAGGATGCACAAAACGATGAGTCAATGGAGGCGTACCGGCCATAGCATCTGACTGCTCGCTACTAGAATCTCCAATCCTCATGGCAGATAATTGAGGAGATGCACCTGTGGGAGATAGAGTACCTTCTGATAAGGGTCGTGCTCGATAATGCATCGCCTGAACTGGGACCATCTTTCCAGCCGCATTAGGAACATTCCAATCTGATTTAATATTCATTAATCTAACTGCAACTGACAAGGTAGAATGCGGACTCCCTTCACATAGTGGACGACTAGACTCTTCTAATTGATCATAAAAGCGTCTTGCTTCTTCATTAGGAGCTTCATCAAAATATTGTTCCGGTTCCATCCCACCTTGAACCCTGAAAGCATCATTGATCATTTCATGAACCCTATCATGTTCAACCCTAACCTGTTCAACCCTAATTTGGCCATGTGGTGCAACCATAGTATATACATCCACATGCATCGAATTATAAAACATACCATTCAATCCATCACTTTCTCCATATCAATCCATACAAAATATCTAGGCTTAAATCCATTATGGTACAAATGAACCATAACTCTATTTGGTTTAAAAAATTTAAGCACCTACATGCACTACAAGGATGCCTAACCAATCCATTATTCTTGAAAATGTCAAGTGTCATTGTATGTTCAATAAAATTTCTAACACCGTCAATAAACTCAGGTTTCAAACCAACACCAGTTTCATAATGCATATTATACATCCACACACGATGATCCATCTACAAAAATATAGATATTCAATTATATTATAAATAAAATTTAATAATAATTTTACTAGTAGTAGTCCTAAAACTAGTTTAGTATTGACTTAACCACATTGTTTATTTTAACTATTTAAACAACTTAACAACTTTAACTAGTTTAGTTTTGACTTAATACAACAACTAAATCCACCAACTAATTAACCACATTATTTATTTTAACTTATTTAAACAACTTAACAACTTTTTAACTTGAGCCAGTTTAGTTTTGACTTAATTCTAACAACTAAATCCATCAACAAAATCACATTATTTAATTTAACTTATTTAAACAACTTAACAACTTTATAACTTTAACTAGTTTAGTATTGACTTAATTCCAACAACTAAATCCACTAACTAAATCACATTATTTATTTTAACTTATTTAAACAACTTAACAACTTTAACTAGTTTAGTTTTGACTTAATACAACAACTAAATCCACCAACTAAACCACATTATTTATTTTAACTTATTGAAACAACTTAACAACTTTATAACTTGAACTAGTTTAGTTTTGACTTAATTCCAACAACTAAATCCATCAACAAAACCACATTATTTATTTTAACTTATTTAAACAACTTAACAACTTTTTAAAGCTAAGTGTCAACACTAGATGGACACAAATCGATCTTGCAAGAAAATCAATTTTGTCATCAATAGGATCAACTAGTGTTGGTACTTATGCTTAACAAATATATTATTTCTAAATTTAAAGCTAAGTGTCAACACTAAATGGACACAAATCGATCTAGCAAGAAAATCAAATTTGTTATCAATAGGATCAACTAGTGTTGGTACTTATGCTTAACAAATATATTATTTCTAAATTTAAAGCTAAGTGTCTACACTAGATGAACACAAATCGATCTTGCAAGAAAATCAATTTTGTCATCAATAGGATCGACTAGTGTTGGTACTTATACTTAACAAACACATTATTCCTAAATGAAAGCTTAATATCAACACTAGATGGACACAAATTGATCTTGCAAGAAAATCAATTTTGTCATCAATAGGATCAACAAGTGTTGGTACTTATGCTTAACAAACACTCGATGGACACAAAAAAATTATCACAAAATTAAAGCTAAGTATCAATACTAGATGGACACAAACACATTATTGAAAACAATTGTACTTGAACTTTAGAAATTTAGAAGCACCAACCTTATCTCCTACTTTGATGAAAGAAGCAATATAGTCTTGTATCAACTTTTTTAGATGTTGAGCTTCCTCAGTTGCCTAGCACGAAAAGTTCTAAAATTAGTTAAATATAAACTTCAAATATTTAAGTTCAAGTTTTCAATTCAAGTTCATATCTAAAATTTCTAAACTTAATTAGTTATATATTCAAGCTAATTAGTTCCAAGTTCAAGTTTAAGTTCAACTTCAAATTCTAAGTTCAAGTTCAAGTTCTAATTTCAAGTTCAAGTTCTAAGTTCAAGTTCAAATTCTAATTTCAAGTTCAAGTTATAAGTTCAAGTTCAAATTCTAAGTTCAAGTTCAAGTCTAAGTTCAACTTCAAAATATGCTTTGTTTGGTCTAATTGGGTTCAAGTAGTTCAAGATCTACAAAGTTAAAGCTTAATTAATTAAGTTCAAGTTCTAGTTAATTAGTTGATCAAAATAAAGTTTATATTAATTTCTAATTAAGTTTTCAAGTTATTATAAATTAATAAAGTTTAATATGGTTCTAATTAATTTATATTAAGTTCAAATTAATTAAGGTCAATAAGATTTTCAAGTACTACAAAATTCTAATTAAGTTCAAATAAAATCCAAGTTCTAATAAGAATAAAAATTAAGTTCTAATAAATTAAAGTCAACAACATTTCAAGTTCATATTCCTAATTAAGTTCAATTTATAGTAAATTCAAGTTATAATTAATTATTAGTCCTAAAATATCAAATATAATTCAAACCATTAGTCCTAAATTCCAAATTCAAACTAGTCTTAAAATCACAAATTGAAAGTACTCCTAGAATTCAAAAATCAAACTATAGTGCTAAAATCCCAAATTCAAACTAGTCCTAAATTCAAAATTCAAACTAGTCTTAAAATCACAAATTCAAACTAGTCCTAAAATCCCAAAATCTAAGTAGTGCTAAAATCCTAAATTCAAACTAGCTAGCTATTCCTAATCCCAAATTCAAACTATTAGTCCTAAAATCTCAATAATAATTCAAACTAACTCAAATAATACCCAAATTCAAACAACTCCTTAAATACCCTAATTCAAACTAATCTTACAATTCCAAAATCAAACTAATTAACTCAAGAAATACCGAAATTCAAACAAATCCTAAGATACCTTAATTCAAACTAACCCTAACATTAAAATTTTCAATTCATAATCAACAAACACAAACTAACAATCAAATAATCCCTAATTCAAACTAACAATATAAAACCCCTAAATCAGTCACGTACTAACTAACAATTAATCAAACTAACAATCAATAAAAAACTAATTAACAAATTCAATACTCAAATTGAAAGAAATTAAAAATAATATTATGAAACCCTAACCTTGAATTGAAGGAGAAGGGCAGTGGGTCGGGGTCGGGGTCGGGGGTGGGCGGCGGCGTAGGCAGCGGTGACGGGCAGCGTCGGCGTCACTTCGTCAGCGTCGGTGTCTAGAGAGAGAAATAGAGAAGGAAGAGAAGAGAGATGGAGAAATGGGGAAAATCACGTCTGCTAGTGCAGATATTTTAAAGAAAGCGATGGACAACGTCTCTATGTCCGTCGCTTTTTTTTTAATGTTTGACCAACATTTTGACCAAAAACGACGGACTAAGAGACACTGTCTGTCGCTTTCTTAAAATATTTGACCAGATAGTTTGACCAAGAAGTGACGAACATAAAGATGTTGTCTGTCGCTTATTTAAAAAATAATTAAACTATTAAAATTAATAAAAAGTGACGGACGGCGTGACTTTTTTTGAATTAATAAATAATTATTTTTAATAAAAAGCGACGGACTGCGTCACTATCTATATAAAATAATTAATTATTCATTATATATATATTTGGCTCAAAAATTCGTGAAAAAAAGCGACGGACTAAGCGATGCCTTCCGTCGCTTTTAAAAAAAAAATTAAAAAAATTATTTTAATTAAAAAGTGACGGACAGTGTGGCTAATGGCGTCGCTTTTTGGAGCGACGTCGTCCGTCGCTTTTACTTTCGTCGTTTTTTAGCATTTTTTTAATAGTGAGGGTTCATATTGTATACACTTGAAGATTTGGTGAACACTTGAAATAGACAAAGTTATCTTATATTGTTTCTCTTGTCTTATATTTTGCTTGTCTTCATCTTTATATTGTTCCTTTGTTCTTAAGTTTTACAACACGTTATCAGCACGAGTTGCTCATTCTCCGTCAAGAATCAATGGTAGGTATTTCTTGATTTTTATGAATTATCCTAGTAATTCTTTGGTTGCAAGGTGTTGGAATGTATGCGTTCACTAGTGACCATGGGACCAGGTCCCTCAGTAGAATAACAGTGCAGAAAGTAAATATCACAATATTAAACAGGCACAAGATTTTTATGTGAAACCCTCCTTGCTCAAGGGAGTAAAACCACACCTGTCTCACAGGATTTTCCAAACTATTTTTACTAATCTTCTCAAGCAAAAGTAAAACACAGTTTACACCACAACAATGAGATTAACCTTCTAATCTCACACTAAGAAATACAACGATTACTTAACCGAGCCTAAGCAGCTACCACACTGACCACTAAGCTACCTACCTCTAGATAACTTAGACTTCAACTAAGCAGATACAACACTGCCCACTAAATCACCTACCACTAGATGACTTAGAATTTTGACTAAGTAGCAACAATGCTGCCCACTAAATCAGTTGACCTTAACTGACTTAGACTTTTGGTAAAATAGAACGAAGATCTAATTCCTTTATAGATTAGGAATAGATTTACAATATAAGCACATGAGACACAAAGCTCTAAATACAACAAGGACTCTTCAGTACTCCATCTGGTCCCTTGTTGATATGAGCAATGTTCTTCCTTGAAGATGGCCTTCTTTTCAAGCTTACGAATTTTCAGAGAAAATCCAAGTTTTGTTTGCCAAATCTTGAGTTTGTGTTTTGTTGGAAGAGACTATATTAAAATGAACACAAACTCTTTGGGACCGCCCATTGGCTCTCTGGAAGGACGTGCACTTACCACATCAGAAGTGACAGCTTTTCTGACTGCTGTCTTGTCGTCCTTTCACATACGCAGTCTTGCAGGGACCAGGTCCCTTGCAAACTTTTCTTGGTGAGTTCTTGAGAAGACTTGTTGGCTCTCTCTCCTTTTGAATGAATGAATTAATTTGTTGTTTGTCATGTTGACTAAGTCAACCATAAAGAGTTATTGATCGTTGGACAAACAAATTCGTCCATTCTGATTGGTGTAGTACACTGCGTTTTTCACCTACCACATGACATGAGAACTTTACAGTTGTACCCCATTTGAATCTGGACGAGAGCACTCTGGTCCCTGCATTTGTGAGGATCATCAAAACACCTAGAATATAACATTTTCCCCCTTTTTGATGATTACACAAAAATGTTCTTCACACTGAGTTTATTCATTCATTTCACTGTCATCGGTCCCAATAACAAGGATCTGGTTCCTTGTTAGATCTCTAAGTTTGTTAAATCAGCAAAACTTAACATTAGCTCCAAAATAACATTTCCCCCCTTTTTGATGATAACAAACTTATTCACCAGTTCCCCCTGTCAACAAAGACTCTTCAGGTAACTGGAGTTTCATTATCCCCGAAGTTCGTCAAATCATCAAAACATCAAAATAGCATTTCCCCCCTTTTTGATGATGACAAACAACTTCTTCCCCCTATCGGCATGACCATGTCCTCTTCTAGTAGCTCTTCAAGTAGCTAAATCATTGATCTCATACCTTAGCAATTTTCCCCCTTTTGACATCATAAAAAGGGTTAAAACAGTAAACCAAGTTGACAGAAATGCAGTTCAAGAAAATTCATGGCCACTTGGACAACACTGAGCATGAGTAAAAATGCATAAAGTAATGAGACAAATCATAGAAACAAGGCATTTGTCATTTATAAATAAAAGATCAGCAATCAAAGCATTGCACATATTATTACGAATGAGAACCAAGACAATCCCCACTGAATTTCTATAAAAAATGTGGAGGATTGACATCGGAGTTTAGGAAAAGAGGGGATAACATAGAAGCAAGGGATTTAAAGACTAGAATTAGTGGATCATATCCCTTAGCATGGTTTTTCAGAATCTTCTCTTAAAGTTCAGCATGCTTTGCTTCTCAGGCTTCATGTTGAACCTTTAGGGCTGCCAGATTTTTTTTCTTTTTTTTTAACCTGGTCCTTCTAATAGTGTTGTTTCAGAAGCTGAGCCTTTAGGCAAACCATTTTAGTATCCCTATTAGCAAGAGCACCTGTCATAGCTTCCAACACTGGCCTGCGTTTCTCATAACAAAAAGATTGGTAAGATTAAACTTACTCAAGGCCTCCGAGATGAATAGATCAATAATTGAGGAACCAAAAAGAAAATTTAATTTCAAATTTTTTTATATCAAACACTCTCCTATTCAGAATACTTTGAGTTCTTGGAATATCAACTTTTCCCTTTTTGAACATCATCTTTTCCACTTCTTAATTTTGCTTGGTGGACCTGGTCCCTCTTCACACTTAAAAACATCTTCATCAAAAAATTATCCAGTAAGAACAAAAGGGTTTAACCATTTGAAGTGTTTTAGAGAGCAGAGAAAACAGGGTTTTAAAACTTTCTGATTTTGGAAGGAGATTTATAAAGAAATATGGAGTATAAAGGAAATGAAATGGTGTATTATGTGGAAGAAAGTGTCATTTTGGTATTCAAAAGATGGGAAAACGGTCAGATACCTGAATGACAGACATGTGGCAATTGCAACGATTCACATGCATAATTCAAACTGCAATGTTAAGAGTGCTAACCTTTGAGAATGGATCGGGTCCCTCTCTTAGTTTGAATGTGATTGCCTAGATTTGTCCTAACCTTACTATGTGTGTATACCTACAAAAGGTATAAGACTAAACTTACTAAAACATACATCACTGAAAAACAAGGATACCTGCTCCCTTTGCATAGTCATGACAGGGTTGATTGCTTCAGGCAGAACCATTCAATCCGATTTCAGCATACCTAACTTCAGTTTGATTATCTCAGTCAAGTCTTCTAAGAGCTTCAAGTTGCTGCTGCTTGATCTACAAGATTTGATCACATCAAACTGCACTTGCTACATTCTCTGCTCAGTTGTTGAAAGAGCAACTAAATCTTGCCTTTTAGTTCCCCATGAGTAAAAGATCAGCCTAGAACATAAGCCATTCATGAGGTAGTCTTTCTACCAACTGGATATCCAGCATGATTAGCATCACCACATTCCTCCAAATTAAAAAAAATCTCTTGATGAGCAAAATAAAAACAGGTCCTTATCTTTTTCAATTGTCTTAGCATTCTCTGAGCAGCCTTCAAATGTGATTCCGTTGGATAATCTTGGAATCTTGCATAAATCCTGACAAGATAAAAAGCATACCTATTTTTTGGAAGATGAACTACAATGGCAGTTGAGAGCTTTAGAAGGTCGGAAAACTTGCCGGAGTTTAGACATCCATAGAGCTCGTTGAAAAAGACCTGAATCGTTTTTTTTTTTTGATCTTGTGCGTCTGTCTTTCCAAAGACTGTACAGAGTATGATGTGGGCTATGTTGCCCACATGTCTTTGTCCTTTTTATTTCAATAAAATTTAAGACCCAATGGGTCTTTTGATTAAAAAAAAATAAAAAATCATTTTGTGCAGACTGGGGACCAGGTCCCTTGCCACAAGTTTGTGTAGTAGAGAAACATTCACAAGAGCACGTCTCTCATGTCATACCTCAACATTCTCACTTTGAGCACTAAGGCAAGTGAGACTGTCTTAACTAGCAGTAATTAGATCAGCAATATACATGTTCTTGAATTTCTTTTCTACCAAACTCATCGCCCGAGAGAGCAAGTTTGTGACCACACATTCTTTCTGATAAGAACTTAACTTTATTTCATTCATCACACATCTATGAAACACTTGAAAGATTGTAATTCAACCATTGACATAGTACACATCCTCAATAGTGTGTTCCATAGATTTCCCAAACATGTCTGCCCAAAAAAAATATACCTTTTTTTGCCATCGCCAAATGAGACACCTCCACCTTGAAGTGCCCTGAGAGAGAGGAAGTTTTGTATTTTTCACAGTCATGTGCTTTGAGCATCCACTTATTCATAAACCATACTAACTGATGCTACCTCCTCTCACTTGCATAGCAAATCACTTGTTAGCCTTGGGAGCCCATTTGAGACGGAGTTCCCAGTAAGCAGATAACGGAGTGGTAAGAAAATCTTTTGTCCAGTAAGGCAGACTGGCTATCTTCAACTTAGGACCATAAGCAGGACTAGGTCCCTTCTTCAGTCTATTCCTCTATTTGGAATAGTTTGACGAGTTTCCTTTATATTTTTTCAAAACAGGACAATCTCTCTTAAGATGCCCATCTTGACCACAATGCACACATAGCAGATCGTCAACATAAAAAATAGATTTGCGGTGAGGATTGCCTGGGGGTTCTATCTTCTCACAGCCCAGCCCTCTTCTACTGTTGTTGCCTTGACCAATTAGATTTGAAAGGATCTTAGAGGAATTGGTCCATTTGAGGGATTTTTCAAGTTCCTTTCTTACATGAACTAGGTCCCTCTCCAGCACAAGATTTCTCTGTAGAGCCAATTTCATCTTCATTTCAGCAGTGTTCAGGTTATTTTCAAGCTCCAGCTGCAAGCTGCTGGCCTCGTTCTTTCCTTTAAAAACTGTAGTAGCTGCCCCCTTTTATCTTTTCCTCCAGTTCTAGATTTTCAGCTTCCAGAACAACCATTTTACTTTCAATATCCGAAGTTTGGGCAACTAAAGCAATTTTTCCATCTTGAGAGATGTCTAGGCTATTGTTCACGAGATTCTTCTCAATTGTTAGCTCACTTATCAAATCACGTAGTACAACAACTAGCTTTATCAATTTACTGGTAGAAAAAGTATTCAAGTTTTGCTTAAAGTATGATAGGGTTACCTTTTCATCAGCATCCTCCTCATCTAACTTAGCCATGAAAGCATCATCTGAGTCACTTGAGGAATTTTCCCATGCAGCCATATCCTTCTTCACTGCCTGAAAAAAGTCTTCTCTTCTGCTTGGCTTGTCACGGACCAGGTCCCCCTCTTTGTCTTTACTTTCTCCAGACTTGACATATTCTCCGTGGTCAGCTTTGTTTATAGAGCAGTCTCTAATGAAGTGACCTGGTTGATCACACTTGTAACATACGTTACTAGAGCTTGTAGCACTGTTGTGATTTTATTTCTTTATGGTCTCATCTATTTTAGAAATTTCACTTTGTGACACCTTAGAAGCTAGTGATTTATCCCTTTATGCATCTCCCTTATGATCAGCATCACCAGTCAGATTTGCCCTCATGTCTTCACCTTTGAAAATGAGACCCTTCCTTTTTATATGCATCTCATGAGCTTGAAGATGCTCAAACAGTGCACACAGAGTCATTTCTATAGGTTCCCTTGTTTTATTGCCAGTCGCAAAACCATTTGTCCAAGATCTGGGAGAAATTTCCAGAATCTTGGAGACTTGTCTGCACAAGGGGATTGGTTCTTCAAGGAGCATGAGCTCATCTGTAATGGTGGAGAATCTTGTGCGCATTTCATGAACAGATTCACCTTTTTTCATGGTGAAACTTTTGAACTGAGCAGTAAAGAAATATAGTTTAGATTTCCTTGTTTCTTCCGTGCCCTCATAGGTAGTTCTCAGCAGATCCCAAATTTCTTTTGATGATTCGCACGAAGAGATCATATTGTATTCGTCCATTCCAATGCCACACATAAGTAGCTTCTTGGCTTTGTGATTTTTCCGAACTAGTTGCTTGTCAGAGTCATTATACTATTTTCTAGTTTTGGGAATCCATCTTGTTATCTGTCCAAGCTTAACCTCCATGGTTGGCACATAAGGACCTTCACATATCACATCCCACACTTCAATATCCTCAGCCATGAGATAGTCTCTTATTCTAATCCTCTAGTGTGTATAGAACTGACCTTTAAAAAGAAGAGGTCTTGTGGAAGATTGACTTCTTTGCACGCTCACTGGTGTCGTCATTTCCTTTAGGAATCTCTCTCTTGGTGTTAACCAAATAGAGAGCCCAAGCTTTGATACCAATTGTTGGAATGTATGCATCCACCAGTGACCACGGGACCAGGTCCCTCAGCAGAATAACAGTGCAGAAAGTTGTCACGCCCCGAGCCTACACCCTGGGCGGGACCGGCACTCGGAGACCATTGCTGGCCCCAAGCGAACCCTTGGCCTGGCTTTCTTAACTCAGCGGAAACCTACTCAACAGATTAACTCAAAGCAATGCAAAATTTCAAAACAACTTAACTTATAAAAAAATATGGCCATAAGGCAACCCGAGTCTCAAAATAGGATATTTACATATATACATAGATAAGAGACTCATAACTAGCTGACTGACTGTCTGTCTGTCTATGAACCTCTAAATTACTGAGATGGATGTTGGGACAGGCCCCGCAACATCCTAATAAAACAAAGCTAAGAACACAAAAACAATTGAGTCCTCCGGAAAGCAAGGAGGCTCACCACTGACTATGGAGTGCTCAGCTGGATCAACGACGTGCAGGCTGCTGATCTGGGATACCTGGATCTGCATCATGAAACGATGCAGGCCAACTGGCATCAGTACATGGAATGTACGAGTATGCAAGCTGGAATGCTAAGCAACAACGGCTAGAAGGAAATCTGGGAGAAACTGAATAGCTTACCTGGCTCAACTCAACTCAACCTGACTGACTTCTTTCAATATAAGGCAATTTAAAACAAGTGCGATATAAAGAAAGACTGTTTAAAACATGCTATGAACTCTGTGTGTATACAAAGATACAATAAGCCTGAAATGTATATAGAAATACAGTGACTGATGTATATAAAAATACAATAATCTCTGAGTATGAAAATACAATAACTGCTGTGGGAGTTTCTCTAACCGACAACCATCACATAAGAGCTATAGTGATGATACAGCGATCGACCTCACGCTGCCAGAGCATCTTATACCCGGCCAAAGATATAAGACCTGAACTGCCTAAAGGATCCACTAGTCTAATCTGAAAAGGATTCATCTAAAAAGTATGATCCTTTTCTACCCATGGTGGCTAACATGGTTCTATGGGGGCTGTGGGTTCTTTGAACGCTCCCCCAATTCGGTGCTCGATACTACTCCCAAAAATGTACTGGCTCTTATGTTTTTAAAACATATTTATTCCTGCTGATATGAGATAATTACTCAAAAACTAACCCGAAGGCTCTTTTGGAAATCTCAGTTTCCAACCTTGTTTAAATGTAAAAACATTTGTTTAAAACTTCTTTGGGAATACATAGTTCCCTAATAACTTTGAGAAATGAACTCAACTTTAAACTCTTGACTTAACTTGACTGCTAACTTCACTTGACTTGGAACTATCTTTCCTTGAATCGGAATTATGAATTTCAAGGTGTTCGATCACATGTCATGGAGGGATTCTTGAACTCTTAGACGTACTTGGAGTGTCGGAAACAACCATAAAACATAGGTATAATACTTTGGAACTTGCTTGAGAAAGTGAGAAAAGGAATAGGGAAACTTGGCTGAGACTTTAGATTTCTGGTGACACAGGCGGCATCCACGGAAGCCATCGACGGACCGTAGATGGACCTACGGTCCGTACTGCAGGTCCGTAGATTGCGTCAGAGATTTTTCCCCAAAAAAAGGTTTTTTTTTATAAAAAAACTAAGTGTTGACCTCGGTCCTGACTTACGGTCCGTGGATCGATCTACGGACCGTAGGTCGTGCCCGTAGATCGACGCCCCAAAAACCAACTTCTGTCTTGATCGACGGTTGACCAGTACGGACCGTCGATCGATCTACGGTCCGTAGGTCAGTCCCGTAGATGGGGATCGACAGCCCAGAACTTTCTGCAATTTGATGGTGAATCAACTTTTAAGGGTCATAACTCTTAGAATCATAATTCCCTCAACATACAATAGGTTTCACTACACAATCCACAACATCAACAACAACTAACAACTTCACCAACTTTAACAACTTCAACAACAATTCCAATCTTTTCTCAATCATGAATAAACTAGGTGTGTGTGGGGGAAAGGATCAACCCACACGAAAAAACTTACATACCTTAAATAGGGATCACCCCTGACGAAAGTCCACAACGATCTTGACTAATCTCCTCTTTCTTCTCTTCTTCTTCTTCTCCTTCTTCTCTTCTTTAAACTCAAGAACCCTAACTCTTTCTCTTTAGAAAAGGGAAAAAAATGATCCAAAGATCATCCTAACTCAACAATATGAGCTCAATTAAAAGATTTGTGAAAGGACCAAAATGCCCCTTAAATTTCCGGACGAAAATCCTTTCCAACTGCCCAACTTCTACCGGACATAACTCCCTCATACGAACTCGGAATTGAGCAAACTTGGCGGCGTTGAAAAGTTCGTTCCAAGGGCTTCGCAACCATATCTGGAACTACTCCTAACTCATCCTGAGCCAGGAGTTACGACTACTCAAAGATGGCCAAAAACTCATGTTTTTTCCACACTTAGTCAAATTTTCCAGATTTTTAATTTCATCAAAGCCACTTCAAATTGTCGGATGTTACAAAAGTAAATATCACAATATAAAACAGGCACAAGATTTTTACGTGGAAACCTCCTTGCTCAAGGGAGTAAAACCACGACCTGTCTCATAGAATTTTTCAAACTGTTTTTACTAATCTTCTCAAGCAAAAGTAAAACATAGTTTACACCACAACAATGAGATTAACCTCTTAATCTCACACTAAGTAATACAACGATTACTTAACCGAGCCTAAGCAGATACCACACTGCCCACTAAGCTATCTTCCTCTAGATAACTTAGACTTCAACTAAGCAAATACAACACTGCCCACTAAATCACTTACCACTAGATGACTTTGAATTTTGACTAAGCAGCAACAATGCTGCCCACTAAATCAGTTGACCTTAACTGACTTAAACTTTAGGTAGAATAGAACGAAGATCTAATTCCTTTATAGATTAGGAATAGATTTACAATATAAGCACATGAGACACAAAGCTCTAAATACAACAAGCTCTAAAGTTGGGTCAAGTCCCATTGATTTATGACCAAAGACGTCTTTATATGGGTAAGACATTAAGTTTAAGTACTAATGCACTATAGTGATGATATGATGATGACAGAAAGTCATGAGATTTTCCCAATTAATTTGATCCATTCTCTTATGTGAATGTGGTAGCAGTGCATAATATGTCTGGAAAATGACAAGTGGTTGAATGTATGAATATGAGTGTGGTAAAATGTTAATGATCATCATTGTTGTAATTAAAAGGAAGAACATTATGGGTTCTTAAGATGGTCATTCAAATGTGAAGGTAATTTTGTCCATTAAAGTGGTATGAAAGGTTATTAGGCACATTGTTTCTTAAGATGGTCCTTCAAATGTGAAGGTAATTTTTATCCATCAAAGTGGTATGAAAAGAACTTGGGCACATTGTTGTTGTTGCAACCCAATTTGAAAAGTTTTGTAAATCTTCCATCAAAATAAAGGAATACAAAATGGTAGCACAATTGGTACATTTGACCTCTTAAAGTGATGTTGAGGTGAGTCACATAAATTTGATAATGTCAAAGCATGACGATGAGTTTCTGATAAAAACTTATGGAGCATGTACAAATGGTTATGGTCCATTTCTTGAAGAAGATGTGACTTGTGTATGCATGGATAAGAACATGTTCATGTATTGTTGGTGTCACGCCCCGAGTCTACACCCTGGGCGGGACCGGCACTCGGAGACCATTACTGGCCCCAAGCGAACCCTTGGCCTGGCTTTCTTAACTCAGCGGAAACCTACTCGACAGAATAACTCAAAACAATGCAATATTGTAAAAGAACTTAACTTATAAAGTATGGCCATAAGGCAACCCAAGTCTCAAAATAGAATTTTTACATATATATAGATAAGAGACTCAAAACTAGCTGACTGACTGTCTGTCTATGAAGCCTCAAAAAACACTGAGATGGATGTTGGGACAGACCCCGCAACATCCTAATAAAACCAAAAACTAAGAACACACAATAATCGAGCCCTCCGGAAAGCAAGGAGGCTCACCACTGACTCTGGAGTGCTCAGCTGGATCAACGACGTGCAGGCGGCTGATCTGGGATACCTGGATCTGCATCATGAAACGATGCAGGCCAACTGGCATCAGTACATGGAATGTACGAGTAAGCAAGCTGGAATGCTAAGCAACAATGGCTAGAAGGAAATCTGGGAGAAACTGAATAGCTTACCTGGCTCAATCTCAACTCAACCTGACTGACTTCTTTCAATATAAGGCAATTTAAAACAAGTGCGATATGCGATATAAAGAAAGACTGTTAAAACATGCTATAAACTCTGTGTGTATACAAGATGCAATAAGCCTGAAATGTATATAGAAATACAATGAACTGATGTATATGAAAATACAATAATCTCTGAGTATGAAAATACAATAACTGTTGTGGGAGTTTCTCTAACCGACAACCATCACATAAGAGCTATAGTGATGATACAGCGATCGATCTCACGCTGCCAGAGCATCTTACACCCGGCCAAAGGTATAAGACCTGAACTGCCTAATGGATCCACTAGTCTAATCTGAAAAGGATTCATCTAAAAAGCATGATCCTTTTCTACCTATGGTGGCTAACATGGTTCTATGGGGGCTGTGGGTTCTTTGAACGCTCCCCCAATTCGGTGCTCGATACTACTCCCAAAAATGTACTGGCTCTTATGTTTTTAGAAAAACATATTTACTCCTGCTGATATGAGATAATTACTCAAAAACTAGCCCGAAGGCTCTTTGGAAATCTCAGTTTCCAACCTTGTTTAGATGTAAAGGCCTTTCTTTAAAACTTCTTTGGGAATACATAGTTCCCTAATAACTTTGAGAAAAGAACTCAACTTTAAACTCTTGACTTAACTTGAAACTGGGACTCTTACTCGACCTGAAACTTGACTGCTAACTTCACTTGACTTGGAACTATCTTTCCTTGAATCAGAAATTATGAATTCAAGGTGTTCGATCACATGTTATGGAGGGATTCCTGAACATTTAGACGTACTATGAAGTGTCGGAAACGACCATAGATCATAGGTATAATACCTTGGAACTTGCTTGAGAAAGTGAGAAAAGGAATGGGGAAACTTGGCTGAGACTGTAAATTTCTGGTGACACAGATGGCATCTACGGAAGCCATCGACGGACCGTGGATGGACCTACGGTCCGTACTGCAGGTCCGTAGATCGTGTCAGAGATTTTCCCCAAAAATCGATTTTTGAAAAAATACTAAGTGTTGACCTACGGTCCTGACTTACGGTCCGTGGATTGATCTACGGACCGTAGGTCGGGCCCGTAGATCGACTCCCCAAAAACCCAACTTCTGTCCCACTCGACGGTTGACCAGTACGGACCGTCGATCGATCTACGGTCCGTAGGTCAGTCCCGTAGATGGGGATCGACAGCCCAGAACTTTCTGCAATTGATGGTGAATCAACTTTTAAGGGTCATAACTCTTAGAAACATACTTCCCTCAACATACAATAGGTTTCAACTACAAAATCCACAACATCAACAACAACTAACAACTTCACCAACTTTAACAACTTCAACAACTTTAACAACTTCAACAATAATTCCAATCTTTTCTCAATTTATAAAAATAAAGAGCTTGGTGTGTGGGGGAAAGGATCAACCCACACAAAGAACTCACATACCTTAGATAGGGATCACCCCCGACGAAAATCCACAATGATCTTGACTAATCTCCTCTTTCTTCTCCTCTTCTTCTTCTCCTTCTTCTCTTCTTCACTCTCAAAAGCCCTAACTCCTTCTCTTTCAAAAAGGGACAAAAATGATCCAAAGATCATCTTAACTCAACAATAAGAGCTCAAAATAAAAGATTTGTGAAAGGACCAAAACGCCCTTAAATTTCCGGACGAAATTCCCTTCCAACCACCCAACTTCTATAGGGCATAACTCTCTCATACGAACTCGGAATTTAGAAAACTCGGCGGCGTTGGAAAGATCGTTCCAAGGACTTCGCAACCATAACTGGAACTACTCCTAACTCATCCTGAGGTAGGATTTACGACTACTCAAAGTTGGCCAAAAACTCATGATTTCCACACTTAGTCAAATTTCCAGATTCTTAAATTTTTTTCCAAAAATGACTATTTCCAAATTTCAAGCTTCTTCAAAGTCACTTCAAATTGTCGGATGTTACAGTTGGATAAATGTTACATCTCACCTCTATGGGAGGTTTGAGAGATTGAAAAAAATATTTTGACATAAATGATTATTTGGTCATATACTTTGATTACATCACAAATATTGTGGTATGTTCTATCATGAACTATTGCAGGACAAAAGAGAGAAATAATTCTTTCCTATAAAGGTTGTGGCCATGACCAAAATAAATATTATTATGTAGCAACACAAATTTGTCATTGGTTGTCAAGAAATAAGTCTTGCATGTAATAATTTTAACCATGATAATAATAATAATTTTCTCCTTGAAGGTGATGGTCACCATAAGAATGGTGTTGTGAAATTTGTGGCAGTATACAAACTTAATTAAGAGTTTTGGAAGAACTAATTTGATACTATCCAAAAATGAAAATAGTTCATAATATTGAGGTTGTAGTAAGTCTCAAAAGAAACTTTTTAAACTTCGGAGGAATTGAAAAAAATTATTATATTGAGACTGTAAATTATTGAAAGATTAAATATCTTCATATTACTACAATCAAAGCGGGTTATGAATATTTACATAAAAGGTTACCCGCCTTTCTCTTGTTTGTTGTATACAAATATAGGCATGATGATGGAATCACATGCAAAAGTAAACTAGAAGTTTACTAGAATAAATATAAATTGGCATAATCGATTGACCATTTCGGTTCAAATGTGATGCAAAAGAATTGAGAATTCATGTGGTTATATGTTGAAGAAATAAAATATTCTTCAAGAATTCTCATGTGTTACTTGTTCTCATGATAAAATGATGATTGTACCAGCTAAGGTTGGGATTCTATCTCCTGAAATTATTTGGAACATATAAAAGGGTGAAAATGGGTCCGTTCACCTTCCATGTGGACCGCTTACTATTATGATTTAATAGATGCATCTATGGTATGGTCACATGTGCATTTGTATCAACTTACAAATTGGTTTTTGTAAGGTTGTTTACTCAAATTTTTAAATTAAGAGCATAGTTCCAAACTATAAAATTATGTTAATAATACTAGCTGGTTTAGCAGAAATTGTTTGTCTCCAATTATAGCTAGACCATTGATTATGAGTACACATCTCTCAAATAAAATTTGGTATGAGATGAGTTTATTTAACGTGTATGCATCAAGCCAACAAGGTTCTCCCATCACAATTGGTTCAGGTCAGGAACCAAATAATTTCCATCTAAAAATTTAATATGTGCACATATGATTTTATTGCTCCACCACGCACAAAGATAGATCTCCAAATGAGGTTGGGGTAAGTGTTAGATTTCCTAACAATAGGGAGAGATATGTTTAGCAGTTGAAATTTATGTGTGGGGCGAATTATCTAGATCCTCATTAAAAAAATGTGAACTTGAAGTTCAAGAGATAGTTCATTTGCAAAATGTTGCAAATAATTTACCAGATGTATTTGCTGACCCAATATTTTGATCAAGTTGCAAATGCTCCAATAAATAGTCCTTAAAGGACAGAGTCTATGGTACACCAGAAGCGTGATAGACCAATCGATTCCAAACGTAAAACTTCTTGAGGAAGGAGATGAGCAATTTATCAAAATGATCATGATAATGAGGTAAGTGCTTTGAAAGAGCACTATGACATAACAATTCACAAAACTTTGGCAAAGGTTCAGGTACCTGAAAATAATGAAAAATGAAGAGATCTCGATAAGTTATGTCGTATTGGAATCGAATCAAAATAACCATCGACGGTATCTTTGATATGAAGTAGCACTCAATGCTATAAATGGTTACAAGGATCTTGAATTCAAATATGTCATATAATGTGGACAGATAAATGATTGGCCAAATAAAATGCACTTTTCAGTGGGGTATAAATGAATCATTGTGCGAAAGTATAACTGTAAGATATAAAGTACGGTTTGTGCCTCGGGGAATAAAGGATTTTCGCAAAAAAAATGACATTATTAAATGGAGATATATTCTCCAGTGGTGGATGCAATGAGACTTGTTTCAGTTTGGTAATAGATGAAATACTTAAATATGTATAATGAATGGTTATTATGTCTAACTAGACCATGAAGGTTATATGAAAATCCTTGAAGGATTTAAAAGATCTTAAAGCAATTTCATTGGGTACCCAATGGTTTTGAGACTTCTTAACACAGAGAAATAATCTTTTTGATCTCATGAAAATGATTTAAAATGCCATGTATTAGTGCAATTGATGCACTTATAGATTGTTGGTTATGCAAATGCTAGAAGATTATTGATATACATAATGAAAGTTATGTGAAAGAATTGTCATATTGTCATTCAAGTTATGACATGAAACTAACAAAGCAAGTGACTCAACACATAGAAGATGTGTGATTTTCTTTGAGAAGAAAAGACGAGATTCAATAAAATTGAAATGATCAATTCCCGAGTCAAAAATGATTTGATTATGTAGATGCAAAATATTTATTTGATCTGCATAAAGCTCGATCGCAAATGGACTATTATTTACATATGGAGACACAACAATATCTTAGAAATTCAAAGAATCACATTAGTAACCACTTCTTCAAATAGTGTAGAAATAATATTGATCTATGAATTTAGTCGGGAGTGTGTTTGGTTGGAATCATGATCTATCATATTCAAAAAATCTGTGATATTCTTTTGAAAAGAATATTCCAGCCACCATATACGAAAATAATATATAGCTCAATTGAAGGGAGGATACAATCAAAGGAGATCGGATAAAGCATATTTCACCAAAAGTCTTTTTCACACATGATCTTCAACAAAATGGTGAGAATGATGTTCAAGACCCATTCAAGTGATAATCTTGTAAGCTTATTCACTAAGGATTTCCAACATCAATATTTGAGAAGTTGTGATATAAGATTCGAATGCATCATCTCCGATCAAGTAAAGTTTTTATTAGGGGGGGGGGATACGTGTTGTACTCTTTTCCTTAACCATGGTTTTATCCCAATTAGGTTTTTCTGGTAAGGTTTTTAACGAGGCAACATTCAAAGCGTATTAAAAGATATGTGTACTCTTTTTCCTTCACTAGGATTTTTTCCCACAGGTTTTTTCCTAGTAAGGTTTTAATGAGGTATATTATCTATGGACATCCAAGGGGGAGTGTTGTAAAATATTATAGTGTGGATGTCCATTACACCAAAAAGTTACTCTCACCCATTGTCTCCATTACTTTCCTCTATTATGAAGATAACCATAACCTCCATAACCTCCAACTTTATAACCATTATTCTTGTAACCTTTCACTTCCATAACCTCCTCCATTATATTCATGTTAATGTCATGTTTATGACTAACCTTTTGTATGTCTCTATGTTACACTATAAATAGAGGCATAAGGGTTCATATTGTATACACTTCAAGATTTGGTGAACACTTGAAAGAAAGAAAGTTATCTTATATTGTTCCTCTTGTCTTATATTCTTCTTGTCTTTATCTTTATATTGTTCTTTTGTTCTTAAGTTTTACAACACATTTTTTTTCTTGTTTGTATCAAAACCTAATCAAAACACATAATGATGTGAATTATAACTTATAAGTCGTGCTCAAAGCATCAAAAGTAGATGTACCTAATGGACAATATTTGTTAGGCAGAGACACATCTCAACTTTCAAAAATTTATTTAATCAAATTTTCAATGTGCCACCAAAAATAAAACAGGAATAACATTCTTGGAAGTTATAAAAGTTTGGATTTAAATTATTAAAAAGGAATAAATTTGTACTAATTGTTCATGGCTTCCCACTATCTCAAGACCTTAGTGGAAGCATTAACCAAAAAAAGGGGAAAATCTATGATATGTTTGGATTATTTTTTAGAGCATCCAAACAGCAAGTCACCGTCTTAATTAAGCTATATAAACTCATAGTTCCTCCATTCTAAAACACACAAGAAAAAGAAAAAATAACATTTAGAATCCAATTTTCTCAATGGGAAGTCAAATGAAGAAGCAATGGCCTCAACTTGCTTGTGCTTTGGCAATTTTTCTTGATTGCCACATGCACTATGGCATATTCACCTTATTCTTATGAATCATCAGATTCAACATACAATAAAGTACAAACCACAATAGCCAAAAGTGAAGACTACAAGGTACCCTTAGAGTCGGAAAAGGAATATAATGTGCCATCTTTGCCGAAGAATGATAACTACAAGAAGCCATCAGTTACAGAAGATAACTACACGAAAGTACCCTTAGTTCCTGAATAGGAATACAAGGTGCCCTCAATGCCTAAACAAGAATACAAGGTGTCATCTTTATCGGAGAATGACTACTACAAGAAGTCGTCAGTTCTAGAAGAAAACTACAAGAAGGTGTCATCTGTCCCAGAGGTACCCTCAGTACCTACACAGGAATACAAGGTGTCATCCTTGCCAAAGAATGACTACTACAAGAAGTCATCAGTTCCAGAAGAAAACTATAAGAAGGTGTCTTTTGTTCCAGAGGTACCCTCAATACCTAAACAAGAATACAAGGTTCCATCTTTAGCAAAGAATGACTACTACAAGAAGCCGTCAGTTCCACAAGATAACTATAAAAAGGTGTCATATGTTCCAAAGGTTCCTTCAGTACTTAAAGAACACTACAAGGTGTCTTATTTGCCAAAGAATGACTACTACTACAAAAAGCTATCAGTTTCAGAAGATAACTACAAAAAGGTGTCATATGTTCTAAAGGTGCCCTCAGTGCCTAATCAGGAATACAAGGTGTCTTCTTTGTTAAAAAATGACTACTACAAGAAGCAATCAGTTTTAGAAGATTCCTACAAGGTGGCATATGTTCCAAAGGTGCCCTTTGAGCCTAAAGAAGAATACAAAGTGCCTTCTTTGCCAAAGAATGATTGTTTTAAGAAATTATCAGTTCCAGAAGATAACTACAAGAAGGTGACATACGTTCCAGAGGTACCCGCAGTGACCAAACCAGAATACAAAGTGCCAACTTTGCCAAAAGATGACTACTTCAATAAACAATCAGTTTCGAACGATAACTACAAGACGGTGTCGTATGTTTCAAAAGTGCCCTCGGTGTCTAAACATGAATACAAGAATGACTACTATAAGAAGCCATCAGTTTCAGAAGATAACTACAAAAAGGTATCATTTGTTCCAAAAGTACCCTCCATACCTAAACAAGAATACAAGGTGCCGTCTTTGCCAAAAAATGACTACTTCAAGAAACTATCACCTTCTCCATCACCACCACCCCCATATTATTAAAGTTTCATCTTTCATGTACAACATGTTTCAAGGAAGTCCTTCTTCAACTCAACATATATAACCAAATTGGTTCTCATATTATGAGTTGAAGGCATGACATCTAAATTTGCAATTCTTTATTCATTGTTTTTACCTTTGCAATTGTTTTGTCATATAAACTGTGTTTTGAAAGTTTCTAGAGAATTGTTTCAATTGAATACATCTTGTTCTTTTCATTGAGAGTTTTATGTATTTTCCTATATCTATTTTCCTCCAACATTTGTCAATTTCTTCACAACAACTTAATAGCAAAACACTGGAACATAACATCCAAGAGTAGGGTGGTCATTAATTCCATGTTGGCATAATAGATAAACATGCCCTTTAACTTGGCTTCAACTTGTATATATGCCCTCTAATTTTAGGTGTGCACAAGTAAGCACTTAAACTAGTATAAAAAGGAACAAGTAGACATATTTGTCCTATGTGGCATCCTACGTGACCAATTTTCATCCTATGTGGCGTCTTATGTGTATTATGTCACATAGGATGTGAGTGTCTACTTGTTCAATTACTTTTATACAAGTTTAAGTGTCTATTTGTGCACATCCAAAGTTGGAGGACATAGATGTCAGTTGAAGCCAAGTTAAAGGACATGTTTATGTATTATGCCTTCCATGTTACCATGTACAACAAAAAAAAGTGACGAACAAACAATAATTTTTACAAGTTCCATAACTTAATCCTCCGTTGTTTTTTAGAAGGGAACTCATTTTCTCTTATGAAGTAACATTATCTTAGTAATTATTGTTTGATAATCCTTTTATCCATGAATTTAGCTGCAGTTTAGATTAGGTACAGCTCAATGATAGTTGTGGCCTAAAGTCAAAATTCATTAAGAAACCTCAACTTAAAAAGTAAACAAAACAAAAAGGAATCAATTTAAAGTTGGCCTACATGTGCCTGTTGTCGAGTTGGAACAATATTTGTCCAACTTAACATCAATGCGTGTTTTAATACAAATAGAATGGTAATTTAAATAGATAAAGGGAAGGGATAAGACATAAGAACTCCCCTGAACTATGGCGAAATTGCCAGTTACATACCTAAACTATGTGACGGTCATATTACCTCATAGTTTAAACATAAATCTAGGGGTAATAAGACTCTCGTATAGTTTAGGTGTTTAACTAACAATTTCGTTGTAGTTCGGGAGAAGGGGGTGTAATGCTAGTTGTGATATGAGACTCGCGAAAAATGATAATATTGGTGTAGTAATCTTAAAAGCTTTTGGAATCTTTAGCAGAAGTTAGTACTAAAGCATCCGGTTGAAAACAAGAACATAGAGTACTAAAAGTAAAAGAACTACAAGAATATTACTTTGAATTATGAAGACAAGCCTAGTCGCGAGGGCTTCCAAGACTCGGATCCTTGACTGGTATTTCTCTTGATGAGTCTTGAATAGACTATTTCGCTTTTGGAACAGAAAGAAAAATGATATGAACCATATTGAAATACAACTACATTTTTTACCATCCTAAGATGTTCAACTTGAGTAGATATTCACCACTCAATTTCTTGCACCACTTTTCTCAATAGGCACCCAAATAATGATAGACCATATATTTTGAATCTATTCATATAGAACGAGAACTTCTACGAGTCAACAAAAGGCATTGATATATATATATATATATATATATATATATATATATTAATTGAGTTTTGCTAAGTTCTTATGTTCCTTGATGTTTTGATGATCTCCTCACACTTGCAGGGACTTGGTCCACTGCAAAGTATGAATACTCGTCCAGTGGTCAAAGTGTTGTATAGCTGGAAAGCTGTCTGCGTCAGAAAGTTGGTGAAGCTGCAGAGTACTCTACCAATCAGAAGCGACGAGGTTGCTTGTTCATTGGATAATAACTTTTCATGTCTAAATATATCCAAGGAAAAACATCAAACTAATTCATTCATTCAAAAGGAGAGAGCCAACACGTATTCTCAAGAACTTACTAAGAGAAGTTTGCAAGGAACTTGGTCCCTGCAAGACTGCGATGTGAAAGGACGACACGACAACTGTCAAAAAAGCTGCCACTTCTGATGTGGTAGGTGCACGTCCTTCCAGAGAGGCAGGCTCTCAGCCAATGGGCGGTCCCAAGGAGTTTGTGTTCATTTTGATATAATCTCTCAACACAAGACACAAACTCAAGATTTTGGCAAACAAAAACTCACAAGCTTAAAAGGAAAAAGCCATCTTCAAGGTAGAACAATACTCACACTCAACAAAAGGACCTGATAAAGTGCTGAAGCATCTTTGTTGAGTTTGAGTTTTGTGTCTATCATTTTATAGGTTTTTGCATCTTGAAAATTCTAAAGTATACAAGCAAAGACTATCTTGGTGAAGTATTCTCAGACAAGCACAACAAGGACCTGATCGAGCTGCAAGCGTCAGAGTGTGTCTTACGAGTTTTACTTCCGTGCTTATATTGTAAATCTGTTCCTAATCTATAAAGGATTCAGATTCTTGTGTTCATTGTAAAAGTGTAAGTCAGTTGAGGCTAACTGATTTAGTGGGCAGCATTGTTTGCTGCTTAGCCAAATTCTAAGTCATCTAGGAGCTAGTTGATTTAGTGGGTGGTGTGGTATCCGCTTAGCAAAGTCTAAGTTATCTAGGGGTGATAGATTAGTGGGCAGTGTTGTATCTGCTCTGGCTCATCTAAGTAACATGAGGTATTGCTTAGTGTGGAGATTAGAGGGCTAATCTCATTTTGTAAACTGGCTTTTACTTTTTCTTGGAGAAGATTAGTAAAAGCAGTTTGAAAAGTCCTGGCAGGCCAGGTCGTGGTTTTACTCCCTTGAGCAAGGAGGTTTCCACGTAAAGTTGTTGTGCAATCTTTACTTTGAGCACTTTGTTTATTTTCTGTTATTGTAACTGTATTGAGGACCTGGTCCCATCTAAACCAGTGGACGTATACATTCCAACAAGTGGTATCAGAGCATGTCTTTTCAAGTTGGTTAACACCACGAAAAGAAAAGATCCAGAAGGAATGACTGCTCTACCCAATATGGAAGAAGGTCAGTCTTCTACCAAGTCATCGCGTTTTAATGGACAATACTATGGCTGGTGGAAGAATCGAATGCACGACTACATCAATGTTGAGGACTCTAAGTTGTGAGACATTATCCTTGATGGACCATATATTCCTACAAATTAAGTGAAGGATAGGGAGCTTACCACTACTGTTGTCAAAACCAGAAAAGACTATAATGAGGCAGATAGGAAAAATATTGAAAAGAACTACAAGGCAAAGAAGATTCTGGTGTGTTGAATTAGAGCAGACGAATACAACAGAATTTCTGCCTGTGAATCAGCCAAAGAGCTATGGGACTGTCTCCAAACAGCCCATGAGGGAACACAACGAGTAAAAGAGTCTAAGGTCGATATGCTTATGACTCAATATGAGAATTTTTGTATGAAGGAAGGTGAAACTATCTTTGAAATGAACTCAAGATTCACCTTCATTACTAACGAGCTTAGATGTCTGGGTAAGCCTATTCCTGTCAGCAAGCAAATTCGGAAGATCCTCAAAGTGCTTCCTAAATCTTGGGAAAGCAAGGTGGATGCCATAATAGAAGCCAAAGATCTAATGACTCTTCCCATGGATGAACTGATTGGGAATCTTTAGACCTACGAGATGAACAAGAAACAAGGGACAACTGTGAAAGAAGGAAAGAAGGAAAAGTCCATTGCTTTGAAAACGTCTCAAGGTGAGGTGACTGAGGAGGATGAGATGGTGTATGTCACTAGAAGATTTCATAAGATCATCAAGAAGCATGGAGGCTTCCAAAAGAAAACCGCTGCTAGCAGAACTGCTACTGCAAATGATCTCTGACATAAATGTGGCAAGCCTGGTCACTTCATGAGGGACTGCCCCAGTCAAAAGCAGGAAACTCATAACACCAGAACGCGCAAGAGGGACCTGGTCCCAGACCATGCTCGGATGAAGGCCCATGCTGATCAGTTGGTGAGAAAAGCCTTTGCTGTATGGGGAGATGATTCAAGTGAGTCAGAATAAGATGCAGAAAGTTATGAAGATGGTTTAATGATGGCTATTAAAGATGATGAAAATGTCTTCAACTCCATTTTCTCTTTAATGGCTAAATTTGATGATAAAGAGGATCAAAATAAGGTAACTCTTCTCAATCTTAAAGATGATTTAGACTCTCTTCCTATTAAAAATTTGAGAAAACTTGTTGCTCTATTAATTGACTCAGTTGATGAACTGACCTCTGAAAATTTGATGATAAGTGAAAAGTTAAGTTTGTGCGAAGATGAAAACTCAGTTCTTAATGCTCAAATGTCTGAACTGAGTATCAGGATAGGTATCCTCGAGACTGATAGTCTGGAACCCAGTGAGGGACCTGGTACCTCAGTAAGTGGAAAGAGAAAGCTTAGCATCCTTGAAGAAGAACTGGAAGAAAAGCTTAAAATCCTTGAGTCCAAGTTAGTTGCCTCTCTTGAAACAAATTCTCAAATGAGAAAGGATCTGAGTAAGGTCAAGGAGGAGTTAAGCCACTCTCTAAAATGGACTGACTCCTCTAAGATACTCTCTAATCTATCTAATCAGAGTTTCAATGGAAAGAAAGGGTTGGGACGCAGACCAATAAAACCCCCATATAATCCTCATAGAAAATATGTGTCTGTATCTGACAACCTTTTGTGCAATCACTGTGGTCGAAATGGTCATTTGAAAGAGAAATGTGAGAGTCTGAGAAAAGCTAAAGAAAGGGATGTGAAATTTGTTAGATCTGAAAGTGATGTTAAAAAGGGACACAAGGGACCTGGTCCTGGTTACTATTTTAGCAATAACACTTTACCTTCATTGGCAGGAAGGTTTCTCATTAAACCTTTTGACAGTTTTTGGGAACTCCGTTTGAAGTGGGTTCCTAAGTCTAATAAGTGATCGTTGTGCAGAAGAGAGGGAGCAGTCAATGTTGGTACATGGATAGTGGATGCTCAAGGCATATGACTGGAAATACTCTAAACTTCCTCTCTTTGGAAACACACCAAGGTGGTGGTGTGTCATTTGGCGGTGGAAAGAAAGGTTTTATTCTTGGTATTGGCAAGATATGAGAACTCCAGATCATTCCAGAGACAGTGTACACTATGTGGATGGTCTGAAGTTTAATCTCTTAAGTGTGTATAAAATTTGCGACAAGGAAAAATGAAGTCAAGTTCATATCTGAAGGGTGTGTGGTTACAAACTGTGCAATTAAGAAAATTGTAATGTCTGCAAAAAGAGTCAAGAATGTGTATGTTGTTGATCTTGATTCTACTGAAGAAGACAACTTGTCATGTCTGAGTGCTCAAACTGATGATGCAAATCTTTGGCATAGACGACTGGGTCATGTAAGTACCTCTTTACTTAACAAGCTTGTTGCAGGGGACCTAGTCTGCGGACTACTAAAGTTGAAGTTCTCAAATGACAAACTCTGTGACTCATGTGCAAAAGGCAAACAAACAAGATCTTCTTTCAAGGCAAAGAAGGGTGTGAGCACTACCAGACCTTTGGAGCTTCTCCACATGGATCTGTGTGAACCTGTCAGAATTCAAAGCAGAGGAGGAGTGATGAAGGGAGACCATGAGATGGGGGAGCTGATCAAGGAAAGGGAAGACAAGGATATCCAAAACCCTGGAAACAAATAGGTTGCAAAGGAAATTCCTGCAGATCTCACAGAAGCACCTGGTCCCTTTGATACTACCCAGAAGGTTCCATCTCAAAATCATGAAGATGATGATGCTGAATTTGATGCTGAAATTGAAGAAGATTTTATCAGAAAGTCCAGATGGAAACATCAATCCTCACATCCATTGGACAACCTCATCTCTCCACTTGACTCTGGAATTCAAACTAAATCCAGGACAAGAAATCTAGTTGCATATTCAGCCTTATGTCATCCATTGGACCAAGGAACATCAATGAGGCTCTACAGGATGCAGATTGGGTAACATCAATGCAAGAAGAACTCCATCAGTTTGAGAGGAGCAAAGTGTGGCACCTGGTCCCCCGACCTATCAACAAAATAGTTATTGGAACAAGATGGGTCTTCAGAAACAAACTTGATGAGCATTAAACCATTACTAGAAACAAGTCAAGGCTTGTGGTGCAGGGGTACAACCAAGAGATTTACTTTGCAAAGAATTTGCTGATCTGATGAGCAGTGAGTTTGAAATGAGCATGATGGGAGAACTCACTTTCTTCCTAGACTTGAAGATCAAACAAACCTCCCAAGGCATTTCAATATGCCAAGAGAAGTACATCAAATAGGTGCTCAAGAAATTTAATCTTTTTGAGGCAAAGGTACTGGATACTCCTATAAGCACAAGTGTGAAACTTGATAGAGATGAAAATGGAGTGAAGGTCAATCAAACCATGTATAGGGAAATTATTGGGTCACTCTTGTACCTCACAGTAAGCAGGCTAGCCATAGTGTTCTGTGTAGGAATTTGTGCAAGATTTCAAGCAGCACCAAAAGAGTCTCACCTGAAGGCAGCCAAACGTATCCTGAGATACTTGAAGGGAACTCAGGACCCGGTCCTCTTCTACCTAACAGGTGACTCACTTGATCTAATTAGTTTTGCAGATGCTGACTATGCAGGCTTTCTTGTAGATCGAAAGAGTACATTAGGCATAGCACATTTTCTTGGATCATCACTGATTTCCTGAGGGACAATGTTGAGAAGCAAAATGTGGTGATGAAGTTCTGTAAGACTGAAGACCAGCTGACTGATATCTTTACAAAGTCATTGAGTAAAGAATGTTTCATTAAAAACAGGATGAGGCTGGGGATGCACAAGATTACCTGATTCCATGACAAGTTTGCACAAAAATCTTCTATTTTTATTATGTTACGGAGGGCAGGTATCTATACCTGTTTTAATGCTTGTCACTTAAGAATTCACTTCTAGTATCTTAATACAGGTATACACTCATGGTGTGTCTAGCTGAAGGGAAGATTAAATCATACAGACAGGGTTGCAAACTGAAACGGGGACCTGGTCCTCCTAAGGTTAGTATCACATACGCTACACTGTCTGTATGTCAACATCACTGCCACGTGTCCCTCGCCCATTCATCGCGTCAGTTTCAGATGTCTTTTCGCTTTTAAAGCAAAGGTTGCTACTGATTGGGGACCCGATGTCTTTTTGGTTTTATATACTACTTCTCTTAGTGAATCAAATTACAAAATCTCATCAAACAATTCTCGTTGAAATTCACTAATCCCCTTTCCAAAGCTTTTCTCTCTCTCAAAATGCCTAACTCTAATTCTTCTTCAAAGATCCCTATCTCCCAAGAAGTTGAAAACCCTAGTTCATTCAACTTGTCCTTTCCTACTCCAGAAGGCTGCAAAGAAATCTCTTGTGAAAAGGGAGGAAGTTAGAAAACAGGTGGCTGAAAATTGAAACTCATAAAGGGACCAGGTCCTAGGGTGCAAGAACAAAGTGAAGAAAAGGAAATGACAAGGGAGGAGCGGATAACAGCAATGGAGAACCAAAAGGTTTTGAATGGCAGAGTCTTTGACCCTGACATCCTAACCAAATTTGGCATGTCAATTTTTTTTTTATGTTGTCTCCATTCAAGGTTGGAACCATCTCTTTGAGCCACCAGTTCCGTACTTGCACAAACCTGAGGTGTGTGAATTTTTCTACAAAATGGAACTTTTGGAAAGTGGTGGAATCGCGACTACTGTCAGGAATGTTGAAACATATCTAGATGAAGAAGTATTGGGGATCATTTTAGGGGTTCCTGTGGAAGGAATTCGAACAATTGAAGGTTGTAAACCATCCAGTGATTCCACAAAACGTGGAGATGTCAAGAATGCAGGGTTACCAAAAAGGTTTCTCAAAGGGGAATATCAGTAGCTTTTTAAGTTCATCAACAAGGTGTTAGTGCCCAGAACTGAAAAGAGAACAGTGGCATCTTCTGCTGATCTTTTTCTCATGGAGAAACTTGATGAACTTGAAGAGATCTACCTCCCTGCCATTATGCTGGAATATGAGTGTGTTGAAGGAAAAGCTAGGGGCAGATCTCAAGTGGCAGATGTTCTAGAGAAGCAGGCTACTCTTAAATGGGAAGTAACTGATCTCACTGAGATTTTGAATGACTAGGAAGCTGAAATCACTAAACAAAAGTCTGAATTACAGAAGGCGGTTTCGAGGGGACCTGGTACCAACGATAGAACTGAGCAGATGTTGCAAAAGTTGAGGGATGAAAATGAAAGGATGCTGAAGACAAATGCCTCACCCAGTGAGGAAGTTAATGCTCTCAACATGCAGCTTATCAAGGCTCATGAGGATGCAAATGAGCGTCTGTCTCTGTTTATGCGCACCCTCAATCCCATTCCCCCTCCATCCTAAAAGTGTCTTGTTTCCCCAGTTTCCCTCTTTACTCTTCAATCCTGATTAAAACTCATGTGGCTTTGTGTTTGTTTTGACTGACTACAGTGGTTAGTATTTGTGATCTAATGCTATTTATGTTTCTGCCCTGTTCATGTGTGGCTTAATATTCTCTTTATGCTTACATACACATGTTCTGTGTGGCCCAAGGCCCTGAATTCTTTATTGCCTTGCATTTAACTTGAAAATGTTTACTGTTTTACCTTTTCAATGATGTCAAAAGGGGGAAGTTTTGTTGTGAAGTTGGGTGTGGAATAGGGGAACTGAACTAAGGGGGAACTGTAGTTGTTACAAGGGGGAATTGTGGTTGTTACTGGTGCACTAACAAAGGGGGAATTTGTTATGTATTTGAATGAATGTTTGTTCACTCACGTGAGGAGTTATGCAGGTTGTTTGTCATCATCAAAAAAGGGGAAATTGAAAAGTGCTTATGTTCCTAGATGTTTTGATGATCTCCTCACAAGTGCATGGACACTAATTAAGGGGGAACACCAGTTATTGAATGAATGTTTGTTCACTCACATGAGGAGTTATGAAGATTGTTTATCATCATCAAAGAGGGGGAAATTAATAAGTTCTTATGTTTCTTGATGTTTTGATGATCTCCTCACAAGTGCAAGGACCTGGTCCTCTGCAGAGTATGAATACTCGTCCAGTGGTCAAAGTGTTGTACAGCTAGAAAATTGTCTGCGTCAGAAAGTTGGTGAAGTTGTAGAGTACTCCACCAATCAGAAGCGACGAGGTTGCTTGTTCATTGGATAATAACTTTTCATGTCTAAATATATCCAAGGAAAAACAACAAACTAATTCATTCATTCAAAAGGAGAGAGGCAGCACGTATTCTTAAGAACTTACTAAGAGAAGTTTGCAAGGGACATGTCCCAGCAAGACTGCGATGTGAAAGGACGACACGACAGCTGTCAAAAAAGCTGCCACTTCTGATGTGGTAGGTGCACGTCCTTCCAGAGAGGCAGGCTCTCAGCCAATGGGCGGTCCCAATGAGTTTGTGTTCATTTTGATATAATCTCTCAACACAAAACACAAACTCAAGATTTTGGCAAACAAAAACTCATAAGCTTAAAAGGAAAAAGCCATCTTCAAGGTAGAACAATACTCACACTCAACAAAAGGACCTGATAAAGTGCTGAAGCATCTTTGTTGAGTTTGAGTTTTGTGTCTATCATTTTATAGGTTTTTGCATCTTGAAAATTCTAAAGTATACAAGCAAAGACTATCTTGGTGAAGTATTCTCAGAAAGCACAACAAGGACCTGATCGAGCTGCAAGCGTCAGAGTGTGTCTTACGAGTTTTACTTCCGTGCTTATATTGTAAATCTGTTCCTAATCTATAAAGGATTCAAATTCTTGTGTTCATTGTAAAAGTGTAAGTCAGTTGAGGCTAACTGATTTAGTGGACAGCATTGTTTGCTGCTTAGTCAAATTCTAAGTCATATAGGAGCTAGTTGATTTAGTGGGCGTGTGGTATCCGCTTAGCAAAGTCTAAGTTATCTAGGGGTGATAGCTTAGTGGGCAGTGTTGTATCTGCTCTGGCTCATCTAAGTAATATGAGGTATTGCTTAGTGTGGAGATTGGCAGGCTAATCTCATTTTGTAAACTGGCTTTTACTTTTGCTTGGAGAAGATTAGTAAAAGCAGTTTGAAAAGTCCTGGCAGGCCAGGTCGTGGTTTTACTCCCTTGATCAAGGAGGTTTCCACGTAAAGTTGTTGTGCAATCTTTACTTTTAGCACTTTGTTTATTTTTTGTTATTGTAACTGTGCTGAGGACCTGGTCCCATATAGACCAGTGGACGCATACATTCCAATAAGTTTCTAATGATGGATTCAACAAATAACATGGGTGCAATAAGTATCTTGACATCAGGACTTGGGGGAATAAGAATTTCTCTTGGATTTTCATAAATAAGGATGTTGTTGGTCTGCAAGAATTTTGTCAATGGCATAGCTTAAACCAAATTCAACAAGTAATGCATACGCACAAAAAGAATGGGAAGTACTTTAATTTGATTTACCTTGCGGCAAAATATTACTAACATCAAACCGTTAGAATAGTTGACCTTTCAAACAAAGTGATGTAGATTTGTGTACCAACTATTCTCCACATCTCCGAAGTTTAATATCACTGTGCTAGTTGAGAAGAATTTGAGTCGGGCTCTTTCCAGGGAAGAAGGATCCATATATGAGAAGGGTATTGTATCACCACTAACATTGAATTCCAATAACTTTGGAGCTTGAATCGTGACTTTCCAGATTCGTCCCCCGTGATAAGATGAAGTTCAATAAATTTGGAGATGAATCGTGACTTTTTCCATACTATTCAACTCTGATAAGGTCAATTTCTTGAATTTTTCACTCTGAATCTCTATATTTCTTAGCTTGTAGCCAGTGGCGGAGCCAGGATTTTTATTAAGGGATGTCAAATTATAAAGTAAATATTTATAAGCACTGCTATCAGGGATAGAACACACAACCTTAAGCAATTTTTGCAACCCCTCAACCACTACACTAAACCTTCAACTTGTGTCAAGAGGTGTCAACACTTGTATATATATTTATTAAACCAAATTTTGACTTATATATACAAAATAATTTTCCGACGAAGGGGTGTCGCTTGACACCCCTTGCCCTAGGGTAGCTCCGCCCTTGCTTGTAGCATCTTGTTAGATTCAATTCTGAAATGTTTGGGAACTTACAGGATACATCTCGAAACTGTTGGTCCGTGATGCCACTGAGCTTGAGTGTTTTTAAAGTATTGTAACCATCCAAAATAGCAATTTCGCAAGGATGATCAATATACCCTACATATTTAAAATATTCAAGATTTGGAGCCTGGACTTTCAAACTACCGAGTTTGCAAATTCAACAATCAAATTCTCCACATGTACCGGGCCATAAACTTGAAATTTGTTTATTCTTCGGCAAATGACTAGGGATAGAGTCCTGATGAACAGGGATCTATCGATAATTCTTTGAAATTGAGCATCTGAAATATGGACATGATGCAAATAAAGAACCTCGAGACAATAAAATCTTTTGTGAGTGGTGCTAATATCAAATTCAAACTTGCACCTGGTTAGCCGCAGTGTTGTCAGCTTTCTAGCATCATAAATAACATCAGGTAAGCTATATGAGCTCGAAAAGGAATGGTGAATCCCCAGCTCTGTGACGTTGAGTTTAACCGCCAATTCAATCCAAGTATACAAGTGAGAATCCAATTTTGGATCATGATATGTAAGGATGAATTGTTCAAGATGTAAGTTTTGTTTGTCATTGGATCGCAGGATTGATCAACCAACTTGACATACTTTTCGAGGTTCATATATGTATAATCGGTACTATAGTTTTGTAGTTGACGGAATATGAGATTAGGTCCGGAAGACCAACAATAGTACCATCTCTTGGACAAGATACAACTTCTCGCCACATCTTTCACGTTGAGTTTAGTGCAGCATAAGATTTGATGAATAATATGCACATGCAATTCAGATATTCTGTCAACTCTTTTTGCCATATAGCTTCATTTTTATTTTGTTGGTGCCGCCGTTGTACAAACAACAGAGAGAATAAACTAATAAGCTTTGATTCATAAGAAAAAGGGGCAATTACAGTATGAAGAACTTGAACAATAACAGTAACTATAAAGAAGAAGGGATGAGGGAACTAAGAGAGAATTGGAGATGAGAAGCACAGTCTTTGCCTAAGTATAATCATAATTCGCATAAACCTATTTTGCTCTCACGAGTCTCTATTTATCAACCCGGATCCCACACATATCCACGAGTTGGGCTGCTTTGCCAATACTGATCTAGGCACATTCATAGCAATACCCCCAACCCCAATAAGAACCTTATCCTCAAGGTTCGAGTAGGCATGAGTTTCACTAAAGCTTCCATCATATATTTTTTCGAATTAAGTGAATAGACACTTTTAACGCCTACTGTCAAATATTAGCCATTATTTTTAAAAGTTATCAATAGTGAGCAGCCACTCCAAGGAAAGACTCATGGGGTTCAAATATATGGTGGAGTTTCGAAATAAAGGAAGGATTATAGGGTGCAAACCTCTATAAGTTCTTCCGTGTTTTAACTAGGGATATTTTTTGTCTGAATTTATTTCCCCATTGAAGTGTGGCTATTTCCCAATTACTTCTCAAATGGTGGCTAAAAACTCATAGCAACCCCCAAAAAACTAGTTTTTTTTCAAGTGTCCCATTCGGCCAGTACTCCAATACTAAGATTGGAGCAACTAGTGATGACTTTAGTAAGATTACCATGGTGGAAACTTTTTAGCATCTCACACTCCAATTGCACATTGAATATCTTTCCAGGCACTATTCTCCATGGAAAAATTTTTGTAAGAGCAATCGTGCATATAGTAGTTGTACACTTGTAGCATGTAGGGTATATTTATAGCATACAAGGGTCAAAACTAACTATCAAAATAGAGCACATTTAGGGAGGTTCTGTTGAGCTGATATGTAAGAAAAAAAAATGCATGCTGGAATCTTTCCTGTCAAGTGGGGAAAATACATGATCAGAGTACCGATTTGGTGGAAGATAAGAATGGAATGTTATATTCTAATGTTTTGATGAATTAACAAACTACGGAATCTGGCAGAGGACCTGATCCCTCGAGTGGGAATCGTCCGGGACAAGTCAACTGGTCACGCCTGCTGTGATATGTGGGCAAGACAGCTTTGGCGCACAGCTCTCAGCCAATGGCAATCTACTAGGTGTTATTGTCAATCTTATATTGGACACTTTGACAACAAAATACCTAGTTTTTGCATAACAAGGATATTTCAAGCAAAATTCATTCTCTGAAAAAGGAACAAGCTCCTATGAACAACAATGGACCTGATCGGTTTTGAAGAAAGTCTCAAGTTGTTTTGTTGAGAGTTGTGTCTTGTGTCTAAACATTGTAACATCTATTCTTAGTATAGTCAAGGGACCTGGTCTCTTGACTTGTAGTGGACTCGTGTAAACTATCAGAAGAAATTTCTGATTTCTCGGAAGTAAGTGTCATAATACCTTTCAGATGCAGAGTTCCAAGGTATACAATTGTAAGTGTTGTTAAGTTGGGTGTCTCTCTTGGTACAGTTCCAATTAACTCATTTATAGATAATGACAAGATTTGGATTTTTCTGCATTTTCGTATGTTTGGTGGAATAACGCCATCTAGGTAGTTGGCTGAGAGGTGAAGCTTTTCCAAGTTTCGGAGATGGTCACATACAGTTGCTGGAAGCTTACCCGTAAATTATTGTATGTGAGGCCAATATTTTTTCAATTGTTGTAATGTTAAAGATTGATGGTGATATATAGCCAGTAAGCTGGTTATATTCCATATTGTTATATTCTAGATGTTTTGATGATCCTCACAAATGCAGGGACCTGGTCCCTGGCAGAGTGCTCTCGTCCAGATACAAATGGAGTACAACTGTAAAGCTGTCATGTCAGGTGGTAAGTGAAAAGTGCAATGGGCTACACCAATAGGAAGAGCGGACGAGATTGTATGCTTCAGTGTCTAACAAATGCAGGGACCTGGTCCCAGGCAGAGTTCTCTCGTCCAGATCTATAATGGGGTACAACTGTAAAGCTGTCGTGTCAGAGGTTGGTGAAGCGTCAGCGTACTACACCAATTAGAATGGACAAAGGTGTTTGTCCAACGGGTAATAACTCTTTATGATTGATATTTTCTACATGACAAACACCATATTAAATTCATTCATCCTAAGAAGGAAGTCAGCCAGCAAGCCTTTTCAAGAACCCACAAAGAAGTTTGAAAGGGACCTGGTCCCTTCAAGACTGCGATGTGAAAAGGTGACAAGACAACTGTCAGAAAAGCTGCCACCTCTGATGTGGTAGGTGCACAACTTTTCTAAATAGCAGTCCTTCAGCCAATAGGAGTGTTTCAACGAGTTTATGTTGATTTATATTATCTCTTTCCAAAATACACAAACTCAAGATTTGGCAAACAAAAACTTGGATTTTCTCTGAAAATTCACAAGCTTGAAAAGAGAAGGCCATCTTCAAAGAAGAACACTGCTCATATCAACAAGGGACCAAATGGAGTGCTAAAACATCTTGTTGTATTTAGAGTTTTGTGTCTTATGTGCTTACATTGTAAATCTGTTCCTATTCTATAAAGGATTTAGATATTTTGGTTCGTTTTCTAAAAGTCTAAATCGTCCAGAGGGTGGTGGTTTAGTGGGCAACCTGTGTGTTGCTTAGTCAAATTCTAAATCATCTAGAGTTAGGTGGTTTAGTGGGCGGTGTGGTATCCGCTTAGAAAAGTCTATATTAATAAGTGAGGTTTAGTATAGTGGGCAGTGTTGTATTTGCTCTGGCTCAGCTAAGTGATAGGAGGCATTGCTTAGTGTGGAGATTAGCAGGCTAATCTCATTTTGTAAACTGGCTTGTACTTTTGCTTGGAGAAGATTAGTGGAAGCAGTTTGAAAAGTCATGTTGAGACAGGTTGTGCTTTTACTCCCTTGAGCAAGGAGGTTTCCACGTAAAATTGTTTGTTCAATCTTTACTTTCAGCACTTATATTAATGTTTGTTATTGTAACTGTGCTAAGGACCTGGTCCCATCAAAACAAGTGAACGCATATTTTTAGTTATTGTTCTTGCTGAGTCAAAAGACCTAGTCCTTGACTGATAAGTGGACGCGTACATTCCAACACATATCTAATGAAATCATGTGACGAAGATAACCGAGTTCTCGAGGGATCTCTCCTTTGAGAAACTGGAGCCAGGACTTTTTAAGTGTTGAAGAGCATCTTCCATACTAATTCTTGCATCAGGTGACACTAAAGAAACACTGCATCTTCGCATCAATTCGTTCAACTCCTAGATGTACCAAATTAGCATCCACCGCCTTATGAAATCTCATTGGGAAAGAATCACTTACCCAACGCCGTATGCTCAAGTCTCCAGTATATCTTTCATCACCTAGTCAGATTTTTGTAAAAAATCTCCTGGTCTAGTTGAAGAATTTCAACATGTAAACTCGAAAATTGATGGAAAATGAAGACATGCTAGTGTGGTAGCCATCCTCTTCAGATGAGTTATATTTACAGAAATAAAGCTGTAAAAATGCAGCACAAGAAGCAATACAACATTCATTTCAATCAACAACTTGTTGTATACAATGGCAAGTAGATACTATGCAGCATTTGCTGTTACAAGAGAGGCTACAAGCAAAGGTGTGGAACTTGTTTGGATTATGTAACGTCAGATTCCTCACTCTCAATCCCACTTTCTTCTTAATTATCGCTATCAGCTTTACAAAATAAGTGAGAATCATGATATATATCGTTGAGTGTCACACCTATTTCTCCACTGAGTTTTTTAAATGAGATGTTCAGGTATTCCAGAAACACAAGAGCTTCTAATTTCTTATAAGCTTGATCAATCTATTCAAACCCCCTAACGTGCTAGGAATCTTACCATTGATAGATCAACGAGTAGAGCAGACATTAAATTTCCAATCACCGCGTGATTTTTCCCACTTAATAAATTGGATGAAATATTGAATTGTAATGAGATATTGAAGGCTCCCCAAGCTTGCAGGTAAGCTAGATTAAGTTTTCTTGAACTGGTAACATTCCCTAAGCATGGTGGCACTGAACCAGAAAGCTCATTCACTGACAAGTCTAATGATGCTCCAAGATTCTTTAAACTGCAGATAACCTCTGGCATGGCTCCTTCTGAATTGTTTCTATCTAGGTAAGCATGCCTTGGACAGTATTAGGAATATGTTCAGCGGATTCGTTGTTTAACAAATTCATCTTTGTCACTCCAGTAAGATTACCAATTTCTTCAGGAATGATGTCTTTTAATTCAAAGATTCAG
Source organism: Solanum okadae (assembly GCA_036553675.1). Classification (NCBI taxonomy): domain Eukaryota; kingdom Viridiplantae; phylum Streptophyta; class Magnoliopsida; order Solanales; family Solanaceae; genus Solanum; species Solanum okadae. The sequence goes on along the minus strand of CM071689.1, from coordinate 10,006,373 downwards.
ACCAATTGATGCAGGAAGAACACTATCCAACGGATTCATCAAAAAACTGAGTTCTTTTAGTACCCTACATTTTGTCAAAGATGAAAGGAACCCCAGTGCTGAATCTCCAAAAAAGTTGTTCCCCTGCAAGTTCAAAACCTTTAGGTATTCTATCGTAACCGAGTGATTCAGGAATTGGACCTGTGAAGTTGTTTGAGAGAGTAAGGATTCTAAGTCTTGATGAATTTGAGATAAAACCACTCAGGGTAATGGATTCTTCAAAATGTTTTATTGTTGTTTACATACAATCCATCTGCTTCATTGAGGTTCTTTTGGTTATTTGCATGAGTTGGTGGTCACAGAGTTCAAAACAGAGTGTTACTTTCCAGTTTTCAAGTTATAGGACGTCTGTTCAGTTTCTTGATTTCTGCCAGTTAAAACATGCAACGAAAGGCATGGATAGATATAGTAATTGAGTTTCTAAAGCTTATACCACTCTAGTAACGTCTCTCTGTGAGCAATGGAAAGTGGACAATATATTTAAAAATAATCGCTGATGGTTCTTGTTTACCAAGGAAATATGGGAGCTAGGCAGTTTTATACTCTGGATCGATATGACAGTGGTACTTTTTGCTGCTTCTCTATGCTTTGATAAGGAAATAATAGTTTTGAGAAATGTGTTTACAAGGAGATAATGATGGAGATTGGCCTGTATTTTAGAAGGAATAGCAGTTGCACCATGGAGTGGGTTAAGGCTCAACTAATTTTCCAAATTTGTCGCACATATACATACACTTGATCCGTCATCTTAATGACAAGTAAATTGCATTTTGTATTTCCATACAATCCAACAAATGCAAAATTGTGAACTCCAGATGTTGCTAAATGTATGTCATATGTGAGCACAATTAGTTTAAATGTGTAAAGGTACTTTTCATGGATTTGACTTCAAGTATACATGTAAATCAGTCTTAGCCAGAGCCACATGCGACTGTAGAGTTCAACTGAACTTGTAGATTTGAGGTTGAACTATATATATATATATATATATATATATACGCCAATTAGCACAATTAGCTGAGAGATAGATTTAATGGATGTGAAATCAAGTATAAATGTGTAAATCAAAGTTAAGGTCTTAGACAGAGCCAAAATAATGAAAAACAGAAAATGGAAATATGTAATAGAACATGCTTATTCTGAACACTCTAATTAACTCCAAATGTTGAATTCCCCGAGACTCTTCGGTCTAAGCTTCCTACCATTTGAGCATGAAATTTTTCACTTGGTCAGCCAGAGGCGTGGATTTCAACCAGGAATACCAAATGATGGTCATCCCCACCTCAGTTGTCCCTGTACAGAGACAAAAGGGACAACAGGGACAATTGATGACATCTTTTAATATACTATACCTGTGGAAATACTCGGTATTGAATGGACATTCTGAACCGCAATTTCTGCTTCTGTGTACACCCTTTTAGTACAGACATCACCTGTATTTAAACAAAAACACAAGACATATAAAATACAATGATGCTTATGAGACGAGCAAATAAACAGAAAGCAACAGATTAAAATAGTTGAACTCTAGTGTAAGTGTCTACAAATTATTGAAAAGATTTCCAGGTGAAGCAAGAAATTACCTGGAGTACTTTGCTATTTGTACATGGAAGTATGGAAATGATCCAAGGATAGTAGAGCATTAACTTTCTAATGGTTGATTCAACACGCTGTATGGGTGCAATGAATATCTCGACATCATGACTTGGAGGAATAACAATTTCTCTTGGATTTTCATAAATAAGGATGTTATTCATCTGCAAGCGTTTTGTGATTGGAATAGCTTAAACCAAATTCAACAAATGATAGCATAAATCAAAGGCACAAAAAGAATGGAAAGTACCTTGCGGCAAAATATTGCTAATATCAAACCTTTAGAATAGTTGAACTTTTGAACAAAGTGATGAAGATTTGTGTACCAACGGCTGTCCACTGATCCAAAGTTTGTGCGCGGCGACAAGAAATTGAGTTGGGATCTTTCCAGGGAAGAAGGATCCATAGATGAGAAGGGCACTTTATCACCCTCAAAATCAAATTCCAATAAATTTGGAGCTTGAATAGTAACTTTTTCCAGACTCTCCATCCGTACCAAAGTGAATTTCTTTAGTTTTTCACGCTGAATCTCTATATTGTTCAATTGAAGGCATGATGTTAGATCCAATTCTGATATGTTTGGGAACTTGTAGAATACATCTCTAAACTGTTGGTCTGTGATGCTGGCACCACTGAGCACCAGTGTTTGTAAAGTATTGTAACCATCCAAAATATCAATTTTGCAAGGACGAACAGCATGATGATGCTCTACATATTTAAAGCATTGAAGATTTGGCGCCTGGACTATCACACTATCGAATTTGCACAATTGAACAATCAAATTCTCGAGATGTACTGGGCCACAAACTTGCAATTTGTTTATTCCTGGGCAATCGACTAGGGATAGATTCCTGATGCACGGGGATCTATCGATAATTCTTTGCAATTGAGCATCTGATATACGGACACAATGCAAATAAAGATCGTCAAGACAATCAAATCTTATGGGAGTGGTGCTAATATCAAATTCAAAATTGCAATTTCTTAACCGCAATGTTGTCAGGTTTTTAGCATCATAAATAACATCAGGTAAGCTATATGATCTTAAAAAGGAAGCATAAATCTCCAGCACTCTGACGTTAAGTTTAAAAGCCAATTCAATCCAAGTATCAACGTGCAGAGAATCAAATTCTCGATGATCACGATATGTAAGGCTTAATTGTTCAAGATGTAAGTTTTGTTGGACGTGGGATCGGAGGGATTGATCAACCAACTTGGCATAGTTTTCGAGGGGCATATATTTGCAGCCTTTAAATAGATCGAATATGAGATTAGGTCTTGAAGTCCAACAAAAGTACCATCTCTTGGACAAGATACAACTTCTCGCCGCCTCTTTCACGTCGAGGTCAGTGCTATCTAAGATATGATGAATGATATGCACAGGCAACTCTGATATTCTGTCTCCTCTAAAAACTCTTTTCGCCATATTATATTGCATCGTTTTTTATTTTCTGGAGAAGTAATTGAACTCGTCGCCGCAAGAGTGAAGAGACGTATTTAGGTTTTTTAAGATTGAAAGGATAAGTGAGGAATTGTGTTAAGGGTTTTATAATTTGGGTGGGTTTATTGATTTTAAGGTGAAATTAAGCATATGACTTATAAAAGCAAATTACTTCTCTTATTTCCTGGTAGCTTTAGTTATTTAGCCCATTTTTAATTCTTTTGCCTTTTATTTCTTTACTTTTCTTTTTTCTTTTTATGTTTCTTTGTTTAATCTTATTTATATTCAATATTTATTTCATATACTTTCTTTTTTTTTTATCAAAAGGTTACTTATATTATAATAATATTAATAATAATAAGGACAACATATTTAAGTCTATCCCGTGTTAACGGGTGCTTTATTGTTAGTAGTTTGGGTCACATCCCGACCCTGGATAATGCCATAAGGGGAGTTTTACAACCCTATTGTAGGTTTTTCCTATTGCATCAGCATCTAGTTCCTTTCGCATCCAAGTTGGTGAAGCTTCAAAAAAGATTGGTTGCCCCACGTCCACTGCTTTCGCTCCTTCCTTCGCAAGTTTATCCGCAACTTTGTTCTGCTCCCGAAAAACATGCTCCAGTCCTGTGATGTCCAGCCTCTCCATTAGTGACCTGCATTCAGTAATTAGATCATCGTAGAGCAAGTTACCATTTTTTATCATCTTAATAAGTTCAGAGGAATCAGAATTAATTTCTAGCGGGCTAAGGTTATGGTTAACAGCAATGGCTAGGCCCCTTCGCAGTGCTTGAAGTTCTGCTCTGATGGGGTCTGTTAAAGGAGTGTACTCGACAAAACCCATTTTCCACACCCCTAGGTGATTTTTGATCACGCCTCCCAGCCCACACGGGCCTGGGGGATTCTTGACTGCCCTATCCACGTTAAGTTTGAAGGTATCGGGGTTAAGAGGTCTCCAGCTGACTTGTGTGGTAAATTTGGAGTCACTTCTTTTCGTGCTCTTAACAATGACCCATTGGAATTCAGTGGCTTGCGAAATTGTATCGATTGCGCTTACACTCTCCTTTTTGTTATTGAACGTGTTATGGTTCCTCTTTAGCCAAATGTTCCAGAGGCAAAAAGGGATTAGAGTACCCCAGTCCAGCTGATCATTAAATTTGTTGCTATTGATGTTGTGCCACTGGTTGATCCACTCAGTGCCTATTAAAGAAGTGAAAGGGGTGTTGGCAGGTGTACCGCTCTTGGAGATTATATCATTCCAGAAGGTGGTGGAGTTTGGGCACTGGAAGAAGATATGATCTGTATCCTTAATGTCATCACTGCAATAGCTGCATTTGGGTTCAATATTGATGCCTCTCTGCTTCAGAGCATTGTTGGTAGGCAATCTCTTGTGATACATAACCCAAAGGAAGGTTTTGACTTTGTTAGGGGTTTGGCATTCCAAATCCATTTGTACCTCTCGTTTGGCTCTAAGACTTGCGTGTCATTAGATGCTTTTATGTGCCTATAGATTGTGCTGATTGAGAACATTCCATTGGGGGTTAGCCTCCAAACTATGGTGTCTTCCTTTGTTGCTTCGCCAGTGGGTCTGTGGCCTCTGATGATGGCCTTAATTTCTTCTGAAATGGTGAAGGATAGGCTTTCCAGGTTCCACTCTCCATTCTGGTAGACATCCATGACCTTTAGATTGGTATCTGCTTCCAAAAAGGGGCCATGAATGATCTTGTTGATGGCCTCAAGGTGAGGGATCCATTTATCAGTGGTGAAGTTTACCTTATTTCCTTTATGGACTCTCCATTTAGGATCTTGCTCCAGAGTTTGGTCGGGTTCTGGAGGGCTCTCCAAGCCAGGCTTGATAATGCAACCCTGTTTCTTATCTCACTTTTTTGCATACCCAGTCCACCCATGCTCTTGGCATTGGTGATGATATCCCAGTTGAGGAGATGAATTTTCCTTTTCTCAACTGTATATCCCAAGACAAAGTCCCTCTGAACTATGTCAATTGTGTTGGTAATCTTTGCAGGAAGCTTAATGTACTGCATTATATGGGAGGGGATGCTACTAAGGGTTGCTCTTCCAATGACTGTTCTTCCAGTAAGGTTCAGAAATTTGGTTTTCCAACCTGCCAATCTTCTGTTCATGTTATCAATGATGAACTGGAAATTAGCATTGGTAGGTCTTTTATAGAAGTGGGGAAGCCTAGGTATTTCCCAAAAGCCTCAAAGGTGCCAATTGATGAGTCCACAAATTGGACTCATTTAGGGCCATATTTTAATAGAATTAGTGTCCTCAAATGCTTCTTTTATCCTAATATCTTATAAGAACTCTTAAGTTTCAGGTATTTGAAGTTTGAGTGGAATCATGGACACTTAGGTGCAAAAAGGAACAAAAAGGCTTAAAAGAACGAAGAAACTGAAGTCTGAGCATCGCCAAACACACTTGGCGAATCGCCGAAGGGATGTACTTCGCCCTTTGTTCTAGTACGCGGAGCCCTGAAGGAAGAGGATCAAATCGGCGGTAAAAGGAAGCAGTCAGCGCGTCGCCGAACAATTCCGCAAAGCACAGTACAATATCGCCCAATGGTCCAGGACACAGAGATGTTGTAGGCAAGCATAGAAGGCGATGAACCAGATGATGGGCGAATCGCCGAGTCGATCGATGATTCCCACTTACCTCACCGAACGATCCGCCGCAACACTATTTTCTGAAACTATAAATACTAGCTCTTTATTAGTTTTAAAAAAACCCGAACATTATTGTAATTTTTCACTTTAGCTTTTATATTTTCTCTCAAGTTGAAGAGGGTTTTGTGGGAGACTTGAAGAAAGGAGTTCATCTTCCCCAAATTGGAAGTGGGTCTTCTCTATTCTTTTTCTTTTGCTTGAATCAAGGTTTAATTTCTTATACCCATCTGATTTCTCTATCATTTTAGGTATAATTTCTTATTCCTTGATGTGTGGCTAAAAACCCCCATTCTTGGGGTGTGATTCAGCAAATATGGGTTGATATTCTTGTTGAGTCTTGCTCGCTGATAGGTTAGATGTATTTTAATGGTGATTTCACCTAGTGGTTGTGGTTTAATCTAAAGGGTTTGTAGTTGCAAAAACAAAGTCACTCATGTGTTTTCGGCTTGCCCGAGAGGGAGGTCGCGAAACCAAAACCACTACACTGATGACCTAAGGTGTGGGTCAACATGAGGTTCAGTCCGAGAGGGTGAGCCCTAGTCCATATCCTAACACTCAGCTCGAGAGAGTGAGTGGGGTAAGGCGTAGGCTGGTCTTCATGTGGCAAATGGGTGTCCAA